>CM046453.1:71859905-71862405 GCA_025506515.1 Flaveria trinervia
TTTTTGTTACCCGTATTATAATTAGAATTTCGGTTGTAACCTTGACGACCTCCATACCCCCGACATTGTGTTCCTCTTAGTACACCATACTTGAAGGATCTCTCACAGATCCAAATTGATCTTAACACAACACAATACACAATACACAATACACACTCCCTGTTTTGTATGTAGAGTGAAACTTGAAGGAACATATTTTACATTCATATATTCGATGATACACGGGTATTTATACCCATCTAATTGACACTTACATGACAATTAGGAATGACAGTTGGTTTCCCGCCATTAATCAACTATAACCAGACTTATCTATTTTGACATGTACATACATCATATGACCCGTATTTACGTATATTGACCCAACCACATATATACATAATTAACCCTTCAATACTATTGATGTCAAGATTATTATTTCCAACATTGTCTCCCCTAAGCTTGACATCAATGTCTTGTATATCGTCTTAATTGAGCGGACCGCAATGCGGTGGCCAATCTCGAACAACATTCATCCTTCTTTTTTTTATTGGCAGCATCTCATCCAGTGACTCTTCTGTTGCATGGTCTTGCATATTGCTACCGCATTCACCTTCGTCAAATGGTATATTTTCAGCCTTCCCTTGTCTTTCTTTTGACATGCGGTAATACCACTCCATTACATCCAAATATTTATTATAGATCATAACTAGTTTGATGTAGTCATGCGAATTTAAACCCAGATCCACTGTATTCGACATCACCCCACTTGAATGATTTTTCACACTCCTTTTCTTGATGTTTATTATCTTGCTTTTCATCTTCTAAGTTCCGAACACTTTCTTCTTCAAATGTCCTTATGATATAATAAACAATCCCTTCGAAAGTCACTTCGAATCCTTGTAAGGCTAATTGTTCTAAACTTAGTACATTCCGTTGCATTATAGGGATATAGTATACTGACTCTATATCACAAGTTATCCCATTTGAATTTACTTCAACTTGACCTTTCCCATGGAAATACGCCATAGTGAAATTTGGAATGTAGGTTTTGATGCCAAAAGATTTCCTTAGTTTCTTGAACAATTCTTTGTTCCCGGTCGCATGCTTCTTTCGATGCAAACCAACATACCAAATTTCATTCCATTTCTTCCTTCGGTTTCTTTCACTATGAATTCTACAAAACGGATTCGGTTTTCACAAATCTCTTTGAAACTACCGGGTTGATTGCAGTAAGGACATGTGTGTTTTTCAAACAGGTCTCTCTTATTGTTTCGTTTTCGCACCATGTTCCTGAATTTCTTCGACGCTTTCTTGTTCCTTCGACTACTAATTTCTTCCTGATCAGACGAGCAATCATCAACCTTGATACGTAATGTCTCCATACTTGAATTCTCCATGTCTTCTCGACCACAAACACCCGACTTCCTGCTCCTGACCGAATCGCAGTGCCGAATTCATCACTGAAACATCCACGCCATCGATGCTCTATGCAACATATTGATCTTCCATGTCCTCTCCTTTTCGACTGCAATCAATACTTCACAGGTTTCTTCTTCCCAAGAGCGTAAAGTTCTAATACCAATTGAAGGATCTCTCACAGATCCAAATTGATCTTAACATAACACAATACACAATACACACTCCCTGTTTTGTATGTAGAGAGAAACTTGAAGGAACATATTCTACATTCATATATTCGATAATACACGGGTATTTATACCCATCTAAGTGAGAGTTAGGAGTGACAATTGGTTTTCCGCCATTAACCGACTATAACCAGACTTTTCTATTTTGACCCATACATACATCATACGACCCTTATTTACATATATTGACCCAACTACATATTTACATAATTAACCCTTCAATACTATTGATGTCAAGATTACTATTTCCAAAATACATTCTCTCCGCATAGAATCCATCCTTCTTGTTCTATACCCCGTATCAATCCTCTATCCTCTCATCTTGATAGTCATCTTGATGAGATTCTTTAGTGTTGACAGAAGTAGTTAGATGCCTTGGCATGTTGTAGCTATCCAACATGAGCTGGTACAGGTGTGGAGCTGTGTTCTTTGGTTTGTACATGAATTCTAGTCTGTATTAGAGTAGCGCAATCATAGTCTGCAAAAAAAAAAAGTAAATAAATAGAATAAAAAGTTGAAACAAATACACAAAGCTTTCTAATCATCTTCATTACTTAATTAACCGAAGACACAAAAACCAAACAAAATTAAAATATTTCAACTGAAACATATAAACAAAGTCCAAAAAAAATTATAAACAATTAACAAGATAGAAATTATTTAGATTAACAATTTTTAGGTCGGAACATGTCTACTGAAGAGTCTGAAGTAATACAAAATAGGCTTTGTTTTCTTCATCATTTGGGTCAATTTGGAGCCATAGATTCTTCGAATCCAATGCGGCATGCTTGCATATTTCTTCTTTTTGGCAAATAATGAGGTTGTAACAGTTCTGTTAGCACATCCAGTTGCATTGTGTCTTCACCGGAACC
>CM046453.1:72467405-72912405 GCA_025506515.1 Flaveria trinervia
TGGAGAAAGCTAGTCATTCTGGTGGGGTCTTAAGTGCACCGGTGGATAAATTATCTGCATAACCGTATCCATAGGTGGTGGAAGGAGTTTGAGTTGGAGACGAAGAACATTTTTTGATATAGACGGAAACACTATAATGTTTAATTGATGACAACAATAGAGAAGGTTTATAACATCTTCATCACATGCTATGGAAACAAGCACATCTAAACATCGGCAACAATTGATACATCAAACTCACTATTTTCTTGAACAATTCATCGAATTTCACTGCTAGTTTTATAAATCACAAGAAAATATCATTTTGCCAATCCACAATCCAAATTCTCTCGACACATCAAACTTACTTACTTGGAAATGAAATGAACAGAAAAACAACAATGTAAGTAAAAACACTATTTTTTCCATCGACAGTCCAATCGAACAACCAACATGGCTCTTGAGCTTCATTCGAATGGAGATGAAGTAAATTTGTTAGCAATGATGTTGATGGTGTAGCATTGATCACACAAAAGTACTAGAGAGGGCAAGTGCTAGGGCATCCAATGAGAAAAATGCAAGCATGACCGAGAGATAAGGAGAATATGACGTAGAATTTGTGTATCAGAAGTGAGAAGGATAATTTAATTTTTTATTTTTTTATTTTTCCTAAGCAAAGAATATAATAGTTATCATTAACATCTTAATAGATCATCAAATGTTAAATAAACAGGGAGAACCAAAAGTGTAATATAATAGTTATCGTTAGCATCCACTACAAAGACCAATAGTGTGACGGTTTGACGAATAGTGGGGATCAAATGACCAATGATGTAATTTTAAAAAGTTGAAACCAATATTGCAATGTGAACATACAATAGGGACCAGTCATGTAATAACTCTAATACTAATGATTTTTAGCTCAACTGGTTAAGATACGATACCTATGATATGTAAATATAAGAAGAACATAGGTTAAAGTCTCATTCTAAACAAAACAACTCAGAGTTAAACCAATAAGTTTTCTCAACAACAAGTTTTTTCCTGAATGAATTGAGGGTGCAATCCCCATTTAAAAAACTAATAAATAAACCCAGTTAATATAACACTTGTCCTTCAAAAACAGTTCGTCAATTAAATTTACCGTTCCAGAAAATATATAAACATAAATCCCAAACAAATTGCTATTATTTAATAGTTTACAACATTTAGACAGAATAATAATATCTTTTAGAACACATCTTGTTAGGTTACAAAATGATTGCGTGCCGACCGTGATTTCACTGTAACAGATGCAGCCGATAATCAACTCCATTTCAATAATAATATTATATTATCGAATCACAAGCTCTTCTTCTGCTACACCACCATCATCGTCTTCATAAGCAAACTCACCTTCATGCTGTTGTAACAGCCGGTGGGATCTCAATCATACTGTATCTTATTCAGTTCATCAATCAATTTCAACACCAACGCCCTTTTCGCTCTAGAAACCCTAATTTTTCGCAGTTTTGAGTTTGGTTATGGAGAGATCTGGTAGTCAGGAGTTGAGTGGCATCAGTAAGGGTTCTGAGGCCTTATCAGGTGGCTGATTGTTTCTTGTGTTGTTAGGTTTTGTTGTTTGTTTGAATTGGTACTTGCTGTTTGATTGTGTTTGTGTTTAGGGTTTGATTTGAGTGTGATTATGGTTTGAATGAGTCATTAGTACCTACATCTTAAGATTGATGAAATTGTTTTAGTCTAGCATCAATAAGGTTCTTTATCAGGTGAGCTTATTGTTTATTGTATTTGTAACTTTGTTTTTTGTTTGAATTGGTAGTTACTGTTTGATCGTGTTTGTATTTAGGGTTTGATTTGAATATAATTGTGGTTTGAATGATTTACTAGGACCTACATCATAAGACTGGTAAAATTGTTTTAGTCTAGCGTCAATCAGGTGAGCTAGTTCTTTTTGTATAATTAAGTTTTTGTTTGTTAGTCACTAGTTTCCGTTGATTGAGCTCGTATTTAGGGTTTAATTTGAATGTAATTCTTGTTTAAATGATTTACTAGCACCAGCATCTTAAGATGGATAAAATTGTTCTATACAAGGCTTCAGGGTTGTTTCTCAAGTGAGCTGATTCTTCCTTGTATAACTTTTGTTGTTTGTTAGTGGGTAGCTGCTGTTTGATCACATTTGTATTTAGGGTAATTGGAATATGATTATGGTTTGATTGATTTTCTAGTACCTACATCTTAAGATTGATGAAATTGTGTTAGTTGATGAACAGAAACTATGTTCATTGAACTATTGGGAGAAAGTATAGTACATCGAGTGCTGTTGAACATAAATTAGCAGTGGTTTTGTACAGAGTGTGTGTGTGTTTGATAATGTTATCTAGGGTTTGGTTAATTCTTCATTTTGTTGTTTCAAGTATTTGTTTTTTGTGCCTGATAAACTTTTTGAACTGTTGTGCAGATGATAAACTTTTTGATGCTTCACAATATGCTTTCTTTGGTCGACCTGCTACGGACAAGGTTGACTTTGGGTGTTTAGAAGAAGATGATTATAAACCTTCAACTGGTAGTGCTGATGATGAATACCATTTGTTTGACCGAGAAGAGGTAGAGTTTTAGTTCCCTAGAAAACTTGTTCATTATCATGCCTGCTAATTATACCTGGCAAGATGGGCGGGTCGGGTGCCAAGTCAGAAGGGGTTCGGGTCAGGATGGGTTTGGGTCAGAATGTACTAATTTAAAAATGGGTTAGAATGGATTCGGGTCAGGATGGGTTTGGGTCAGGATGGGTCAGGTCAGAATGAGTTTAGACTAAAAAACCACATTGATTAACAATTCCATACATAGATTAAGCCCAAGGCAATATAACTAAGTATTACTCTAATACCTTAAGGTAGGGTTGTTCAAACCGCTCAACATTCGCTCGAAAAATGCTCGTTCGAATTTTTGCTCGAAAAATGCTTGTTTGAATTTTTGCTCGGTTGTAAATTGTAACCGAGCCAAGCACGAGCAAAGGTCCGCTTGTTTCGGTTCGGTTTAGATTGAATTAATATATACATATAGTTTATATGTAATACTCTAGTAGATTTGATCCATTTTATACAAATATATAATTATATTTATGCATAATTGATCCATCAACCTATAAATTGTTCGTCACTCGTTCGAAAATTTACCGCTCGAAAAATGCTCGTTCGATTTTCAGCTCAGTTGTAAACAAGCCGATCGGCTTGATTCGGTTTGAAAACGAGCCAAGCACGAGCAAAGCTTCGTTCAGTTCGGCTCGACTCGGCTCGTGAACAGCCCTACCTTAAGGTACAACTAGACAAACACATTTAAAATTAAACTTTATGCAAATAGTTATAAAAAAAGATAAACTGCATGGTGATAATAGACGTGGGTTGTGCAGTTATATTATGGTCTTTTACCCCATCATGCAGCTCTAGTTTATGACGCCCAGTTGCCGACCCGTTCATCTTTATGACCCGTAAACCGATCTTGACCCGTTCATAAATCCAATATGTTTATCGCTATCATGTAGATGTAAGACTATATGTGGATTTGAAGAAAAGATGAGGTGGAGAAAGATGGTTATGAAAAAATCTAATCAACCCATCCTGACCCAATCCTTGTTTTTTATGACCCATCTTGATCCGTTTATAACTTTTTCTTGTTTTAAAGTTACCCAACTTGACCCTCTTAAAAATATAGCTTAACCCAATCTAACTCATTACTTTATTATTATTACCCAAATCAACCCAAATATACCCACTTGGGTCCAAATTGCCAGGTCTACTGTTAATTAAACGATGTGATAGTTTGTCACACATATAATCTATTTAAACTTTATGCCCTGCTTTACAAGTAAGGGTGTAATTTGTAGTGAGTGAATTGAATTGAACAATGATGTAATTTTTTAAAACTTTAGGCTTGAGTTATTAAAACTATAATTTGATGCAGCTTGACATTGGTCTAATTTTTTTGTTACTATAATTGGTTTGTATCCTTGAAGAGTTGTAATGTTTGAATTTAGTCAGCATGATTTGATTTGTATTATAAATGCAGCTTAAATTTGAATTTGAGTTTATATTAAACCCTAAATTATAGATTCACAGAATGCATGTTTCAAGTTAGTGATGGATAAACTTACAATAACATTATCAAACTACAACTTTCCAATAGATATGAAACTACAGTTTCTTAGATGTTGGTTTGTGTGTGTGTTGTACATTACAGGGATGATAAATATGTGGGGGTCAAATAAAATAGTCGGCAAAAATGAATTTTAATTGTTGTATACAAACATACAGAAACTGTATTTTTACGGGTTAACAAATATTTGCCCTTGATGGTTCATTTGACCTTTAGATATTAACCTGGCATGTGCATTTTTAACGTGAAACTAAATTCGTTTACGTGCAAGGCACTGACTAGTGACTTTTTGTGGTATAAATAGATTGTCAGTGTTTTCTTGTATATTCACATTTTCTGTATCCTGTTTGTTTATTTGTTTTTGTATATTGCTTTTAAACTTAAATGCATGGGATGCCATATCAGTCATTGAGGGAAAATAGGGTTAATTGCCGCTTTACTTGTTGATCAATTTGTATTTTAGATGCCTAAATTTTTTACAATAGCTTTGACTTCATTGATGGACTTCTTAATCTTGCAGTGATAATTTTACTGTCTATTTTCTACAGGAACCAGGTTCAGGCTCTTTGTCCGATTTAGATGATCTGTCAACTATATTTTCGAAGGTCAGTGCGGTAACTTACAGAGTTTTGGGTTGTGCTACGACTCTTACATTAGGACTTCTTATTTTTTACCCCTCAAGTTCAACACTCTTACTGGGTGTGGGTTTGTGTGTTGATTGAATGATATAAAAATGTTTTGTTTTACAGTTAAACAGATCAGTTAGCGGACCAAGACATCCTGGAGTTATCGGTGATCGAGGGTCAGGATCTATTTCAAGAGAAAGTGAGTACACATTTGACCCTTTTTTTTCCTTCTGAACATCTGATTGTAGGTGTTCAAGAAATACTTGTTTTTTTAAGGCTCAGATCTATATTTTCAGGTTCATCTGCATCTGACTGGGTGCAAGACCGAGATTTACCTGAGTGGTTAGATCAACACATCTCTGACACAGATAGCAGTCATGTAAGCAGGAGATGGTCTTCACAATCACATCTATTAGATTCTAAACCGCTGTATCGAGCCTCATCATACCCTCATGAAAGAACCAATTTTTCTCTGAGCCTGTGCTGGTACCCAGCTCATCGTTGCCTTCATATTCTCCTGGTAGCCATCAACATTCACATCTAAACCGTCCATCTGCCATTGGTAGTACCCAGATACCCTTTTCAGAACCAAATCTCTCACCTTTAGGTGGGCTCCCTCATTCGTCTCGCTTTAGTGGAAACCATACCCAAATGCTCCATTTGGGCTTAACCCAATTTACTCTAGCCCAAAACCAATGGGCTAACCACACGTTGCATGTGGATCATGCTGGACTACTGAATAATACAATTCAACAGAAGTTGCTTCAAAACGGGCTCTTATCACCACATTTTATGTCACCACATTCTGTGCGGTTCAGCCCGTTTGCACTTCAGCCGCCACACTTATATGACACCCTCCCTTCTCACCCGTTGCATTTGAACAGATATGGGTCGCTCGATTCACGGGATCAGAAAACAAAACAAAAGAGTAAACATGGGTCACGTGTTTCTCGTCAGGGCTCTGATTGCAGCAACCAGAAGAGTGATAATAAATGCCGGATACAATTCAGATCAAAATACATGACATCTGAAGAGATTGAAAGCATTCTTAACATGCAACATGCTGGAGCCCATAGCAATGATCCATATATTAATGATTATTATCATCAAGCCCGTCTTGCCAAGAATTCTCCTAAAAACCGTTTCCACCCAGCCCACCTTAAAGATGCACAACGGGGCCGTAGTGGTTCAGATTCACAGCCTCATATTAATGTCGATTCACATGGAAGGGTTTCATTCTCTTTAATTCGTAGGCCCCAACCGCTTCTTGAAGTGGATCCCCCATCTGGTTTGGGTGATGGGGGGTCTGAACCTAAAAGATCTGAGAGACCGTTGGAACAAGAACCGTTGCTTGCAGCTAGAATCATGATTGAAGATGGCCTTGGTGTACTTCTTGATGTTGACGACATTGACCGCTTCCTGCAGTCAACTCAGCCACAAGATGGTGGTTCTCAGGCGAGGCAGAGGCGGAAGATTCTTCTAGAAGGCCTGGCGGCTGCTCTTCAACTTGTTGACCCACTTGGTGCAGGTTCAAATAGTTATTCTGGACTGGCGGCTAAAGATGATATTGTATTTTTAAGGGTTGCATCTCTTCCCAAAGGCCGGAAACTTATTCTAAATATCTTCAACTTCTGTCACCGAGTAGTGAGCTGGCACGAATTGTATGCATGACCGTTTTTCGTCATTTGAGATTTCTATTCGGGGGACTTCCATCTGAAACTGAAGCATCCGAAACTGTCACTTCACTAGCAAAAACAGTGAAAACATGCATAAGCTCCATGGATCTCAATTCATTAAGTGCTTGTCTTGCTGCTGTAGTTTGTTCACGAGAACAACCGCCGCTTCGCCCCCTTGGCAGTCCAGCTGGCGATGGTGCATCCGTCATCCTAAAATCAGTTCTGGAAAGAGCTACTCAGCTGTTAACCAGCACAAACTCAAATCTGCAGAACACAACACTCTGGCAAGCTTCATTTGATGCGTTTTTTGGGCTTTTGACTAAATACTGCTTAAGTAAATATGACAGTTTAGTGCAAGCTATGTATGCACAGGTGTCACCAAGCACAGAGATCGTGTTATCTGAAGCTGCGAAGGCGATTAGTAGAGAAATGCCTGTGGAACTTCTTCGGGCTAGTCTGCCTCATACAGATGATAGCCAGAGGAAGATGTTGGTTGACTTTAGTCAAAGGTCAATGCATGCTGGTGGATTCGGTGGTCATAAAGGTGATGGTGGTCGGGTTGCTCCTGAATCTGTAAGAGGATAAATGAAATGGGTGAATCACTAAGAGGACAAGCTTTGTTGGTTGCTTAATCTGCAGTCTCATCTGCCAGTTAAAGGTGGTTTTATAAGGCCTATGGTGGCTGAAGTTTGTTCATGGATGGTTTATAAATATTGTGTGAACCAGCACCTTTTTTTAAGTTGGTTCGTGTCGGGTCAAGTCGGGTTAGTTGGGTCAGGTCGGGCGTTAAGGTAGTGTTCAAGTTCTTTTTTATATTCTGCTTTGTTGGAATATTTGCATGTACAGGTTCTGCAAGTTTGTTAAAAGTTCCTAATCTTGCACAAAAAGAATTTGCTGAACTAATTATGCTATTTTGAAGTTTGATGTAATAAAATTTCTGAAGTTTGATGTAATAAAGTTTCTAAACTAGTCTAAAATACGTGTTCATTTAAAAAATAATTCAGGTAATTATTTGTCACCTCTAACATTGGTAAATTTCTCAAATAAGACGGTATAAAACTATAATTTTTTATGTTTTGCTCTAATAAAAAAATATCTAGAAGAGGCATATGTTAACATCATATTCCTCTTTAATAATTTTTTTTTTCGCATCTCTCTTCTATTTAATAATCACATTAATTACTAATAATATTACTTATTTTTTAAATTAAAATAGTTTTTAATAAATTAAATAAGAGATATTTTTACTAATGTTATTTCTAAGGAAATAGTTTTTTATAAAATTATAAAACTTTTTTGAACATTAAATTTTTCTAAAAATATAAATATTTTATAATTGGTGTTTTTAAAACGTAAAATTTGTATAAACAAAAAATAATTAAAATTGAGAGTTATAGAAGAAAGTTTTGAAGTATGATATGTTTTAAACGTTTGTTTTAAATAAAATTTTTATGTTATTTGTTATAAGAAGATTTCAATCATATCTCATTTTATAATATCGATTTATAATTAATAAATTGCATTCTATTTAATATTTTTTACTCAACCCGTATAATACACACGTTTACTAAGACTAGCTTATAGCATATAATAAAAAAGTAACTAATATGATACATGTCACTCTTATGTTACTCCTCAAAAATATTTTTCAGCCTAAACTAATATATTATTTTAGTTAAAATTTTTATTTTAAGAAACTAAATTAATAGTAATAGTTTTATTTTGTTTTGAATTAAATTTTTTATATTATCAACTTTGTTGTGTAATCATATTGTTTTGAACTATACATATTATTATAGTCAATAAGATTCAATAAAAAACTAAAAAGAAAAAAATATTTATTGATATATATTTATATATTTTAGGTTAGTGTAATTTCAAGACTACTGTTTTTTTAATTTTACATCTGTCGATATATGTTATATTATTCAAAAATGTATTTGAATATTTATTATTTATAAATGTAACCTTTTGTTTTTTTATTTTTATAGTAATATATGTAACTTTTTTCATATGAAATATTTATACATTTATAAATTATATTATTTATATATTTTCAACCCGTGTATTATACGGTTTTATTGGGTTGTAATGAATCATGAGTATAAGTTATATTGAAAAGATTGGGGGCTATTTGATAATAAAAGCCGAGTTACAAGGGTTATAAGCATATGGAAATCATGTATGGGCAGAGTATAGGTTTAAAACATGCACTATCATTCACATAGTATATAAAAATCAAAACGTCAAAAGAATGAAATAAGAAGGGCTAAAAATTAAGGTTACAAGTAATGTTTTCATAACCGAATCAGATAGCGAACCGGTCGTTTTAATGGTTGGATCAGTTGGACTAGGTTTAAGAACCGGTTGATGTTATATTATATGAGTATCTTAGATATATAGTTATATATATAATTCAATATAAATAATATGTGTTGTTTATAGTTATATATAAAATCTAAACAATAATTTTATGTTCAACACTCTAATTCATAGATCGAACCATCCGTTAAACTCATTAAAATCAAAAACACTAAAAGAATAAAATAAAAATAAACACCCGGTCCAACCCCGGTTCCCGGTTTGACTATCGAACCAATTCGAACCGGCCGGTTCCTTGAAAACAAAACGATTAAGGATAGATCAGACCAGTTCGATACGAGTTCGAAAACACTGGTTACAAGCTTGATAGGATAAAGTGAAAAAAAAATAAGGGCCTAAAAGGATAAAGTGAAAGTTAAGGAGCTTACTAGTAGAGATGAACAAAAAAACCCGATTCGGGAACCGGTTCACCCAAAAAAACCGGAACCGGTTTCAAAGAAAACCGGTTTTGGCCAAACCAGTTCCGAACCGACCCAAACTGCCGGTTGGCATCCAAACACTTAAAACCGGTTTAAAAGTTAAAAACCAGTTAAACTAGTAAGAAAACTGGTTTGGGTAAAAAACCTGTTTTAAACCAGTCCGAACCGGTTTGATAGGTTTGAGTTTTCGGTGTGTCAAACCGGTTTGTAACCCGAACCGGTTTGAAGAAAAACCGGTTTGACTCCACTACAAAAAAACCAGTTCGGTTTTGAATCCAAACTGGTTTGGCCAAAAAAACCAGTTTGAACAACTCTACTTACTAGCCTCAAAGATATACAATGGTTACAAACTTAAGGGTTACAAGCCTGAGATGATAAAACGGTAATAAACTTACAGGTTACAAATCTTAGAGGATAAAGTTCAAATATTATGTCGCGTGTAAATAACTAAATCCAACACCTACAGAGAAATCAACCTCAATATATCCTAAAACATTTGCCTATGCTGGCAAGTTGCCAACAACAATGTCAAAACAAAAACACATCTAACTCACCAAGAATCTGAGAGAAATGCAAGGTTAAAGAAACATACACATCTGGCTTAATATATCTCGATACACAACCTTTTTACAATAGAATAACTGTTTACATATGCTGATTCTAACTTCCGGTTCTCAGACTAACCTCACATCAGCATGACATTAGTGTGAGAAATGATCGTTAGGATATTGATACAACAGATTTTGTAAGATAATGGCTTGAACTTGGGTTTCTCTCTAGCTTTCAAGCTTGTTGTGGCGATTGTTCTGGTCCGGAACATGATTGATTTCGTCAAGTGCACTGTACTGGCATACTGGGTTGATGATTAGGTAAAACGGTTGATGTGGATCATAAGTTTATGCGTGTCTTGATCCATCATCATGCAATTGTGTGGTTCGCACACTTGGTTCTTCCTATTAACAGGAAAAGAATGGAATGTTATGTTTACTTAAGAATTAACCGATTAAGGTTATGTTTTGCTCTAACGGGTGATATGGGTAAACTATAAAACATAAACTACGACTCAAATGGGCCAAACAAGTTGATAGTAGCCCAAATTGTATTTTTAACACATAAAATACTGTAAATCGTTTTGGTCAGAGGCTCGATTATTATTCATTTATCATATATTCATATTTGACGGTGTAGACAATCAAAACAAAATTTGGACAATAGGTGTTTTGGCCCAAAATTATACGTTATGATCCGAACTCATTTTGACTCGTACCCAGCCCACCTGACCGGCCACTTTCCATCTTTAAATTAACACAATAAAAAAGATTGCAGGCACCAACCCGAATGCCATATGTGAAACCTGGTGTCCGAAAGAAGTCCATTTGTGCCTGAAAGCAAGAATTCTGGACTGCTATTATATCACAAGATCGGAAATTGTCACTATATTACATACTCATGAATAATATACCAAGTTATGAAGCGTTGACGGGGCCCCATAGTAGCTCTCATGATTTGGTGCTATTGAATTCAACTGTCCCTATATAAAGAAAAATACAATTAAAATTGTACATAATACCTGATGTTAAATAGAATATCAGAGCCAAATCATGACAATGAAATCAAATTACTTACCAGTCCCTGAATAGCTTGTTGATTTCCATAAAAATTCTCTCTTGATGGTGCCATCAAGTTAAGCTGAACCTGAATAAACCGCATAGGAACATTTAACCATAGATACTACAAAATTTAAAGATTTTATAAATACGGTTAAATAATAAACGAATCCCTACCATTCCTTGCATACTTTGTTGCTGGCCAAAATAACCATCCAGAGTTACTGATCGTGAGCTCAACTTGTCCTGTAACAGCAGGCATGATAGAGAGCGAACTAAATCATAAACCATGATATTTAAGGGGAAATAAGCTGTGAGAAGTCAATTTGTGTATTTTTTATAATTCAACAATATACATGAATATATTAGTAGATTAATTTGTGGTAATAGACTAACGGTGACCAAAACTCTAGATAGATACATCATTTTGATCTAACCAAATTGTTGTTTTTATATAGCTAACAATTGCCAGATGCCAACTGTGAAATGCTGTTCCCATCATGACTTTTTCCTAATGCTCCTCGACCTCTACATCATGCAAATCCTGAATTTGGTTGTATACTTATGTACCGATCTCATTGTATACCATATTTTTTACACTTTTATTTTTCTAAACATCCTCATTTTATTTTCCCTCCAAAAGGGTATTAAAGTAATTTAAACACTTAAAAAATTTCTTTCTCTTCATAAAAATTAATATGGTCAATTGATACATTTTTCTCTCTCATCTAATTTTTTTAAAATCAAACTATGTTTTTAAAAATAAGTTTTATTAAGAAAATTAAAATTCATATATTTTGTAAAACACTGAACCTTTTGAAACAAAATATTTTAAATCAGTCATTTTTAAATTATTATAAAAAATATGGAATTTTCTAAAAGTAGTTTATTAAAACAACTAGAATAATTAGAAACTTGAGTTTTTAATAAACAAGATTTTTATAAACAATAATTTTTTATAAGAAAATCTTAAAACAAATATTTAAAAATGAAACTATTTAGATAAGAGAGTTTATAATAATATAACTGTTTTATCTCTTGAACAAGTACATATATATAATTTTATACATATCTTATATTACAATATCGTACTGTAACTTTTAATGTTTATTACTAACTATAATTCGTTTAATAAATGAGTTTCTATACTATATATTTATCTATATATCTATCTATCTATAACATATCTATTGTTTATTTACTTAAAATAGCTATTCATATGCAATTATAATCATATTTTATATTCAAACATGGTTTTATAATTCATAAACTTTATTACTAATTATTTATTATTTTATTTATTCAACCCGTGTAATACATGGGATACTAACCTAGTAATCTATAACCTCTAATAAAACAAGGTTTTTTTGGACACTTGTTATTCTCTTAACCCATGTTTTTGTCACATGTCATTTTTCTAGATATTCATAAATAAATTTTCTCTCCAAAAGTGTATTATAGTAATTTAAATACTCATACAAAGTTTTTCTCTTATTAAAAATAAATTTTAACTGTTATGTTTCTCTCTCTTATTTAATTTTTTTAAATCAAAGTATCTTTTTTTAAATAGATTTTATGAAGGAAATTAGAAATCACATCTTTTAATCAAAATGTAAATAACAAAACTAAAGTTTTATATGATATAAAATTTTCTAAAACACTAAATATTTTTAAATAGAATATTCTAAATCGTTTTGTTTTTTTTAATTATAAACAGGTGATATATTTTAAAACAGTCTTATTAAAACAACTGGAATAATTACAAACCAGATTTTCTTAAAAAATATTTTTCATATAAAAATCTTAAAACGAATGTTAACAAATGAACTTTTTACATAAGAGAGTTAAAAAATAATATAGTTTTTTTATTTCTTATACTAAAGCATATATAATTTTAATTATATTTTACATTAAAATATAATACTTAAAGTAGTTATTTATACGTAATTAACATTATATTTATCTTTAAACATGATTTTATAATACATAAGTTTTATTAATAATTATTAAATATTTTATTTATTCAATCTGTGTATTGCACGGGGACTAACCTAGTGAGACAATATATACATCAAGGAAGTAATGTACATTTAGATAGATGCATACCAGCTGCTGCAAGCTGTCCTGTGCTCCAACGGTCATAACATCCTGCTCGGAGCTAATCTATAAGTAAAAAAGATTCATATTATTAGCAAAAATCAGGGTCAAAAACGGGATAGAAGATTATATTAATAACTAAAACAACCTTCTTTTTCTTCATAGGATTCTTTTTTTTATTTGTTCGCATGTTTCTGCTTTGATTATCATCTTCAATTCTTGAAAAACCTGGTGCGGTAGAGGTTCCAGGTTCAATAAGGTTCTTATTGGAGTTATTTACACACACACAATTTGCAAAAACTTCTTCAAGCGAACGGATTGCCAAATTGTAGCTCTCTTGAGACAGTGATCCTTCTTCGCTCAGTTTAATTGCTCTTTGACATAAATCATTGTATCTCTGAACCCTATATTGCACCAACTCACATCCTTCTAAAATTAATCCCCGACTTTTTACGTCTTTTGTCCACCGTTTTAGAATATATTGAGACGGAATCACAGAAAGACCACAAATTTGAAGCACAATCAATGCATGTCTACAGAGATAACCCTTGAATTCAAACAAACGACAAGTACACGATACTTCAGAAGATGATTCATTATAATAAACAGTGAAGTCCAAATCCTTTTCAAATTCAGAAACTCTATAAGTAATGATCATATCCGAGTGTGCTTCTTTTTTAGGCAAACAAGCAGAGGCGCCCAAAACCTCACTTTGAAATTTCTTGAAAACCGCATGTGTGTATATACTTGACATGTGTTTTTCAAAAGGTGATGGTGATTTTAATGCAGGCGGCTTATTCCATGTATCAGAATCCCCTTTTGCTTCCTCTTCATATCGATCTTGAATGATACTTTCATATTGTTTAACAAATTCTTGCACACTTGTTTTCTTATGTACATATTTGTCAAAAAAACAGTTTACACTCTCGGACCGTTGAAGTGTCGACATTCCTGCCAAGAAAACATCCCTCATATGAACCGGGACCCACTGCTTACGTGTTTCGTATAATGAATTCATCCAATCACTATCTTTGAGCCCGAGGCTATCTACCAATTCGAACCATCTTTTATCAAATTGCTCATCCGTCCAAGATCTATAAATGCAGTTTTCAAACTTTTCCATTAAATTATCGTGCTTTAAAGCTTCAGAATCCTGCCACAAATATTCCATAAACAAAAGCAATGTTTTGAAGACGGAAACACCTGTGAAACAGCAGATTCTAAATTCTCTTCTTTATCAGTAATCACAACCTTTGGAGCTTGCCCACCCATTGCGGTTAGCCACGTCTGCATAACCCAAGAATAAGTAGTAATACTCTCATCAGAAAGCACGCACACCCAAGCAGCATGAATGATAATGTTGATTGACCCCAATAACAAGAGCAAGTGGCATTCTATATTTATTTCTGATATAAGTAGTATCGAATGATACAACGTCACAGAAGTTGACATAATCATATCGGGATTTTGCATCAGCCCACATCATGTTTTTCAACCGTAGATCTTCACCAACATCTATTGCATAAAAGAAGTTTGGATTGATACTCTGCATCTGTGCAAAAAAATGGCACAAAATATTCACCTCGCCTGCTTCTAATGCCATATTACGGGATTTATTGAATAGATTATTTGAATCATTTTTCAAACCAACAACATTTTTATACTCTGCAAACTGTCTTGCCATTGCAGCATACATCTTTCTTGTTTGCTCACTGACAGCTTGTGCAGGTAAGAGTTCATGATTATGATCTTTTTCAAATCTATGGATAATCCATTTTCCATCGGGTCTTCTTTTTACATGCATGCTTGCTTTACAATCTGTTTTTGAGCATGATCTTCTACCAGATGATGCATTTTCTGGGTCCTGATTGGTTCCTTGTCTACTGCGGGGCCGGTTAAATGATTTATCATGTTCACGTTTAGTACCATATCTAGAACATGCAAATTTTGCATCGATGAACTCACGTGATGTTTTTGAACGACGGCTGTTTTGTATCGCAGTACTGAAGCCCATAGATCTTGCGTATTCTTGATAAAAGGAATATGCTTCCCCATGTGATTCAAATTCCATACCAGATAAAGGCTCGAGATTTATATCATCTTTAAAATCTACCATGTCAACTGATGGAGAATTTACCATTATATCTCGGCCCAAAACATCTTCATTGTGAATTTTATGTTCACCATCAATCAAATTGCTTAATTCTTTAGCCTCTTCTTTATCTTCCTTTTCATGGTCTCCAGAAGGGAGCCTAAGATCAATATCCATGGCAAGGATTTAGGTTTTCCAGTTAATTCTTCTGCTTCTTACCTACAGAAACAACAAATATTAGCAAATAAAAAACAATTTGTAAATTTCATCTGATTTTTAAACTAACCATATATTGTTGAGTCTTTAAGCTGACTGCCACTTACCAAAAAATTTCAAATAATACTGTCAAGTATCAATAATATTTATACTAACATCATAGTTATAAGATAACCTACTAAAGTCTAACAATAGACTATATTCTACCTCGTGTGTTGAATCATTGCATCAGAATTATGACCCTGACAACCTTTTTCACAAAAAATGACTTTTTAAAGCGCAGGATGACTACATATAATATCAAATTATAAGATAACCAAATTTACTAAAATAATGTCAAATATCTTTAATACTTCTACTGACATCATAGTTATAAGAAAACCTTCTAAGTTCTAACAACAGACTTCATTATACCGCTTGTGGTGAATCATTGCATCAGATTCATGACCCCGACAACCTTTTTCTCAAAAAGTGACATTTTAAAGGGCAGGATGACTATTTATAGAATTTTGAAACACATGATCTACTAATGAATATGATGTTTGTTCCAACAACAAAGTATGTGGTCTAGAGAAACGATTATCATTAACCACCTAACAACATCTAAAAGAGACAAATGACAATCAGAATCAAAGACCCTATCAGTATAAATCAACATCAACGAAAATCAGAGTTCCCATTGAACATTAAATATGTTACATACACTTCCATCAGTATCCATATAATCACAATTGATTTTGAACTAAAAGCTTAGTCTGTTGATCAGTTAAACTCACAACCATAATCAGATGATTGAGTAAAAATGAAATCTTCAATTACTGAAAACAACATTCCAGAACCAAAATTCTAAAATTGCGAAGAACCCATGTCAATAGAACAGAAACCCAATCAAAATACTTACAAACTACTAAATCAATCAAAGAACATGAACTGCAAAAGAACAGAATCTTGACCTGTGGCACCCATTTCAGCTCAATCTTGAGCGAACCCACTTGCGTTACGAACAATCCCAACAAACCCACTTCAGATTCGAAAGATTATCACACACAGAAGCAGAATCAAGAGATGAAACTACAAATTCATGGTTTGTAACGTGGGTGGAGGGTGAAGATCAAAGGGATTGAGGGGGATGTGTGTGTGTACCTGATGTGAGTAATGAGAATGAATCGATGGTGATGCTAAATTGATTCTGTTGCTTTGTGTTGAAGATCTGCTGGAAGATGGAAGATCCACGCGAGGGGGTTGGGCGAGTGGATTGACGATCTTTTTGGCCCCAAATTGAATTTTGGTGATTTAGGGTTTGTATGGAGGTTCACTCGCTTACATGATTTCTCAACTTTATGATCTGTGGCGCGTGACCCACCTGCGTTGGTAGATGATATTGGGTGGGGGTGACCCATGGGTTCTCGATCGCGGGTCGGGTTGATCCAATATATCTTATTAGGTTCGTTAAAAGAATTCACAGTGCAGTGCTTAAAATTATATGACTATATTTTGTATATTATATGAAATGCTTTTGAGTGGTTGTAAGTGAAAGAGAAAGAAAATGTTATTGTGGATTGGTATATTTAAAGAATTATTGTTCAATCTTATAAATTTTTAAATATTTTTAAAGTGGTTGTGAGTGATGAAGAGAAAAAAAAATAATGATAAAATATAAAAAGTATTATTTAATTGAAAAAGAGAAAGAAAATGTAGTGATTTTTAGTTTAATTATACGAATAAAAATAAGAAACCTACTGTGAATGCTCTAAGGCTTCATGATATGGTTTTTGGGTCAGCCCGTTCGAGATGGAGATTTGGGTGGCGCCGATGGGGGACGGTGTTCCAGCACTCCCAAATTCCCTTTATCCCGATCTTTTTCTTGTGTTTAATAAACTTTTCTCTAAATCGGTATACAGGCATAGACGGAGGATAATAAATATTTATATAAATATCGAGTCTACTCACTTTAAAAAATTATTTCGCTCCCTACGAGAATATTTAAGCTACAACCCTGTATATAGATTCTACAAATCATAATCTCAAGCCTAACATTTGCATATGTAGTCTTGATTCTTAACTTTGGTAATTATTGTTATTGAACCCCTTTTATTTTCCATCTAATTAGGAAATGTATAAACTTTAAATGAAAGTGATGATATATTATATTATACTACTATTTAATTTCAAAGGTCGATAAAAATTATAAATTTTTTATTCATTCTAACCTCGGTTATATATTATGTTTCAATGTTACTAACGCAATACATTGTTGTTGGAGTGGTTAGAAAATATGAATTTGGGACTTGCTAATCTTTTGTTTTTTGTTTTTTTAAATATTTCTTTTCCAATTTTTCCTGTCATTTTATTTCTTATTGGGCAATTGTTGTTTTAATGTTATATTTCATTTACGCCGCAACGTCTAGACATAGTATTATTTTTTACCCATATCAAAACTTTGCTAATTCACACATTTCTTTTACGTCGTAGTAACGCGTATAGGATCAGATCAATTACAAGATGTTTTCATGCTTAATTTTATATGCGTTTTAAGATTGCGTTTCACCGTACTGTAACATTTTGACGTAAGTTTTGTATGGAAACGTGTTGGGTCGAATATAATACGTTTTCGTTTCACTTTAAGTTTTGACATAATTTTAGTTCAAAAACGAGTCGTAACAAATGGATGTTTATGTTTTGACATAAATTTTGTTTTGAAACAAATTTGAGTCAAATACAATATGTTTTCATTCAAGTGTATACTTTCGATTACTAACTCTACGTATTGACGTAAATTTAGTTCGGAAACGACTCGAATTGATTGTAATCTGTATAAGATGTGACAGATAAAGTTTAAAAGCGTCATGATCTCGGGAGGGCAATGTATTTGATATATTCATGAAATCGTGCATTGGTTCAGGGATGGTTAAGAAGAATGGGCCTTCTAGTGATTCTTTACCATTTTATGTTAGAGATAAATAAATGATACAAATATTTAAATACATCTAAACCAATGAGTAGCAACCAGCTTAGGTTTTACATTCATGTTGATATGATGTTACCTAAGACCGTCAATAGCAACTAGAAAGACCTCCAAGATTGTAATGATAGTGTGATCATGTTCATTTGAGATAATAATCAAGTTGTCGGGTTCTTTGATTTGTGTCTTTTGGTTTACGCGATAGATAACCAGAATATTGATAATACTTGATATCAACTATAGCTAGCATAATATATCAGACACGATAAGACACGAATATGATAAGTGCTGACATGAACACGACACGATAACTAATCGTGTCATTTTTCTCCAAACACAAACGTATTTAAAAATATGTTACACGGTAAGACCTATTAAGATATACGATAAAACTCACATATTTAAAAAAAAATTGCCAAAAGTGCATAAAATCTTAAATAATGCATAGTACTTACACATGACAATCCTTGACATATTTGAAACAAAAATTCATAAAAGTGTTAATCAACCATATCATAATTTAAACAAGTTCGTTAACAGGCATAGTCTGTAGAAACGAGACTCGGATAGTGGTAATGTGGTAGTCATATTTGATTGAAGTGGTTGGGCAAACGATATAGCTTCTAAAATGAATATAAACAACAATGACATATATCATAAATGTATAAATTTAATTATACTAAATAAGCTGTAAATATAAACATGTTTAAACAGTTGTCTTAATAGGTTAACAAGTGTTTAATCTGTTAAGACACAATTTTTATCATGTTTTAAACGTGTCAACCTGTTAATGACATGATATTTGTTACGCAAAAACACAAAACATGTTAATTTTATGTCGTGTCGTGTCATATTAACAAATCCGTGTTAGAAATTGTCAACTCTAATATCAACAATATTAACATAAGCAACTGAACAAAGCTCAATTTTGATATTAGTTGGAATGACACCTAAAAGTTATTTCATTAAGATTATATCATATGTACTATGTTATGGTAGCTCGGAATATAAATCTTCCAACGTTTTGCTTTCTTCTTAATTTACAAATTGATCATAAATACGGTTAAGGACTTTGAATTTAGAAAAGTTTAAATTTATTTTTATAATTTCAGTTTATACCTACTATTAACTAGCAGGCATACCCGCGCGATGCCGCGGGATTTAGCAGTTCGTACATTTAAATGTTATTTATTTTCAATTGTATTAATCTAAAATGGCGAGACTAAATAGTAAAAGCAACTTACTACAATTTGGCTAAACTATAAAATTTAACATAACAAATATTTCATTACACTAAGCATACCAACACACACAAACTGTACAACAACAATGTAACCCAAACGAAAAATCATGAAGACTGGCAAACTGCTACGTTGCCTTCGAGACTTATCACCTAAATTACAATGTGCCTAAAAATGGGGTGCGGGAAATCGACGTTTGTTTTATTTAACAATTGACCGTGACTTTTATTCATCATCATTGTGTCCCAGAATGACAAAATTGGACATATAGTGTTGGATTAGAAGTAAAAATGAAGAAGCAACACGGATATTACCTCTAAATTGATGTTCAAAGTGGCTAAAAGTATCCACTAAAGATGTTAAAAAATGACTCACGAAGCTCGTCATATATACAATTTTTGATCCATATGCAATTAATAAAGTACAACATATTACACAACTGATGTTGTAGAACGTTACAACTAAAGCTCATCTAAGTGACTGCAACCATAAACTTTGCGGTTTCAATCACTGATTAATGCATATGATGCTAATGCATAAAATGAGTTAAAATGATTACTATTACGCTCAAATAAAGGACAAAAATTGGACATAATGAAGCAACCAACTGAAAACACAACTAATTAATCGCAACGTAAAACCTGTTGTGATAATTTTTATCAAACTTCTCGGTGAACAAGTAGGTGTATCTAGCTTCATAAAGAAGGTATAAGACAACAATTTGTATAAGCAAACAGGTGTTTCTAGTTTCATAATTTCAACCAAATTAAGTAAATAGTCATTTAACTTGCATACAATTAGTCGATTACCGTAGGCTTTAAAAGATATTGTATTTTTTTAAAACTTGATATTTTTAAAAATCTTGTTTTTTTAAAATTAATTTTTTACGAATTACATTTGTAGAAAGATCTTTTTTATATAATATCATCTGTAATATAAAAAATTAAAATAATATTATTTGTAGTTAATGAAGTATTTATTAAGAGAGAGACGGAAAACAAAACTTAATAGTTCTAGAATTATGACAAGTGACATACAAAAATATTATTTTATTAGTATTGATAAATAGAGATGTACACGTCTTTGTATCCTTAGTGATATTAGTGAATTACTCATTTACCTCCACAATATATTATTGGTTTAAATCCTTACAATTGTAAGATAAGATAACACCAGGAGTAAAAAAATTGTTGTTAATACAAATTTTACAAAATATGTTCATAAAAATAATAAATATATAAATAATAGATTCTTCACCTCTCTAGATCTCCACACTAGTTTGTAATAGCGGTTGCAAACTCTAATAAACAAAAAAGATTTACTAGACTTGCTAACCAGCCCACGACACCCATGCTACAAGACAAGATGCAACTCTTTAAATGCTTGCGGGCGCGGTAGCTAGAACCTGCTTCGTACTATACTCAACCCCACGCTTATCCGATCCTAATCATGATCAGTGGCTTTCATACCAACTTGACAACCATAGGGATCGAACCCATGATTTCTATAGATAAGCATAGGATCTTACCACCACACTATCTTGCCTAGGGATGTGCAAAAAGACTAAAAAACGAAAATTGATCAGGATACGTAACCCGAAAAAACAAACCGAATTATGAATTTGGTTTTCGGTTCGGTTTGTAACTGATCTGTTCGGTTTATTTTTTAAATTCGTTTTTTTGTTTATTCGATTTAAACGATAAGTTATATAATTTTTTATAATTGTAAGTTTAGCCCTGGTTCTCAAAACCTGAATTTTCAAGGTGATCTAATTGAAGCCAAATAATTAAGATTTTATATGCTAGCCCAACTCCAATTACCAAAACTTAGTCTCAAATCTTATTTCTTAATAGTCAAAGTCGTCTATTTATATAAAAAATGAGATTGCTAACCATTCAAGAGTTTAATCATTCGATATATATTTTTTTATAAAATATATATGGAGTGATTCTCATACAAGTAACCTAAAGTTAACAACATTTAGTGACTTTGTTTTTTTCCGGATGAATTCGGTTTTTATGGTTTTTAACCGAAATCAAACAGAATCGAGTTCGGTTGAATTCGGTTCAGTTAGCAATATTTTCAATTTGGTTTGGTTCGATTTTTCGGTTATGCCTGAAAAAATTCCAAAACCAAATAAACAAAACAAACCGATAACCGAATCAATAAATACCCCTGATCTCGCCAACCGATAACCTTAATAGCCCAACAAGCTCAGATGAATGTTCAATAGGTCCATCAAAATGTTTAATAGACCCAGACCAGTGACCCACAACGTTAGTTTTATAATCCAACAGTTGCCTCTGGCCCAAGTATGAGTGGTCAATAGTTTCCTTAGCACCAATTACTTTTTGTGTCATACTCTTGTCATGTCATGGTTCCTCACAATTTTAGAATAAATATTTTACTACTTCAACTCCTCATCAATACAGAAGGAATGAGATCGGTATTGTATTGATACTAAACTGGTGTCACACATAGAAGTGTAGAAGCAAGAAACGAGTGAAAGTACAGTGGAATACTGGTGTCGTATTTTACTACTTGAACTCCTCGTGATTTCTTTTGTTTGATACCAAAACCAAAAACATAAAAAACGAATATTGATACATGTGTCTTATTACAGGGGTTTTTAACGATCTAGTTCTGTTTTGTTTTGAGCGTAAGTATGTGCTAGAACATTAACTATAGTTTCAGGAAGCGACAAACCAAACTAGCTGGATTGGGTGGGCCGAATGATTTGACTACTTTTAGTTGTCTGATGGTACGATTTTGACAATTTGACATTTTGAACTATTTTTTTTTTATTTTTATGGCAAAATTGTTAGTTTGTATGATAATTTTCAAAATGATAGAAGTCAATTCTCAATATACTACGTATACATAACTACACATGTCAAATACAAAATTAATTAAAAGGTTTATCATCCGGTACACTCGATACATATTACACAACCGCCTCCAAGACATCAAACCATCAAAACAAAACCATACAAATCTCAGTCCGTCATATTCGACCAACTTGTTCTGGTTAGACAGTTTAATCAGTTTCAACAGTTCAGAACACTCTTTTCATGTTATGTTAAACCCTATAATTGAAGTGTTTGGTGATAATGTATATCCTCTGTTTCGTATAATCACTTGATGGTTTGGGGACAATGTCTTTCCAATATTGGTTACAATCTTAGTTTTAAATGGTGTTCTATGTTTTTTGGACTTACACAATGGACGTAACGTTCAAAATGTCTAGCATTTAATAACATTTCAAGGGTTCACTATTTGACGTTAGCACATTGGAGTACAAGACAAAGGTCGGATAGGTTATTTTGTTATTTGAATCGCACTCGAGCAACCCAAAAATTGAATCAAACAAAATATGAATAACGAATTTGAATTCAGGTTCTGAATATTCCTATCAAGTTATTATTTGAATCATCAGTCCTATGAATTTCAAACCGAACCAACCTAATTATTTAAATTCGAATGAATATTTAGTTTTTATAAGTTATACGAATATTTTTTGTTTTAAATTTTAATTACTAGTTAGAAACGTTATCTATCACATGAGTTGTATAAATGCAAGATTATATAGTTAGTAATAAAATTTATTTATTTTTTGTTTGATAATATGATTTGTAAAAACAAATATATTTAATAGTAGAGGTACGAGAGACAAAAATTTATTTATACGAACAATTAAATAAACTAGAATTAGATTTTCATTTTCCAAATCCAAATCCAGTTTTTAAAAATTTTGATTTAAATAACCTGAAAAGATGAACACCCTAAATAGGACACACAAAATGAAACTATTTCATAATTCAGGTAGATATACAAGTAATTAATATACAAGTATTTTTAATTATTTATATAACTTTGCTTCCTGTTGAAGCTAAAAATACGCAGGTGAAATCCAATATATTGTAAGATTTGCATACAGCGAAGACGTTTAAAGCTGTGGTCAAACCTTTAAGTGCAAAGCTAGATGATCATAATTTTTTATTATTATCTAGTAATATAAAATTGAATATCTTCCTTATTTAGATCCTACATGCATGATAAACGGTCACCGACTATTGGTTAATAATCTGTCCAATGATTATTTAATTTGTTTTTTTTTGACAATATCTTGTAAATATTATTTGTTTTTTTATTATTATTTAATTTTTTAAAATTTTATGGCCGAACCTTGGCCTTTACTCACGGAAAAGGTAGCAAGGGCAAGAATTTCAAGCTTTCATTTACACTCAATATAATATGTAAACTCAATATAATATATAAACTCAATATAATATGTAAACTCATGTATTGAGCATTAATGAACACAAAAACAATATCTTTTTACCTAAATTACTAAAGTGATTCTTGACATATATGTGTTTTTGCTTAGTATTACCATATATATAATGTTTTCACAGTTTCGTAATGTATAAAATAAAATAATTTGCATACTACAAAGTACAAATAGTTGTCAAAATATAATTTAGTCCTCGAATAATGCAAAATAAATTTGAAAACTTAAATGTATTGGGGATTTTTTATATGTTTTTTTTTAAAGAGCCTGCAAACGTATCTATGGTCAATATATGAATGTGGCAAATTAATGCATGAAGTTGATAGATTTGTCATTTTATTACATAGCACACAAATTGTAGGCCCCTGAATCATAAATGTTAATTTAAGCATAAACCTTGTAATTAGGAGACATCAAATCGTTTAACAAATTTTATCTTGTGATTAAAGGAGCATGTTGGGTTATAGTTTCAATGTTTATTTCCCTTTTAAAGTTATCTTATTAAAACAGTACGTTTATCAAATTACTAGAAAAATGAGTATTATTCACGTAGTAGCTGAAAATCCAAAAGAAAATAAAAATAATATTTATAATTGTCCGTCTTTAATCTTTAGGTGACTTTACAATGTACATCTTATCGTAATACGTCGGTCAATCTGCGGTATTGTTCTGAGTGATCCGCCGATATATAAGTTCTTTACTCATGATTCTTTTTCCCTCAAATCTTTATATACAGATCATGGAAGCCTGAAAGGACACTACCTTTGTCGAGGGATAGCCAATGGTTTAAACCCTCGCTGAAGGTCCTCTTATTTGTAATGCTTGCGTTTAAGAACTTTGATGCATTAGACCACCTCAAATTCAAATCATTTTATGCACGAACTTTAGTTGTCATGTATGAATCAATATGTATGTTCGTACTCATACGAAATGTAATGACACGAGGGTATAAACTTCAAGCTAGACGATATCAATCTAATTAAACACTAGTACACGACGAGTCAACTTCTAAATAGATTAATCTACATTAAACATATGTTGTTAAGATTTTTAACCTTAGTTTTAAAATAAACTTATAACTTTTTTAACCAAAAAGAAAATATTCACAAGTTTAGGGTCCCAAATAGATATTTCCCATGTTGATACCCATGAGAAAGAAACTTGCTACCTATACACATGGTCAATAAACACCTTGTATAAATATACACACATACACACATGCTACATGTCCTTCATTCATTTCAATAACACTCACACAATGAACACCTCAAGGACATGTAGTTTTCTCCTCATATTTTCAACAACCATTCTCAGGTGGTGTGTGGCGGTTTCCGGCCAACAGCCGCCAACGGGCGGGTCATTGCTCGAACAAATAGCCGATCGAGTGACCCGCCTTCCGGGGCAACCTCCGGTGAGCTTTAGGCAGTATGCCGGATACGTTACGGTTAATGAAAGCCATGGTAGAGCATTGTTTTACTGGTTTTTTGAAGCTGAAGAAAGACCAGAGAAGAAGCCTCTCCTTCTATGGTTAAATGGAGGTAATGACTAATTACTTGATTAGAAGCAATATTGGAACTCATAATATATTTAATTTTTTTATTGTATGGAATCACATAACATAATGTTATTATTGCACTTTATTATTGTTGGTCCCATACGAGATAGACTAATTTATATAAGTGTGTATTATATGCTAAATTAAATAACCATATAATAGCAAATGTACCTTGCTAACGATATTTAGATGTGATTAATGGTGTTTATTCTCATAAGGTCGTGGGCTCGAGTTTTGCAATTGATAGTAATCTATTTCTAGGAGTAGATTACATTTTCTCAGAAGAAAAAGTGAGATAAGCATAATATTAACAATAATAAATTTTAAGTTTGATTTATATGTTTAACTAAAATGATTTATCACTTATATTAATTAACTAGTTTTAGTAAACCCATGTAATACACGGGTTGTAAAATAGAATGATTAAATATAATAATAACTTATTATTTATAAAATATATTTGATTAAACATTCCTCATTATAACAGGACGACAATTAAATATTCAAACAAATGTTTTTTTAAATGTTATTTTTAAAATTTTCTAATTATAATTATTTTTTGTTTGTAAAAGTTTTATCTATAAAAATACCAATTTTAAATTATTTTATATTTTTAATAAAATTTGATGTTTTAGAAAAAATATTATTTTGATAAAAATTTGCATATTTAGAAATACCATTAATAATAATATTTTTTTCTTAGTTTATTAAAAATATATTTAATTTAAAAATAAATTAAATAATATTATTAGTAATTAATGTGAGTATTAAATAAGAGCGAAAAATAAATTTTTTTTTGATGGAAATGAATGTGGTGTTGACAAATGTCAATTTTAGTTACAATTTTATTAAAGTAGTAAGATAATGTAAGATTTTAAGTAAATCATATATATATACGTTGGGAAATTAAAATATATAATAACGTTGTATTTGTTGAAAATTACTCACATCTACAATGTATTAGCTTACAAACAATTTGAAAATAAATAATTTGTTGTTTTATTCTCAATCGGACTCTTAAGTAAATTAATACAAATGAATGATAGACCTAATTTTATTAAGACATGATAACATGACTACACGAGATAACATAAGATGTCATGTTTGTTATCTTCTTCAATTGATGTAAATAAAAAGTAGACATATGTATTATTATTTAAATATATATTATAAGAGATATGATCATGTGATAATAGTTATGATATGATGTGTTATCACGAATTTACTCAAATAATAAGTATTTTTATGAATTTCTTATGAATGTAAAATTGTAAGTATAATCTATTACACAAACTAAGCAATTTCTATTAGTATTTTTCAATGTTTATTATTGACTTATTTATTTATATTCACAAAGTACAAATTGAGGGTTTATACAAAAGTGACATATCCAAAAGCTCATTTGATTAATCTCAATTCAACCTTGCAGCAAGTATACATATAACTAATAACTTATACGTTACAACTTTAAACTATATGTACTTAACAGAAAAAAAAATATCACGCCTTTATAAATTTATTTGAATCTAAAAGTAGCAGAAAAGAGAGCCCTACACTCTCTAATTCAAAGAATCAAGTACATCCAAAAAGTCATGTTCATGACTCGAAGCATTTGCATGTCTTTTTCAACAACAATCGTGTTATTTTATGAATTTGTTTACCTATCATTTACTAATATTGTATTAACACGTTCACTTAATAAACAAAAACATGGTTAAACAAGAGAAAACAAACATGTATACTTATTTTAACTCTCTAAGAAGTCTAGACTCGTGATAATATGCAATGAAGTGTGTTCTACCAAATCTAAGTTATTAAAAGTTTCAAATCGTTTTGATTCATAAAATTTGAAACATTGTTTGTAAATTGTCATTGGCTGAACCATATGGGGATTTGAGGGGTATATTGACTCCTATTAGTTATGTTTTTGAAAACATTTAAAGTCAGTATTTTATATTTTTAAAATTATCATAAAGATTGGTTTTACTGAATGTAAATAGAAGCTTAATCATAAGCCCTAAAAGATTTTCATAAATGTAAACTACATTTTACAACGTTAAGTACTTTTTTTAGTTCTAACAAATTTTGTGCATATTTTAAGAAGAAAGAGGAATATTATCTTATGATTGAAGTTTTCACCTCACCATTCATCATGATAGAAATATACAAAAGCTTTGGTCCCCTATTTATCTTATTGTGACCACTTTGCTTTATTCCTCCATTTTGGTATTTTGGTTTATATTACATATGGTTTTAAAAAAAGAAAAAGACGAGGATCAATCACGAGCTAGTATATGAGTTTCTAAACAAATAATGTCTGGCTGTTCGGTTTAAAGTAGTGAAACAACTTTGAATGTTCATTGGTTTGGTTTTTCAGTAGGTTTTTAAATCTCAATCGGTCGTACAGGAATTTCTTATTGTACAAAATGTTTTGGTTTAAGATCTATACTCGAAAGTCGAAACCATCGGAAAAATACTGAATTAGATCATATAATTTTGGGTTATGTACGTTTTTATACAGTACACGCTAATAATTATTTTAAGTTGGACCATAATCATAATTGAGTTTTATTTAATAGTACAATACAAGGCATAAAGTCAGGGACTGTTTGACAACTTCTGAATGATTAAGTGCTGAACCAATAAAAGCTCTGAATCATTAAGTGCTGAATCATTAATATGTCTGAACCATTAAAAGCTAGTATATAATTTAACTATTCAAAGATAAATGTCTGACCAATTTAGATAATATGTATTAACCATTCAGCATTAGACCTCTTAACCATTCAGCATTAATATGATGCTTAACCATTCAGACATGTGCTCGCGAAACAAACAGTCTGAACCATTAGTGTTGAACCATTCAGACATCTGAACCATTAAGAGCCTGATTAAGAGGCTGCCAAACAGCCTCTCAGTCTTTTAAGTTTTGAGTGTTGGAACATATTATCGATTATTATTATTATAGTAGGTAACAATTTCAAAGGTTTTATGTTAACAATTTCATTAATGTGAGACTTATCCTTCTAATTATCACATCATGACACTAGAAACAATTTTAACATTTTCAAAGGAAATTTAAAGTATAAAACATGTAAATATAAATCACTTATTATATTATCTATGAAAATCTATAATCATATTATTAGAATTTTTTTTGCTAATCATAACCTTTAGAAACTTTCTATATCTCTTTATGATTTTGTTTGTATTAGCATGATAAGCATGCAATGGCAGTGCGACGTCGTAATCACCTTTTAGTAATTCTTTTAAACTATTTGTCTAAGAAAGTGACGTTTCTTTATTAAAAGGCTTTTGACCCAATAAAAAAGGTTGTCAGCTTTTAGGCCCATACATTATTTGACCCAGAAGCCCCATTCTCATCATTGTTAATTATATTAACTTTGTCTATATTCTCTTAAGATTAACCAATGTTAGAATATACCTTGTTTGGATAAATATAAAATAAATATGGTTTAAGTAGAATATAATGTAGATTAAAATCATAAAATTATCAATTAGTTGGTTATTGTCACGTCCTATGAGTCTGTCAATAATCCAGGTTTAATCCTAAAAAACAAAAAATTAGTTGTGATCATAAGAATTGAACGTTTATTACCGATAAAGACAAAAATAAAAAAAGAAAACATCATAAAATAGGGGTGTCATTTTTACCCGAACCCGATTAAGGCATAACCCGAACAAACCGAATCCGAATACACATCAAACCCGAACCCGAAATTTTTATTTAAGTCGGTCTTTGGATTGTGTTTTGGCAATTCGGGTTGACCCGAATAACCCGAATACCATATCGTCATAATTGATAATCCATATTTTATATTCTAGGATTTCATTCGACACTAACTGTGTTTTACTTTTTATGAACTCGATCAATAATTTATTCACTTCATTTTCAATTGATGACACATATCTTAAAATCTATCATTCCATCGATCTATCTTCCATACTAAACCATTTATAACAATTATAAACATGTATAATGATTCCATACTTGAGCATTCTCATGTATTTGTTTAAACTATATTGTTTGTGACTCATTGTACGTCCGAACATAATAATATAAAGATAACATATTTTATGGCCTAGTAACGTTTTAAGGCTTTACATTTGTTCGAGCGATAATAATTATGATGTTTGTTTGTGTTAAGCGTATGTTTGAGTAACATATGAATTTAGAGGTTGAATTTAGTTTTTTTAACTATGACTATCAAAACTGTTTGTGAAAATATATCAAATCCAATTACCAAAACTAAAACATTTTAAAAAATGTTGTCTTTGATTTTTAGATTTACTAGTGGACAACCCGACCACCGATTAATCCGACCCGAACAAACCCGAAAACCGAAACCCGAATACCGATCAAATATAGTTTATTTGGTTTGGTATTCGGGTTGATTTTCTACATCTAAAAACCCGAGGAACCCGACCCGAACAACCCGAAACCCGAATGACACCCCTACATAAAAAGGGGGAAATCAGAATGATGTTTGTCTCAATGTTTACTACACTTTAAGTTATAAATCTTGTTACATAAAATATTTATTTTTATGGTATTTAAACTTATCTTTATATTAATAAATTAAATGCCAAGTGTTACTGTTTCATGACTTCTTAACTTTGTTTTATCCCCTCCATCTCTGCTGTTAAATGATTTCTATAATATATTTTATAAAGTGTTTTACTATTATTATTTTTATAAGGTTAGGATTGTTCATAAATATTTTCATAAATTAAAATTTCTTTTGATTTATATAAAAGATTTCTAAAACTAACTATATGATTCTTATAGAATAGCACTATGTAATATGACTAGAAATATAGCCTTATATTTAAACAACTCGTGTAATACACGAGGTTTCTAACCTAGTGGTATATATAACGATACAGGTCCGGGATGTTCTTCGATCGGATATGGTGGGATGGAGGAATTAGGACCATTTGTAGCTCAGAAGGGCACAACAAAGCTCCGTTTAAACAACTATGCATGGAACAAAGGTTAAACATATATAGATAAATGTTATTGTGCTTTCACAACATAATACCATATATTATTACAAACTTTTTTATTTTATTTTTACTATAGCTGCCAACTTGTTATTTCTTGAGTCCCCGGTTGGTGTCGGATTCTCATATACCAACACTAGCAGTGACATCAAGGAGCTCGGAGACAAAGTTACAGGTATATGTTACAATTCATGACATTGATGGAACTAGAGAGGTCTGGTAGATCTGTTACTTCTGCTCATAGCTTCTATCACTGGTAGAATAATATATGTAACATTAGAAAAAAAAACTTAGATTTGACAAAGGTTTCACGATATATACCGTAACACACATATGTTATATTCATAAGACACACAACTCTAACTAATGATTGACAGCCCAGGATTCATACACATTTTTGCTCAAGTGGTTTAGAAGATTTCCACAGTATAAGTCCATAGAGTTCTACATTGCTGGTGAAAGCTATGCAGGTAACGAATTTTACCAAGGGATTATTGTTAGGAAGTATCACCATTGGATTATTAACAATTATGTATGTGTCACGATTGAGACGTGATGGGTCATCAGTGATACTCGTTTTTCTGGACACGCAGAGTTCATTCTTCTAACGAGCTAACATACATGTATTTTTAGGACACTACGTTCCGCAACTAGCTGATCTAATATTCGACAAAAGTAAGACGACTTCCGACCAAGACATGATCAATTTCAAAGGAATCATGGTTAGCTAGCATTCCCTCACCCCCAAACAATTTTAGTACCTAAGTCGAAATCATTCTTAACGTGCACGTGTGAATGTCAATATGTAGATTGGGAACGCGTTGTTGGATGATGCAACTGATCAAACAGGAATGATAGATTACGCTTGGGATCATGCTGTGATATCAGATCGCGTGTATAACAATGTTAAGACCAAATGCAACTTTAGTAACCCAAAATCATCTGATGCATGTGATGCGGCATTGAATGCATACTTTGACGTTTACAAGATCATCGATATGTATAGCTTGTATGCACCCTCGTGTGTCGATACTACCTCTAATTCCACTCGACGCCCACTTATGGGCGGCAAAGTTTCCCCCCACACTTTCTCGAAGAATGTAAGTACTTATTCATTCATAAAGGGTTTTCATGATTGATTCGATTGATTTTGACAAAAAGTTCCGGGCCAAACAACTAACTATGGTTTCAAAAAGATGTAAAATCAAACCAGTATGGTTGGTTGCGTCAACCAACCACCCAAACTGGCCTAAAAGGGTTAGATTAACAATTTGGACGATTTGAAAATTATTTTTAAATTGTGTTGGTGTATATTAAAATCTTATAAATGAAAATTACTTATTCATTTTTTCTAGAGTTAATTACAGAAAGCATGGCACGTTAAACCAACAGGGTACGACCGTGCCAGTCGCAATATACCGACTCGTATATGAACAAGCTGAATGTTCAAGCCGCGCTCCACGCTAACACAACAAAAATTCCATACCCGTGGTCGCATTGTAGGTAACTTTTCATCAAACCCCTTCCGCTTAATAAAAAAACATGTTTTTTTTGCTTGTTACGATACAATTAACAAGCTATACGTACTTTAAACAGTGATGCTATAACGTATTGGAACGACGCCCCTGATACTATGCTTCCGATCATCAAAAAACTAGTCGATGGAGGCATTCGTGTTTGGGTTTTTAGCGGAGATACCGATGGAAGGATTCCGGTGACCTCTACGAGACTCTCATTGCGGAAACTTGGATTGAACATAACCGAAGATTGGTCTCCATGGTACAGTAGAAGTCAGGTAATTGATATTCTTGTTATGATTAAAAAATGGTACAGTAGAATGCGTGATCTAACGGATTCCGTCACTAATTATATGGAAACATAAAGCTAATGGGTTTATTTGGGTATATATTTACACACGTAGAACACATATGCTAAACAAATGTATGTAACGAGTCAAATGAAGAAAAAAAGTTATTGTATTAAATATGTTTTAATAATATTAGTTTACAAGCATATTTTACAATTTAACACGTCAACCTAAACCCAACTAACTTGTTTTTTAATATAATATATATAAGTGGCGGAGCTTAATATAATATGTAGGAGTGCCCAAAAGTCACAGGAGGGGGTGGTATTCGCGCATGAACCAAATTACTCGTTTTATATGTTATCCTATAACTAGAAAATTGATCGCGCAATGCGGATGGGTGACATTTTATATTTAACATGTGTTTCTAATATTTCGTTATTCTTGTAGTATTTTTATAAAAGTTTATTATGTTTTTTCTAAGCTAAAATTTTAAAAAACCAAATAAATAGGTTCTACGTGACTACTTGTGCATTTACGCATTAACTTATTGTACATCACAAGTTACAGACCGGTTTAGCAAAAAATTTACACTAAAAACTTTGAAAAAATATAGGTTACAATTGTAGTTTTTAAACGTGACAGATTAAAAGATATAGCTAAAATCTTAAACAAATTAAGTTTTTTTTGTTTATGAGTAGATAATATAAAACTTTATATAAGTGTTAGTAAACATAAGGTTATTATGTAACAATTATAATGGGTAATATGTAAATGATGTTATAAATACTATTTTACCGTAAAAGTGATTGTAATTTATGCATTGAATTAAATATATTTTTAATTTTATGCTATCTTAAAATACTTTTCTTATATACTTTATATCTTCTTATTCTAATAAAAGAGTAACTTGAATGTCACATGACATCACCACAATCATCCTCATCAAAATTTTCCCGTCTCTCTCTCCTATTAAATAATTACCTTAATTACTAATAATATTATTTAATATTCTTTTACATTTAATAAATTAAAAAAGAGATCTATTTATTAATGTTATTTCTAAATAAACAAATATGTTTATAAAATAATTAGTTATTCTAAAACATAAAAATTGTTAAAAATAAGAATATTTTAAAATTGATATTTTTAAAAATTTAGTTTTTAAAACAAAAAATAATTAAATTTAAGGAAACTTTTAAGAATGATATTTTTACACGGTTTGTTTTAGAACACACTGTTTTTTTTTTGTTTGTAAAAATTTGAAAAATAAAATTTTAAAAGTAAATATTACTTTTTTATTAGTTATACACATTTCTCATATGTAATTTCAGTTATATAATATCTTAGATATTATTTTATAATTAATAATTTTTATTATATTAATAATTTATTTATTTAACCCGTGTATTACACGAGGTTACTAAAACTAGTATAGTATAGAATAATAACTTTTGTAACAAATAAAAGTATATTAATTATAATTAATTTCACTGATGTGAAGTTTTCATATTCTTCGTAAAAGCTATTCCACCTAATAAGTCTAAAACATACTCTTATGAGCTTGGAACCAAAGAGAGGTCTAGACGATTGTAGACCCTTCAACACAAAAGTCTTTTTTTATTAAAAGAGTATCCAATTATATCGTTTTCTTATAGTTTAACCTGTTTGTTGTAGAAAATATTATTCAATTATCTTACGAAATATTATTACGGGGTGGAACCAAGAGAGTAAGGGAATCACTCGCCTTGGATCATTACGGGAACATGTTAAATAGTAGTAGAGAAAGATAGTTTTATGATTACCCAAAACCAGTAAGGGACTGTTTGATAATTTTTTAATGATTAAGTGTTAAACTAATAAGATATTTGAACCATTAAGTGAACCGTTAAGATGTTTGAACCAAACAGAGCTAGTATATACCTTTTAACTATTCAAAAGTAAATGTTTGACCAATTTAGATAAAAAGTCTTAACCATTCAGCATTAGACCTCTTAACCATTCAGCATTAGTATAATATTTAACCATTCAAAGACAAATGTTTGAACCATTTAGACATTTGCTCGCGAAACAAATAGTTTGAACCATTAAGCGTTGAACCATTCAGACATATGAACCATTAAGAGTCGGATTCAGATGTTGTAAAACAGCCCCAAATTCGATAAGCGGATCCGATGCAATTGATTAACAAAAACATTTATTTTGTTTGTTAACTATAGGTTGGTGGATGGACGATTGCATACGATGGATTGATGTTTGTCACAATTAGGGGAGCAGGACATCAAGTTCCTACTTTCAAACCCAAAGAAGCCCTTCAACTACTTAGACATTTTTTATCCAATCAAAAGCTGCCAGCTGGACCGTATTAGAAGTTGTGGGGCCAGCTATAACAACTACATAATCTCAATTGATTCATAAGCCCACAAAATGCTCGTGGGTTACCAATAGGTCTTTCTGGAGTTTTACTAAATCTTTTGTTCTAATTTTATTTTTTTAAGTTGATGTTGATATTTATTTGGTATTTAATAAAAATAAATAAAATGAAATAGTTTATGTTTTTTATTTCAACGGTGTCATCTCAAATTCATCTTTGTTAATGTGTATGCTTTGGATTTTATGAATCTAAAAACTTATAGAAAACACCATTGACATTTATAATGATTTGGATTTCATGAATCGAGAAACTTATAGAAAACACACATTGACATTTATACCTATACGTACCATCATTTATCTTACGAGCACGTATACTGTTTTATTTGTAGAAAATTTGTAATAGGTTACGTGTTTTGTGATAACTTCTGTTTGTTTTAGTCGTTAACTATGATAACATGACTTTTATGTGAAGGTATTTTGGCTTTTTTAACTTAATAGGATCATTTAATGTTAATAAATAAGTTTGTTTATTGTTTCTTTTAATTAATTTTTTAAGTTTTTTTTGCTTATAATTTGATTTTTTTATTCAACTTGTGTAATACATAAGCTTTTAGTCTACTATGTCACAAAGTTTCATAAGAGCTGTCACAAAGTTTCATAAGAGCAATCGAGGCACCCAACGGGCAATATTTACAATATAAAGTTAAACCATTCTTTAACCAATTACTATAAAAAGTTAAACTTATACCATTCTATGCATATTCTTTTACTCTTATACTACTACTCAACAAAACGAGTAATCCAATTCTCGTGGGCTGAATTTCTTGCCAAAGTTGTCATTGTCGCTTCGTGAATAGGCTCATAAGGTTCTAATGAATGATCACTTCATTGATACACCTTAATACGATGAGGGATGTTTAGAAGGGGATTGCAGAAGTCCAAGAAATTAAATTTTAAAATTATTGCGGATGTAAACGCCAATTCAGAAAGATTTCAAGAAATGTTAAATAGAATGATGAAAAAGTGTTTCAACGACCCGCATGCGCGATAAATTGTGAGAAAATAAAGAATACAATATCAATGATATACATAATGGATCCACCAACCAATACATTTGTTGATCATAATGTCATTTTAAGACATCAAAATACAAATTTTAAACTTTAATATGATCTTGTGGAACACGTTACAAGTCTAACAAACTTGAATATCCTAAGATTAATGAAACTTATGTTTTTTAAATTCTAATGTTTGAAGTTGTTAATATATTAATTAATTTTATCTAAATAAAATCTAGGATAGTAGAGAGTTCAAAAAGATGGTACCGTAACACTTATGGTAGTTTTGGATTCAAATAAAATGACAACTTTTAATTTGGTGATGTTAAAGTTACCTGTGATTAAAAAGATACGCTCCTTCGACCCTAATAGCTTTATTTCAAATGCCCCAAAGGATGTGAATCAAACTTACGTTGTGTATGAAAGTATATATAAAACATACGGAGTTTTTTTTGCACACAATATTGTCTTAAGTTTATAAAAGTATCTTTATTTCTACCGTACCAACTGCACACGTAAAAAACAAACGTGATAGAACGAGATATTGACCCAAAGACACGATAGCTACTAAAAACGATAACAAAGTGAGTTTTGTAGTGCTAATATGGATGGACCACTTGGAAACGTACGATTGTTGTTATATCTGCCATATATGCGTCCATGGTCCTCTTCAAACTAATATTGTTCTCTTTGTGTTTTACGGCAATGTGAGTCCTCATGAAATTAGTTTAGTAGTTTACCAAACTGAGCTAATTAGTACCAAATTATCAAGCATCATATTCCTAAATCTGGCCATTATTTCCAAGCATAGACAACTAATTATGTTGTTTCACTGTCGCATTTATAATGCTCCTATTATCAGTCATCATACTCTCATGGTCCATTTTCACAAACATTCCGCAATCACGGGAGTGTTCCCGAAATCACTTGTTTGATCTATCGTTGATTTTAGTAAAATAGTTATCTGGTTTGGTATAGGGGCGTGCCTACCCTTGAGGGTTGAAAGTCATTGGGCATCCATAAAAATAACATTTCTTTTAATAGACACCCAATAAATTTTGGAACAAACCCTCCTGAAAAAATGAAAAAGAACAAAGAAATAACGAAAATAAAAAATAAAAATATATTTTCTCTGAGTTCTTTTATTATTGTAGTTGTTGTTTTTATCATGTTTATAAAGGTTGATAAAGCATTATTGTTTGCTTATTTTTTATGTTAAAATATCTTTTTTTTATAATTTAGCTGTGTACATTTTACAAGCTAATATATAAAACTATATTTAATATAAATATTGAATTAATAAAATAGTAAGTGCGCTTAAAGAGTCTTTGTATTATTTCATATTTTAGACGGTATAAATAAAATCAAACTTATATTCTAATGTTTTAAAATTGAATCTTATAGTAAATCAGATGTCTTATCGGATAACATATTGAACTATCTAACAATTAAAAGTTAAAACGGCATAAAAGTAGACTAAATATTGCATTATAACTTAATAGTGATGATAAATTTATACTTATCAAGTGGGGATAAAAATACAAATGATACTAGCCTATAACCCCGTGTATTAAACGCCTTGAATAAGAAATATATTAAATATTTATTCATGAAGAGTTAAGAACTATAATTATTATTTTGATATAATATATGATTGAAATAACATATAAGTAAGTACCTTAATTATTTGATAAATATATTTATTATATTAAAGACTTCCATTGTATAAAACTATTGCTTTGAACTATTTTAATTTTTTTTATCAATATATCTTTGTTTAAAAGTCAGGTTTTAACTAAATTTTAAAAATTTTGATTTTGTAAAAATGGTTCTATATAAAGCTTTTATTTTTTAATGATCAATTTTAAAAAAAATTAAAATATAAATATTTATGTTGTTTTGAAAAACAATCATAGTTTTTAAAAGTTTTGTATTTGAACATTTGTGTTTTTTAATCAAAATACTTAGATTTTATTTATTAATAATATTTTTTTAAATTATTGATTTAAAAAGTACTTAAATATATAACACAATAGAAAAAAGAAAAAAATAGAAATTAATTATTTTATTTTAAAAAATAAAACTAAATAGAAAATTGAGTGTGAGGAAGAATGTGATGATAACATGTGTCATCACATATGTAATCAATTAATAATATAACTAGCTTTAGTAAACTCGTGTATTACACGGGTTGATTAAATAAATATTAATATAATAAATTTATTAATTAAAAATATTTTTTTAAGATATGATATAACTTAAATTACATACGAAAAATAACTATAAATAATAAAACAATGATTATCAACTTTTTAAAATATTGTTTTTAATTTTTTAAATAAACATTTTGTTTTAAAAAACCGTATAAAATTACATTTTATAAAAATTTCATATTCCAACTCCCAGATTTGCTTAATTTTGTTTTTAAAAAATTGACTTTTTAAAGTATTAATTATTTAGAAATAAACATAATAAATAGATTTATTTCTTAATTTATTAAATAGTAAAAAGTATTAAAATAATATTATTAGTAATTAAGATAATTATTTAATAGGAAAGAGAGACGAGAAATTTTGGTGAGGAGGATTTTAGTGATGACATTGGCACTCCCATTTACTTTTTTATTAGAGTAAGAAGACTAGGTTAGAGCTCATGTATTACATGGGTAGAATAAATAAACATATTAAAATAATTAGTTTTATAAATATTTTATTTTCTAGATGTTATTATTCATTATTGAAATAAAAATATAATGAATATTTAAAAGTTATAACACATAATGAATTAGAAATTATTACTATATATTTAATATATATTATAAATTATTAAAATAACTATATTTATAATTTAAATGTTTAGTAGTTTAGTTTACCTATTTTGGAAAATAGAAACCCAAACCCAAATATGCTTGGGTCAATTTTTGGAAAAATCAAATACGTTAATTAGAAATTTAATTTATTTTAATCCTTCAAAAACAATAATAATACTATTTATTCAAATTCCATTTATTAAATTAATTCATGGTAATTACATGATTTATAGAATAAAATTTTATAAATTCAAGAAGCTTATTTGTCATTTATGAATTTTAATTATAAAACTAAAATAAAGGATTAAAATACAAGATCATTATTTTTATAATATATAAGGTTTATAAAATGTTATTAATATTTATAAGATTTTAAATATTCAATTAAAACAAATAATCAAATTAAAAGTTTCTTATTAAATTTATAAAGTCTACAAAGATTTAATAGAAAAAAAGTTGTTAAATTAAAATTAAAGTTTTATAAATTTAAAGTTTAAATTGTAAGTATTATTTTATTTATTTAAATTATTTAATTTTATATTTATTTCAAATTCCAATCATAACCCTCTTTTTAAAAGAGTTATAAATCACCATTATATTTCATTCATAACCTTCTTATAATCTCAAGTATAAAAGCAAGGTTTAGGTCTCACTTTTCATGTGCTCATTCTCTAAAAATCTTATTCTCATATCTTTCTTTCATCTATTGGTTATGATTAATTTGAAGAATTTTATTTTACAAGAAATTTCAAGAATTCTTAATACTAAGGTAATCTTTTATTGTTTTTATATTATACATTTCAATCATCCTAACATCCAATTATTCTTATGACTTTATGTTCATACTATTGTTCTTTCTTTTACCAAATCTCTTTTTATTTTAATAATATCATTTAATCATTAACATTTTAATAATCACTAACCTTATAACAATCACTAACATACCCAAATTAAGCTAACAACACACTAACATAAACAAAGAATCTCGTTTGCATATGGATGGCTATGTCGTCGTATTCGGTTATTCCACAAGATTATTGTTCTAAATGATGGCTATATCAAATTCTTAGAATATTTTTATAACTCAAATAAATACTAATTTACCATATATTGGCATAATAAAATGTTTTAACCTGTTTCATGCTTTAATGATTTTAAAAGTGCACATAAGTGTCTTACTGCAATTCTGGCTGAATATAATCTTACTTCAACCGACCATAACTTGATCATAACAACTAAATTTGAGTAAACTCATACTCCAATGTTAATTTCATTGAATTACCTGTTCAACGACAGTTTATACGTCTTCATACTCAATTGGGTGACTCTAACCTTCACAAGATAAGTGCGCATTTCAACACCTTCTGTCTTGTGCTACTTGTTTGACCTATTTAAAGATCTTTTCATAAAATTGTTTCTGAATGAAAGTTGTCCGGGAGACTTTGAACTAGTCAAATATAAATTTTTATAATTTTATGAAACCGTTTTCTATTTTTAAAACCTGTTCAAACACATACCAAACATTCTGTCCAGAATCTAAAATTGATACAATAATCCTTTCTCAATCTACTGTTCGCTTTTTAGCATTCTCTAAACGTCCTAACATCTTGTAATGAATTCTAACCTCAAGTTATTATTTTTTTATTATTTAGGACATCATCTTTAACTCTTGACATCCAATATTTCTTATGTACTCTACAACCATCACTATACTTGTGAGTCTTCCATGTGAGTTCTCCATGCCTCGTTTTATTTTATTTCACACCTTTTGGGGTGAAACATGTTAACCTTATAAACTTACACTTGTAACATCTTGATACTTGTAAATGCACATGCAATTCATCTTTACTTTTGTCATAGTTATTGGTATTATTATGAGTGTTATATGAGATACATATTTTGTTTACAATCATTAATTATTGTTAGCCTAGCGACGTATTAGATTTTTGGGCCTGACAAGCCTATTTGGTGCTAAAGCCAATGTATTGCCGGCTCCTGATGACGTATGCTTGTTCATCATGGGAATCAAGTACACTTAGCCAATCTTATAAACTTGTAATCAAGTCGAGGTTTGGTTGTAACTATTTGTGTTCTATAAACTTGCTAACTCATAACCATTGACATGAATTGCTACTTGTAAACCTTTAATATATATATATATATATATTATATATATATATATATATATATATATATATATATATGCGTGTGTTTAACCCATGGAAACTTACCAACTTTCAAAGTTGACCTTTTATTTTATTTCACACCTTTTGGGGTGAAACATGTTAACCTTATAAACTTACACTTGTAAACATCTTGATACTTGTAAATGCACATGCAATTCATCTTTACTTTTGTCATGGTTATTGGTATTATTATGAGTGTTATATGAGATACATATTTTTTTTACAATCATTAATTATTGTTAGCCTAGCGACGTATTAGATTTTTAGGCCTGACAAGCCTATTTGGTGCTAAAGCCAATGTATTGCCGGCTCCTGATGACGTATGCTTGTTCATCATGGGAATCAAGTACACTTAGCCAATCTTATAAACTTGTAATCAAGTCGAGGTTTGGTTGTAACTATTTGTGTTCTATAAACTTGCTAACTCATAACCATTGACATGAATTGCTACTTGTAAACCTTTATATATATATATATATATATATATATATGCGTGTGTTAACCCATGGAAACTTACCAACTTTCAAAGTTGACATTTTTATTTTTAACATGTTTCAGGTTTACTACTTGAAGATCTTTTCGTGCTCATATAGGACTTGTGCTTTGTTAATTGAAAGTCTTATGTTGTTGTGTATATCTTGTTTGTGTTGTATTTACTTTATTGTCTTGTAATGTTTAATAAAAATGATATTAATATTATTGCAACCTATTTAGTTCCATGTGCTATGAACAATCGTTTCACATTCGTCCGTATTGATGATTTCGCCGTCGGTCGGGATGTGACAGTTTTATAAATATTTTATTTTCTAGATGTTTTTATTCATTTTTGAAATAAAAATATAATGAATATTTAAAAGTTATAACACACAATGAATTTAAAATTATTACTCTATATATAATATGTATTAATAAATTATTAAAATAACTATATTTATATTTTAGATGTTTAGTAGTTTAGTTTACATATTTACAACAATTATCATTTAATATGAGAGAGACAATAAACACAATATAAATATATATTTTTTTAACATATTTTAGTTAAAAAGAAAATTCAAACTAATTGTTTTTATAATTTTGTATTTATTATGAAAGAGATGAGGGAAATAATTTTTTTGTTATGATAGAATGATGACACGTGTAATTTGATATGTTAGAATGATAACACGTGTCTTAAAAAGTCTTCATTTATTATAGGTTATAGATTATAGATAAAAGATATTCATTACTTCAAAATAAACAAAATATTTTCGAATTTCAAATTTAATTAATTATATATATTTTCTATAATGAAGGTTACATGACTTATTTTCAGAACTATATTTCTAATTCACTCTTTTCCAAAATACCATCTCTACTTCTTATTATTATCTAAAAGTTTCTTTGTATTACTTTTTATGGATTCGAAACCTTATGTTTTCTATCTTTATCATTTCACTTTTTTTCTTACAATTTTTTCTTTTAAGTGTTGGAGTTAAAAATTTCTTGGATGTAACTCGAGATATGTGTGCGTGTATATTAAATGAAATATTTATATAGGTGCCGGTTGACCTCTTATCCGTAAGGGTAGTTCCGCCTCTACCGGGAAGAAGAAAAAGAAAGAGAGTAATAATTAAGGTGATGGAGAATAAAGAGCGTAATTATAAGATATAGGTTAAAACATAAAAATATCATACAAATATCATAAAATTGAATTCGAATTAAACTCTTAACATATTTGATTCAATCTCCGTTAATCACTTTTTATCTTACGATTTGTATTTTCTTTAAATTGAATTTTCTCCAATTCATAATCTGCCACTTGCCTCCATTTTAATTATTTAATTATAATGTTTATTGATTATAATCTACTTGTTAACTATAATTTAATAATATAAATCATAAACAAGTTATAATTTAATGTTTTGTCTGTTTTTTTTGTGTGTTATTATGACATATTTCCATCATGTATAATTGATTTGGTGTAATATATCATTTTCCACAAATTTATCCACAGAGAACAATGTACGTGTATTATGTATTTTTTTAGTTACGCATCAGATGGAACAGTGATATTTGTATAATGGAAATGGTCCGCTGCTGATTTAGTATATTTGTATGTAGTTTATAGTTTATATATGCATATCAAATGAGGCACTGATATCATATATATATGTTTATAATACCATATATATGTAGTGTAATATTGTATATATACAACCTAAGATGGAGTATAAGCTAGCATGGATTCATATTCTTTGATGTCAAACAAGTTGTTTGCCAAAATGTCAACCCATTGCGCTGTCTTAGTGATCTTATAAGCTTAACTGCGAAATCACCCATGTTCCTCATAAGAGTCGACCCTAGGTCATGGCCGGTTAGTTAAATTGTAGTGTTCCTTAAGTGTGGTGACTAGACTTAATGTATTACAACAACGAGCTTAGCTGATCAAAGACGATTTTATGTATGTGACGTGATCAATACTAACCTAGAACATATCTGCAAAATCCTTTAATGATCATGTTATTAGTGTAAAAAAACATAACTTTCATAAAATCTTGAGAAGACTTTTTTATTACTAGTTACTAGTTTAAACATAAAAAATTCACCTAATAGTGAGTTAGCTTATTCATAAACAAAAACCCTATTGCATAATCTTACAATTCATATAGGAAATTGAGTCAATTTACATTTGCATGAAAAGAAACAACACAATCACAAAGTAACCGGAGTAGATGCATATGATTAACAAGCTTCTTAAGATTGGGGTCCCTTAAATTAAAGCCCCCAAACTAGGTCTTTACCTTGGATAAAGAACAACTGCCGTGTTTGAGATTATGTATTTATTCTTAACAATATACTAGCGATAGACCCACACTTCGTCGCGGTTTGATTTGAAGCGTATAAAATAACATCATAATTATAATTTTTGGATTATCATGATTTCAATGAGTTCAATTGTATATACACCCGGATTGTCGCTACACATGTTTTAATGATTATTATATATTGTCATGATACAATAATGATACATTAAATTGCTATGGATATAATAATATGACAGATACATAAATATTACATATATAATAAAATAATATTATAGTTGTTATTGTTATTAACCTTATTATAATAATAGTAGTAATAGCAGTAGTATTAATATGATAATATTTATTATTATTGTAAATATTTTTCAAAACATATTAAATAATATATCATTGATGAATATATTTTACATAAATATTAAAATTATTAAACTCACAATATGTCCCTAGAAAATATTAGTATTATTGTTATTATAAATATGAATATATATATTAATTATATACTTAAATATTTAAATAAAATAATACTTAATTTAAATAGTATTTAGTTATAAAATATAATTAGTAAATATAAATTTTAATGTCATTTTATAGTATTATAAATAAAATATAGTTTAATGTAAGTGAATTAAATAATATCATGTTATAAAATAGTGTATTAATAATAAGTATTAAATAATATATCAATTAGAAGAAGTTAATTAAATAAGGGGACACAAATTAAACTATTGCATAAGGCACTTGTACTTTATGATTAAAATGTTATATTAGACGTCTTACACTTTGAATGAAATTACTATTGTCATCCTAATATATATTTAACATATAGTGGTTTGACCTGCGTGATGCGACACCTGCGTGATGTGACCGTTGTCACCGAGTCTCACTTGAAAAGCACAATCTAACCTGACCCGACTTAAACATTAATTATATTTAGGTGTTATTATTATTATTATTATTATAAATATTTTTCAATTCATATTAAAAAATATGTCATTAATGAATATATTTTACATAAATATTAAAATTATAAACTCACAATATGTACATAAAATATATTAATATTATTGTTATTATAAATATAAAGATATATATTAATTATATTACTTAAATATATAAATAAAATAATACTTAATTTAAATAGTATTTAGTTATAAAATATAATTAGTAAATATAAATTTTAATGTCATTTTATAGTATATAAATAAAATAAGATTTAATGTGAGTGAATTAAATCATATCATATTATAAAATAGTGTATCAATAATATGCATTAAATAATATATTAGTTAGATGAAATCAATTAAATAAGCGGATAAAATTTGAACTATTGCATAAAGCATTTGTTCTCCATGAATAAAATGTTATATTAGACGTCTTACACTTTGAATGAAATTACTATTTTCATCCTAAGATATATTTATCATATAGTGGTTTGACATGCGTAATGCGACACCTGCGTGATGCGATTGTTGTCACCGAGTCTCACTTGAAAAGCACAATCTAACCCAACCCGACTTAAACATTAATTATATTTGGGTGTTATTATTATTATTATTATAATTATTATTATTATTAGTATATTATTATTATTGACATGCGTATTGCATCCCTCACGTTTGTTCATTTTAACCACTTGCATTCCTACGGTTTCAAAATTGTCATCCGGCCCCTAACGTTTCATGTTATCTTCATTTGAGTCTATGTTGTTTTATTTTTATTTCCATTTGAGTACAGATGACTAACATCATTAGTTTTATAGTTAAAATTATTGTTAAAAAGACAAAAGTACTACCACCATGACAACTAACCATCACCACTTTCTAGCCCTCATCACCACCATCGCAGCTCCATCACTACCACCGCAACCCCCTCAGCACCACCGTAGCCCCCATCACCACCACCACAGCCCCATTCACCACCACCGCAACCCCATCACCACCACCGCAGCCCCATCACCACTACCACAGCCCCCATCACCACCACCGCAGCCCCATCACCACCACCGCAACCCCATCACCACCACCGCAGCCCCATCACCACCACCGCAGCCCCATCACCACCATCACAACCCTCCATCACCACCACCGCATCCCCATCACCACCACCGCATCCCCATCACAACCACCGCATCCCCATCACCACCACCGCATCCCCATCACCATCACTGCAACCCGCATCACCACCACTTCATCCCCTATAAAATACAAGTTCTATGTAACTACATAAATTCATCAAGAAACTACTCAATTACACAAAATCAACACCCCAATTCCCCCAAATTAAACAACAAACATAAACCCCATCAAGAATCCACAAGAAAAAACAAAAAGTTAAACCTTTTAGCTCTTTTAGGGTCAATCAGAGCAAGTTCCGCTAACTTATCAGGAGAAAGAACTTTCTTCGAATCACCCACCATCATCACCATCGAATCCCCATCAAACGATGACCTATCAATTTAACCATAATGTCCCACTCGTTCTTCTTACTAACTCCGCTTCTTACTTTCAGACAACCAACGTTTAGACCTCCCACCTTGAATTTCTTCTCTTGATTTGCTTCTGCTTCAACAGACGTCACATGGATCGGCGCAATAAGCGGACCTCCAACCAATTCGTATTCTCTTAAAGGGTCCCGCATTTGAATGACAACCGATATGGTGATGGGTTCATTTCCGTTATCATAAGTAGTCACCACATTGTTATCTTTCATCCAATCCTCTAGTGGAATGGCGTTTGTGAAGGGGTTGCCGTTACTGTTGTCGCTCGGGGGAACATCAAAAGGAGCATTTTCTCGAGTTACACCCGCATGCACTTTCAGAACTTCAACTGCCATCTCTTCCATCTTCTGTAGCGAATACGCGAGTACCTCATCACCTGTCAACGGGTTCTCATTCATGTTCCAAATACCTGAAGAAATCCTATCTTTCCTTGTTGTAGTCATCGTCTAAGAGGATGTCTTCATCGGGAAGATGAAAGAGGTGGAGTGGGGTGGGGATGAGGGGTATTAAATGGGGGTATTTTTGTCATTTCATTAAAATTAACTGAGAAATTTAACGTCGTTAGTGTGTTGGACTCAAATAGAAATAAAAATGAAACGTTAGGGGCCGGATGACAATTTTAAAACCATAGGGATGCAAGTGGTTAAAATGAACAAAGTTCAGGGATGTAAATGGTAATTTACTCTTATTATTATTCTAACTATGTAATATATAGTAATTATATACTTATATATATAAGAGTAAATTACCATTTGCATCCTTTATGTTTGTTCATTTTTTCTATTGTCATCGGTAACATCCACCAATTTTCATTCGAACCCGTTTTGTTGATTATATAAATCAAGCACATCATTTAAACTACTTCTTTCATTTTGGTGGTTTTTTTAAACGATAATGTGTTGTTTAACTAACTTTGTAAAATTGGTAATTGAAAATCCAAACTCGTTTCCATTTTGAACTATCATGCAATGAAACAATATCATTATTAATTATTTTAATTTCTTAATAAATCAAATGCATTAAATGTACAATTTAATAAATATTACAAATTATTTTATTCAAATATTATTTATCAAACCATTTAAACAAAGTATTATAATTTTATGACTTATAGAATATTATATAATTTATAAAATAAAGTTTTATAAATTTATGATGTCTTATCTTCATTTAAGAATTTAAATTATCAAACTAAATAATTTATTGATATTCTACAAATACATGTGAAGTCTATAAAAGTTTCATAAACTAGTGATTTATTTAAGAAAGTTTTAAATAATTTGAAAACAAAGGAGATATTAAGTTTGGGGTTTAAAATGTAATTCTTGAAACTTGGTTTTAAAAGTTTTTGCATAAAATAATAACCTTACTAAACCACAGTGACCAAAACAGTAATTTATTTAAAATACCCAAACCAAACAACCCAACCCCGTTTTTCCGGTCGCCGGCCGGCAAGCCCCGGCGCGGCTCCGACGACCTCCAAAACCCCTAAATTGGATCGATTCATGACCCCAAACCGCTTCACATCCCTTCTAGAACATGTTTCGAACTTGTAAACAACAATTATGTACATTTAAACATCGGTTACAAAGCTTAATCGAGTGTAGTAACCGTAGCCTCAAACCTTAGAGTTTATGTGATCAAATTAGATCATGATCAAATTAGGGTTTATGTGGAATTTGGGATATTTGAGTAATTAATGTTTAAAACATTTTAAAGTGGACATCTTAACACAAATGGGCTTTAGCCCGACTGGTAATTCGTGTTATTACTAGGCATGAGGTCTTGGGTTCGAACCGGGCTTCTGCCAACTTCTTATTTAATTATTTTTCTTACATTTCTTTTATTCAGAAAATTCTATTATACTAATTACTCTAAATAAAAATTATTTTATTAACTGGAATATTTTAGAAATTATTAAACTAAATTTTTAAAAGGTTTTAACAACTTATGGTTTTATATTTAATTACTTTGTAAAGGATAACAAAGATAATAAAAATATTATTAGTTATTTTATGTAATTTAAATGTCATAAAACTATTATGGTTCAAATGTAGATTATTTTAAAAGATTATATATCTATATGTTAAATAGATAATTAACTAAATAGTTATTTAAATAATCATTTAAATAATTAGTTATTCATCTATTCATTTAATCATGTTATATAAAATTATTTAATAAAGTTACTCCTTAAAATTTTATTTAAGTTCTTGAAACTTATAAAATAATACAACTTTTTATTATACTTTATCCTTATTTTATGGCTTGATATTATAAGACTTTAAAATAAATCATATACAAGCTCAAAACTTTATATAATGATTTTAGATAAATTCAAGATCATTTAAAATAAATATTCAATTAATTACCTTGATCAAATTTTAAGTAATTAATTATTAAATTTAATTATTTCTTTTCACACCTCATATCAAAATTTTAAATTCTTATATAATCGATTGCTTTATTTTTATTTTATTAGATTTAGTTATTTAAACCCCCAAATTCCAATTGAAACCCCAGTTCATGTTTATTCGTTAATCTTACCTTTAAACTTAACCTTGGAATATATATATACGTTAGGTATCTTGTAAAAAGGAATCGTTGGAGCATCGTTAATTTCTTATTATCATCTTAGTATATTATGTGAGTTTCCTTGCCCCCTTTTTACTTTATTTCACATTATTTTGGGGTGAAACATGATACTTATACATCATACACTTATAAACATTTGAGACTTGTAAAGCACTTGCAATTCATATTTTTGTCATGGTTATTTGTGTGTTGTAAGTGATTATATGAGATACATAGTTTGTTTACAATCATTAACTATTGCTAGCCTGGCGACGTCTTAGATCTTGGGCCTGACAAGCCTATTTGGTGCTAAAGTCGATGTATTGCCGACTCCTGATGACGTATGCTTGTTCATCATGGGAACCAAATACACTTAGCCAATCTTATATACTTGTAATCAAGTCGAGGTTTGGTTGTAACGATATGTGTTCTATAACCTTACTAACTTATGACCTATGACATGAATTGCTACTTGTAACCTTGTTATATTATGTATGAAAACCTTGGAAACTCACCAACTATTTTTAGTTGACCTTTTATTTTCATCATGTTTCAGGTTTGATGCTTGAAGATCTTCTTGTGCTCATATAGGACTTGGACCTAGACTAATTGAAAGACTTATGTTTTTGGTTGTATTTTGATTGTTATGTTATTATTTTATTTGTCTTGTAATGTTTATTGAATAATGATATTTAATAATATTTCAACTTAATTAGTTCCATGTGCTATGAGCAATCGTCTCCCATTCGCCCGCCTCGATGATTCCGCCGTCGGTCGGGGTGTGACATCATCCGACTCCCAACGTTTCATGTTATCTTCATTTGAATATATGTTGTTTTATTTTTATTTCCATTTGAGTACAGATGACTAACACCGTTAGTTTTCCTGTTAAAATTATTGTTAAAAAGACTAAGCTACCCTTCATCACCTAACCATCACCACTTTCACAGCCCCTCATCACCACCACCGCAGCCCCTATCACCACCACCACCGCAGCCCCTCATCACCACCACCGCAGCCCCCCATCACCACCACCACCACCACAGCCCCCCATCATCACCACCACTGCAACCCCCCATCACCACAATCGCAGCCCCCCATCACCGCCATCACCGCCACCACCGCCATCACCCCAGCCCCTCATCACCACCACCGCAGCCCCCCATCACCACCACCGCAGCCCCTATCATCACCACTCCAACCGTTAATAGATCAATTTCATAACCAATGAGAAATCAAATGCAGCATTACACATCATCATTCATCATCATTCATCAACATTCAACAATCAATTGACCTAATGAAGAATTCAATTTACTCTCTAAGCTAAATTGCTAGTAATGAAGACCAAAACCCGAAGGATCAACCAACTGCAACGCCGGTCGTCTCCCTTCCTTAACGTAAATCCTCAAAGCATCAACAATCAAATCCCTAACAGTCGACTCCAGTGAAATCAACACCTGCAACGGACCTAAGCTTCTCTGCACCATCACGTTCAGCAACAGCTTCATTAGCTTCGGTGGCACGACCACCATCGACGACGACAGAACCCTACCGGAATATAACTCCGGTAGCGTCCTCAGCCTCCGTAGGGTTCCGACAATTTAACATGTGGAGTGGTCATGAAACAACATCGCTTTGTGTGTTAATCTCCCCTTCTTGTTCTTATTGGGGGTAGTGATCTTCTTCGTTGACATGTGTATTGTTGAAGTGAGTTCGTGTTGTAGGATGTAGAGACTCCGATCACCGAAGTTTAGATAATTGGGGCAGAAGATGATGATGATGAGTTTGAAAGAAGGTTAAGGTATGCGGTTATATATAAAGGATGAATGGATGGATGGAATGTTTGACGACAAAATTTCACATCTGGTGATTGTGGTCTACCGATCACACACATACACAAAGAAAAGAAGAGAAGAAAAGAGATAGGGGTGGTCGTGGTTCTACTGGTCGTTGAGGTGCGGTGGTGGTGCGGCGACAGCGACGATGCGATGACGGTGGTGGTGCGGCAACCGCGGTGGTTGCGGTGGTAGTGGTGGTGGACATAAATATGGAGAAGAGAGAGAGACATAGAGAGAAGATGAAAGGTGTGGGGTGTGGATGAGGGGGTATTAAATAAGGGTATTTTTGTCATTTCATTAAACTTAACTGAAAAATCTAACGTCGTTAGTGTGTTGGACTCAAATGAAAATAAAAATGAAACGTTGGGAGTCGGATGGCAATTTTGAAACCATAGGGATGCAAATAGTTAAAATAAACAAACGTCAGGGATGGAAATGGTAATTTACGCTATATATAAATAAGATAATACTTGATTTTAATAATATACAGTTATAAATATATCAATAGTAAATGTAAATTTAATTATTATTCTAAAAGCATTACTAAAAAGATAAAACTTAATTTAGTGAATTAAATAATATATTAATTAGAAGAAGTATATTTAATGAGGAAAATTTAGAAACTATTACATAACACATTTGTATTTTATGCTTAAATATTATTTAGGTGTCTTACACTTTGGATAAAATTACAATTGTATTATCCCTAAATGCTCTATATAACAGTATAGATATATTCATTAATTCTATCTAACCTTACATCTAGAGCAACAACATCTCATTTTCTATTTTATTGTGAGTGTGTTTATTAAATTATAAGGAATGGTTGCATCGGATTAGAGAGGAAATGTTATTGTTCACCTATATTTGGTAAACACATTGTTCATCACTATTTTTATAATTTTTTTTAAAGTGACTGTTAGTAGAGTAGAGAGAGATATAATAAAAAAATTTATTTAATTGAAAAAGAAATATAAAAAATAGGAAATTTTTATTGTAGCGTATCTATAAAAAACCCCTATTAGTTTTGAAGAGTAAAATGTCTTTTTTTTCTCTGTAATTTCATTAAAATTATCATTTAAATCTAAAAGTTCACATTTTATTATTTGCATCCAAATGTTTCATCAAAAATATCAATTTTATTCATATGACTACATCTAACTAACACCGCTACCTTTCCTACATGAGGGGTACTTTAAGTCAAAAATATTACAAAATAATGAAAACCAACAACATGCGAGAGGTTTTATATGTTCAATCTGTTTTGGTAATTTCAATTAGTAATTGACTACATAGTAGACTTTTATTATGTTAATGTCTATTGGTTTAGTAATTATGTTATTTTAAGCACTAAACAGGACCGGATTGAAATCTAATTTCGCTGTGCGATTTCAAAACAATGCTTTTAAATTCAAATGACAACATTTATAAAATAACCGTTTCAAATCAATACTTTTCAAAATTCAAATGCTATTTTTATTAAAAATACAAATAAATAAAAAGACACACTACTCATTTTAGAAAATTCAACATCATTGAAAAGATTTTTTCCTTTTTCAAAAACGGTAGCTGACAGCCACCAAAGAATGTAGACTTTTAAAAGCACATAAGAGTCATAACACAATCGCCTCCATCACATACAGTAATGGCGAAGAGTGAAAGTGTACGGAACGCAGAGAGATTGGTGGAGGTGATGATGAAAGGCAACGATGCATCTCACGATGCTGCTCACGCCTTTCGTGTTCGTGATCTCGCTCTTTCGCTTGCTCATGAAGAAGCCCTTTCTTCTTCTTCACCAATCTCACTAGAAATCGTATGTTTCCATCACCTCTAATCGCATCATTTGTATGATCTTGATTCAAGAATAATATCACTAGTACAGGTGTTAGTTGTTGACGTTTGATTGCTGATTGACAACGCGGTTTTTAATACAAGCAAAAATTTGAAAAAGAAAAGGTTTTATCTATATTGTAGTTGAAAATATATGTAATGATCCATTAATTTTGTGATTTTAGTGAAAAATGAGAAAAGGTAAAGAATTGATTGAAGTTTGACTTATGAGATTCTTGTAATTATTTTAGATTGAAGAGAGTGTTGTACTGTTGTGGAGGAAAAAAATGTGTTTTTGGAAAAGATAACGTGGTTACGTATATTGATTTGTGTTTAAGATAAGTTTTTAGTGATTTTTCTATATGGTAAAAAAGGAACGCTTTTTTTTATCTAAAAAAGCCCTCGTTTTCGTAGTTCGCTTTAGGCCTCAAAATCCACTGAGCTGGTGATTGATGTTTGTTGTTTACTGTTTAGTCTACGTGGAATGCTTTTGGTGTTTTGATAATTCAACGCTGAAAATTTGTTTAAAGACCTAATGCACTATCTCAACTGAAAATTTGATTATGCAGAATTGAAAGTTCATTGTAGTAGTTCTAATTTTGTTGCAAAGTGAAGTATTGATTTAGTGATTTTGCTAGAATCCTGAAAAGTTTATATAGTTTCCTGTTCATCTAAGAAACCCTATGAGTTGTTTGATGGTTAGACAGATAGGATAATTGATGATAGACTTAAGTTTGTTTTGATAGCTAGCTTACTTATGCCCTTGATGTAATATGCTCAAGGTACTCAATGCTCTCTACATGAAAGGCGCCTTTACTAAGTTTTAGCCGAGAGTGAATGTTGTTGAGTTGATTCAAACGCTAAGGAGAGGTGTTCTGACTTCTGAATGGGTTGGCCAATTTAGGCTGTAGATGAGTATGTCATTACAGAACATTAGAAGGCAGGGCTTGAAAGTGTGAACTATGAAGTTATACGAGCTGTCTTATGTGTGTATATCAGCAGGATGTGGTCTTCTTTTTAGATCTAAAATGTATTTTGATGTCAACGGGCATAGACAATTAGTGACTATAGATGAAGGTGTACGCAAAGGGTAACCAAGTAAATGAATCATAGAAGACTTGAACTAGAAATAAAGTTAAACAGTGACAGCTGGAGAAACTGTAACCAAAAGAAAAATAAAAAATATCCCTTTTATAGTCTCGGTTTCACATTAGATTGAGTCAATCTTGGTTTCAAAACCATTTTGAATGTCGCATTAGATCCACTAGGTCCCATTGATTGAGTGTGAACATCAATTGATGAAGCATCTACGTTGATCTTCGCTATACTTCTTGTGATTGCAATTGGTGGGATTTGGCCAACTTGAACTTTGGTTTCAAGATGCAGAAAGAAGTATTCTTCTTTATCTAAGTTAGAAGACACAAACCTTAGTTAATTCTTAATCTTTTGCATTCAGTGGTTTTGCAAATATTTGTTCAGAGTGCTGTGTTTTTGGCCTTCTATAATAAATAGTTGTTCACAAGATGCATGAAGTCATGGTTTCCTATGCCTTGTTTGGGCCATCTAAAATTTGGTTAAATGTGGCATTATTGACTTCATAATTTTATCGGGACCTCAGAACTTTTTGTGGTAATGTTATGCAAAAGGAGTTGCTTGGATCAAACCTTTTCGGAAAATGTATACCCGTAATCAGTTAAAAATTTGAAAAGTAGTACTTGTGACCTTAGAATGTCAATTTACCTTTTGTTTGTGGTGGTGGGTTTAAAGCTTTATATTCACTTAGTTTGATAAATGTCACTACATGATTATACTGGGGATATTTCATAATATTTGCTTCTGGCTACACTTTTTTTCTGATGTTACTGGTTTAAGATTGGTTAAGCATAAGATTATTAATTATTAATGGTGTTTGATTGGTTTAATTAGTACAAGCTCATTTGTTTATCTTGGTTTTCTGATCTTGGTATATTTGTGGATCATTCTAAATATCTATCTTACTACTGTTGCAGGTTGAGCTAGCTGCACTTCTTCATGATATAGGTGATTGCTTCTCCTTTTGTGGCTATGTTATTTATTATTTCTGAATTTGGATTAAATAACCATCCCTCCTGTAAACTTTAATCATCTAAAGGAAAAAAAATCTCTCTTTCAGAGCTGCATAATAATAGTATGTAAAAGGTGTAAGTGACCCAAATAACTTCCTAACATAACTTTAGTCTACTATTTTATATATGTTCTTGCCTTTGTTGATTTTGATTATATTATTTCATATGCAGGAGACTACAAATACGTGAGGTAGGTTCTCCATTTGATTTTAATTTATGCAAATCTGTTCAGGCTTCCAAATGCATTGGCCACCTGCAGAGTGTTGCCTCTTGTATCCTCAAGAAGATGGCTTCTTTTCATTCAATTGTATATATATTCTGCTTTATCCTTTTTTGTGATTCAGGAATCCATCCGATGAGAAAGTTGTTGAGAATTTTCTTGAAAAAGAGGGTATAGATACGGATAAAAGCAGCAAGATATTATCTATTATAAAGGGAATGGGTAAGTTCCAGTTAAACTTGGTAATCAGTAATTGTATTTTGTAATTGTATTGTATTATTGAATTGATGATTATATGAGGTATTTATCCTATTCAAGTTTACACAATAATTCTTCCTAGTACCAATGTGGGATAGCCAACACTAATATAATTCTAGTCTAATACCCCTCCGCAAGCTAAGGCCGGGAAGCGACTCTTAGCTTGGACCGTAAAAGTAAGAATTTTGGAGAAGGCAAGGGTTTTGTAAAAACATCTGCAATCTGATCATCGGTGGTAATAAACTGAACCGATAGCTGTCCTTGAGCAACCTTTTCTCAAACAAAGTGATAATCCACTTCAACATGTTTTGTGCGGGCATGAAACACGGGGTTAGCCGACATGTATGTTGCACCCAGATTATCACACCATAAAGTAGGAGCAGACCGTATGGGAACATGTAACTCACTGAAAGGGAAAAACCACATAAATTTAGAATAATGGTCAACACATAAAAGAAAATAATTGTGACCTTCAATAGATGTCACAGCAGATGGACCCCAAACATCACAAAACACAAGATCTAACACATGAGAACTTTTTAAAGGAGAATTCAATAAATGTTGTTTTGAAGATTTAGCAATAGAACAAGATTCACAAAAAGAAGTAGAACAATTATTATTTAAAGGTAAATGATAAGAAGATAGCATTGACTTCAAGAGCTGTGGGTGAGGATGTCCTAATCTTTGATGCCAAATGTTGGAGGAGGTGCGAATTGTAGAGAAAACAACTTTAGGAACTCTTTGAAAACATGGGATGTTGAGGGAGTAAAGCCCGTCAATGCTGGGACCCGTGAGGAGGGTAGTGTGGGTAGCCTTGTCCTTCACACAAAAGAAAGAGGAATGAAATTCAAAGTAAACATGGTTGTCATGACAAAATTTTTGAACAGAAAGAAGATTTTGTTTAATTTGAGGAACATGAAGAATGTTACGAAGGTTAAAGGTGCGGTTTGGTGAGTGGAAGTGTTTGGCGCCAATGTGGAAAATAGGTAGACCCTTACCGTTACCAACATGAAGACTGTCACTGCCATGATATGCTTCAGAATTGTCAAACCCCGAGAGGTCCGGTGCAACATGGTGACTGGAACCTGTGTCTGGAAACCAAGTTGATGATGTTTGTGACCTGTAATCAGCAAAGTTGGCCGAGGGTTGCTGTCTTGGCCGAGTGGTGGCTGGGTCACGGTTCGGGCACTGAGATGGGATATGTCCGATGCCGCACCTGTTACAAGATCCATACACAGTATTCTGGTTAGATGCCCAACTAAAATGATTTCGATTACCTCCATTATTGCGGTTGTTTTGTTGATTGAAGCCTCCGCGTCCTCGGTTGTTATTGGAGCGATTATTGCGGTTGTTTGATAACCGGTTGGTGTAGAAGGATTGGGGCTGCGAAGGGATCTGCAGTTGCAGCCCTAGTTGGGCCGCAAGCTGTTGGACAGCTTGAACAGCAGCATCGGATGGCTGTAGAACCTGTGAATTGGTGGCGGTAGATGGTGGTTTGAGTACTGTGTTGAAAGCTTGTGTAGGAGAGAGGGTACTTTTATCATTCTTTTGCAGCATGTAATCGTGGTCTGCAAAGACAGCATGAAGTTCATTCAATGCTAATTGTTTTGTTAGGGCTGCAGTCTTGAGTCCGTTATATTCAGGACGAAAACCGGAGATAACAAGCATTACTAAATCTTTTTCTTTTACCGGTTCTCCTATATTAGCAAGAGCATTAGCATACTCCTTAGCCCGTGTCAAGTAATCAAAGGAAGATTCATCAGGTTTCATCTCAATACGCAGCAGTTGAGTCTTCAACGTGTACTCACGGGAGGAAGTATGGAGAGAAAAGGCTCGTTCAAAAGAAATCCATAATTCTCTCGAGGTTGTAGTACCTTGAGCATGTTGAATGGTACTTTCAGAAACTGTGGATAGAATAATCATACGTACATGGGAGTCATTGGATACCCATGCAGAATATTCTGGATTGATTTTTGTTGTTTTTGCGCCCTCGGATGAAGATGGTGTCTGAATGGTAGCTGCCGGGCAAGGAATCGTACCATCTACGTAGCCGAAAAGTTTGTTTGTTACTAGAAACGGTTCCATCAGAAGTTTCCAGTGGCCATGGTTGTCAGGTTTTAGGGAAAAACTGAATTTGTGAGAGTTGTGGATGGCCTTTTCTTTGTGATCGAAGGCTGTGATGGTAGTCATTGTTGTTGTATTTGTTTGCGGCAGATTGTGGTTGTTCTTGGCCAATTTATGGTGATGCGACGGCTAGGGTTGATGGCAGGCTGCTAGGGTTGATGGCTGGCTGCTAGGGTTGATGGCTCTGATACCAAGTTAAACTTGGTAATCAGTAATTGTATTTTGTAATTGTATTGTATTATTGAATTGATGATTATATGAGGTATTTATCCTATTCAAGTTTACACAATAATTCTTCCTAGTACCAATGTGGGATAGCCAACACTAATATAATTCTAGTCTAATAGTTCCCTGTACTAAGATCCATTTCAATTTTTATCCAGTGGTTATTTTATTTAATGCTTCATTCTTAAATGTGAAGGTTTCAAAGAGGAAGTAAGTGGAGTCACAAATGGTTCTCATACACCTGAGTTTGGGGTCGTGCAAGATGCTGACCGCCTTGATGCAATTGGTGCTATTGGTAGATTAAAATCTTCCTGTTAACTATCAACATTAATTTATTAATGTTTATATATTATTATATCATCATCAACTTTGGTCCAGGTATTGCTCGTTGTTTTACTTTTGGTGGGAGTCGAAATCGAGTGCTTCATGATCCTAACGTTCAGCCTCGTTCTGATTTGTCCAAGGACCAATACATGAATAAAGATGAACAAACTACTGTGAATCACTTTCATGAAAAGCTCCTTAAACTTAAAGACTTGATGAAAACAAAGGTCTTTTATTTTTTATATTATTTTCAAATTTGCGCCCCCTATTGCATAATCGGTCACAACTCCTTATATGTATAAAAAAATTTTATGAATCTCAGGCAGGGAAGGCAAGGGCTGAGAAAAGGCACAAATTCATGGAGGATTTTCTAAAAGAATTCTATCAAGAATGGGAAGGTAAAGCATGAATACCAGTACACCACCAACAAATCTGTTATTTATATTTTTTTAACTTACAGTAAAATGCATCTCTATTTGTTTCTACCAATCATATTCAGCATTTTGTGCAATAAAATATCAAGTTATAAATATAAAAAAAATATAAAAAAATAATAAAGTAGAGAATACTTTTAAAAAACTCATAAATGCCACACATCTTCATTAGCTTCTCTTAATACTTCATATTGTGATACACTTGGAGATCAGCCTCGCTACGCCTGCAAAGCTTCACTTTCAGCCCATGTTTCATGTACATAGTGAGTGCAAGCTTTGGTGCTACCGGATGATTTTCCACCACTGCCACTTTATAACGATATAAGATCGAGGCAGCAGCAAATTTCATCTGGTAGTAAGCAAAGTCTTTACCCAAGCACAACCTCGGGCCACCATTGAAGGCGGTGAACTTGTAGGCTGATTCACTCATAAACCGCCCATCCCTTAGCCATCTCTCTGGTCGGAACTCTCTGCAGTCTTTTCCCCATATCGCTTCCATTCTTCCCATTGCATATATTGCATAAACCACCTTTGTTCCTTTCTTTAACACCGTCCCATCGGGGAATACATCATCTTCAACAACCTGTATTTTGTATTTTTAAGGGAAGTCATAACTAGTTAGAATCACATTAAAATAGTACAGTTGGCAAAACTGGTTTGTCAGGCATGATGGGTAATGGGTCAAAACGGGTTCAGGTCATAATAACAATTTTGAAATGTGATATTACTTTGGTTGACCCGAAATATTTTTTGTTTAATATATCGGAATTTATATAATAAAATGATTTAGGAGGTTTGATCTATTAAGAGTACACATTTGTCAACTTTTGACCCGTTTAACCGTTTTTTTGAGCTATTTCTTATTCTACCAACCCGTTAGAGATAAAAATAACCCAAATCAACTTGTTCATAACTAAACAGTGGGTCTAAACTTAGTATATTACCTCCTTATGATCCACTGGTACTGAGGGGTATAATCTTAAGGACTCAGATAAAGCAGCATGTAGATACTCCATCTTCTTCACCTCTTCGGGTCTAAATACCAGATCCCGATTTTCGCCCTCATCTTCCCGTTCCCTCACAATCCGACATATCTCACACAGAATCTTTTCCTCCGCTGTCGGGTTGCGATCAAGCAGCCAGAAAAACCAGCTCAACGCCACTGAAGAAGTGTCACGACCCGCGAGTATAAAGTTCACACAAATATCGCGTAAAAACTTGTCTGAAAACGGCTGCCCCTCTTCATCTTTTAGTCCCATAAAGATAGTCAGCAAATCAGACCTTTGTTTCTTGTCATCATCAGACATCAAAAACACTTCTTTCTTCCTGGTTCTAATCACATCATCTGCAAAACTCTCGACTCCTTTAATCGAATGCTTCAGTTTCTTCTCAGACCCGATGTTATAATGCCTCATGATCTTCCAAACAAGGGTCGGAGTGACAAACCGTAGTATAGTAGCTTCGGTTGCTGCTTCAAAAGCTTTTGCAAATGGTATCTCAGGTAGCCCAGGGCTCAGACACCCCGGGTCAACCCCAAAAGCTATCATGCAAACGTTATCAAACGTTAATCTCAACAGTATGTCCTGTAGATCAATCTCAGCAGACTGATCTACAGACTCCTCTAACACGGGCAACAACCGCCTATGAACAAGCTCGAGCAACGACTCGGTAGTCATGTTCCTAAACTTGGACGAATGAAACTCGATACTCGCAGTTTTCCTCTGCTTCTGCCAAATCTCATCATCCGCATTAAAGATCCCATTCCCCAACAGATCCCGAAGAGCATGCCTGAAATACGGGCCTTTCGGGTACGCCTGAAACCTCGTCTTCAGCAGATGCTCAACGTTCCGCGGGTCAGAAGTGACCACACAGTTAAGATTCGTGAACCACGGCCCTTTAAACACGAACGTCCCGCTCTGCCTACAAAGAATCTGCGAAATCCACTCGTACATATCACCCCGAAGACCGAACACCAAAGACGGCAGCATCCCAACAAAGGGCCACACGGGCAGCCCGTTTCGCCTCCTTTGCCTTAGAGAATGTATGACAACGAACACCAGAAGCGCGATGACAAGCTCGACGACTTGAACATGGGGCAGGATGCTCCGACCGGTGAGCGAAAGACTCGAAACCATGGTGGAGTTGAGGGTGGAGTGTGAAGGATGATGGTTCATGTTGAAGGTGTGTTTAAGAGGGAGGGGGGGGGGGGTCATGAGTTATAAGTGTTGTTTCTTGTGCATGAGAATATTATTTGGTGAGCAGAAATGAAGGGTGGCGTGAGTACAAGTGGAGTTTTATATTTTTGGAGAAACAGTTGGTTGGTGTGGGGGTTAACCTAAGAAATAGCACAAGTCTCAACAAAGGTAAACAACCACCATTTATATGTGCTTTTTGTCTGTTTTTTCTTATTATTTATTTTAAAAAAGATATGTTATGTAATTGTGTGTGTTTTATATGAGGTTTTAGAAGTTTCTTATGAGGTAAATTATTAGATACGGAAATTAGATGAGCAAGAAACTTTATGTCGGAATATAAGATTTGTTAATGTGTCAAATCGGTCGGTTTGATTAAGTAGATTTGTATAATTAATGATGATCGGAGCCAGTTTCACGTGTCTAATTGATCCAGTTGTGTTACTAAACAAGTTTTTGTTTAGACCGGTAAACCTGATCACTCAAACCGAATTTTAATTTTTTTTTGTGTGATTATCATGTGAAGTTGAAATTACTGATTAGCTTTGTACTTTATCCTTTGTATTTATGTTTTTAAAGTTGTATTCGTAAGAAACTTAAAGTATTTTCTTATTTTGTTTTAAATTACATATATACAAACATACATACATATATTATATTTGTATAATATTCATGATCACATTTGGTTTAAGATATCAGTCTGACTAGTGGATGAATAAGTTGATTGGGTTGTTATACGGTCTAGTTACGAGAACATTGTGTGTGCGAACTTATTTGTTTATTTTTTTGAAATCTGAAATAATTATTATATATAATATTATTAAGATTTTTTTTTTTAATTTGTATATGAATATAGCAAACTGATATTGCTTAAACTTGAATAATTTAGGAGGCTCCAAACAATGAAATATACATTGTTTTGAACCGGGGATCGAACTGGTTGAACCAGTTGTTTATATATATTTTTAAATCTTTTATTATATTTTTTAAATTTATTTACTAAGATAATTATAATTTTATCTTATTTTTATATCGAGCCCGACCAGTAAGACATCTGGTTCGCTGTTCAATCCGGTTATGAAAACATTAGAAATATCCCTTTTGTTTTTTTAGTTAACTTTAAATTTAGAGTTTAAATGAACATAATGTCTACTTAATTTTGGGTAAAAAGTTCGTTTATATTTGCTATTTGATAAACAAAAGAACATCAACCACAGTGTTTTAATTTAATCTGTTTATTTATGTTCATGAATGTTTGTTCATTTACCAACACATCATGATAAGTTATAATTAACATGATTATCATTATGATAATTATTAAAACAGATACATCTTTACATCAGTTAGTTTTGTTTGGTCCAGTTGTGCTATTTAAATGAGGTTTTATTTGGACCGGTGAACCGGACCACTCAGGATTTTGATTTTCTTTTTTTTGCTATCCTATGAAATTGAAATTACTGATTCATTTTATACTTCATGCTTTGTATTTTATTTATTTGTGTTTTTAAATTGTATTTGTAAGAAAACATAAGTATTTTTCATATTTTGTTTTATATTAAATATATATAAACATACATGCATATATTAGATTCTTACAATATTTGTGATCACATCTGGTATTTTATTTGACCAGTGGATTAGTAAAACAATTGAGTCGTTGTATTGTCTGATTCTAAAAATATGGGTACAACCTTTTTTTTTCATTTCTTTTGAAAATTTTGAAATCCCATTATTTTTTTTAATATTATTAAGTTATTATTTTTCATTTGTATATGCAAATACCAAACTGGTATTGCTTAAAATTTAATAACTTAGGAGGCTATAAACAATGAATATACCTTGGAAGAATTTTCACTTTTGATTTGTTTAATAAACTTAAAGTTTAGAGTTTAAACAAACATAATGTTTACTGAATTTTTGTCGATAGAAATATTATTTATATATGTTATTTGAAAAACAAAAAGAACATTAACAATATTATTTTTATTTTTATTTATTTATTTTCATGTATGTTCGTTCATTAACAAACACATCATATTAACAAACATGTCATGATCAATTATAATTAACATGATTATAATTGTTATAATTATTAAAACAGATACATCTCTACATCAATCATTTTTAAATACGTTTCTCACCCATACATCATTTAATACAAGATGATTGTAGAGCCTTATGGAAATTGTTGCTCCACCCAATATTTGTTTATCTTGATCTTTCTTGAGAGACATGAACATAAGTGAAAAAATATTTAATGGAAAAATATATCAAATTCAACATTTCTTTTAATATTTACTACAATTTAATTTCTTTCACCAACTCAATGTCGTACTACAGGATTTTTAGATGTATTTGTCTGATAGGTATGTTGATGGTTTCAAGATATAACATGTTATAAAAATGCTAACATATGTAGTATAATCTAACAGGACGTCTTAAATGTCTTTTAAGAGACCCGAGATTAAATATTATATTTACTGGGTAACATCTTGCGTGACCACTTCCGTTTGCGTATAAATCTAGTTCATCAACATGGTTGTGATTGTATGAATAATTTTTTTTTTTTGTAATTGAGTATGCTAAAAATAATTTATTAAAGAGACACCATTGATCTCAAGGTGCAACCATGAATTAATTGTTTTGGTCATGACTATTTTAGTTAAACACGTTTAATCTCCATTTCTCAAGTCAACAATAAGTTTACACAACCTTGGCTATTCAAAATATATCATTTAAAGATAGGTGATGTGTGTATAAATTGAGGTTAAGATAACTTAAAAATAAATATAGTTTTATAAATTTTTGAACCAAGTTTTTATAAATGTGATTTCTACTTCGGCCAGAGAAAAGAAGTTGGTGATCCACTGATCCCTACCAAAAATTAATGAGAGAAACTAATTTTGATTACTACCAAGTTTAGTGAGACAAGAAGATATAACTCTTATCTTTTTGGTGAAAAGTAGTTGTAAATATGAGGACCTCAATCTAGTTAAGAGAAATTTCTTTTAGCGAATCCAAAGATATATTGATGATCAAGTAGTAGACGTAAACTGACCTAGTTAACATGAAACAGTAGACGTAAATTTTATTAGCTAGCATATATACAGATCACTATAAATCTTTGTATTATATGATGATATTATTTTGCCTTTAAACTATTTACTTACTAAAACATATTTTAAAAATTTTCAAGAGTTTTTAAAAATAATAGAAAATTAAAAACAAGATATTTTTCCTCTCATATTTTAGTACGGAGTTTAATTTAACACAATCATGTTCTCTCTATATTTCCCATCATAGTTTTAAAATAGAATTAACAATAAAAAAATTACAAAATAATTAACCTCACATTTAACAAAATACTTTAGTCTAATGGTATTTGGGTTTTGCATAGTGTCTCTTTCTCAAGAGATCATGAGTTTTAGTTGCATCATGTAAAAATAAAAAAAGATTAAAAGTAGATTTAAAGTGTACATGGGTTTTAATGGTTAAAAGAAATTAACCCCACATTCTTTAAGGAGAAAAGAAAATGTGCCACATCAATAATAAAGAGAGGTAACTTTGTAAAATAATAACTAACTTTCAAAAGTGTTCCAATTAAGTAACTCAAGTTTTAAAAGTGTTCCAATTAGATCACTCATTTTTATATTTTATACAAATTAAAAGTCATAACATATTTTTTAGCATGTTTTACTTTTGGATTCAGTTATAAAATATTTTTTCTATCTTTTGAAGCTGATATAGAACTTTGACGTAAATTTTAGACACTTTTTTTTATTTTTTTCATAATTAACATGTTTTTTTATTTTTTAATATAATTTTATATATTGGAAATTCTAACTCCAATGTATTTTTCATCATTACTTTCTTGTCATAATAAAATTTGGTAATGACTCGATTTGATCGTTTGGAGGTTCAATTTGAGAAAAATATGCATGAGTGACTAAATTAAAACACTTTTGAAACTTTGTTACTATTCTGTGATATTTTTCCTCATTAATATATGTCGTGTTATGATATACATTAAAAGAAACTTGTTAAGAATAAACGAACCAAACCGAGCTAGTTGTTTTGGTTTCAATTTGAACCCGAGGCTCGGGCCGTTTGTTAAAAATCCAATTTCCAACTAATTTTGTCACACATACCAATGTCATCTAGTAAACTGAGTTACTTGTTATCCACATGAATTTAACATAGAGATGCGTATTTGTTATTCATATATGTATTTTATAGAGAGGTATGTATAACTTTTAATACAAAATAGTGGGTGAACAGGCTGTTGTAAACTTGTAATGGAATGATGTTGTAATGGACATTTGGTTTTAGTTACTTAGTACATTAGTTTTTCATTTATAGTTTTTAATAACTAAGATTTAAAAAGAAATTGTCTCTTGTAAAAGTAAGCATGTTGCAATGGTAAAATTTGATTTATTAACACGTCATGTTTTTAAAAGATGTAAGAGAAAAACAAATATATATAAATGAAAACCAGACTTGAAAGTTTAAGCTTGATAATTAGATGAGCAGGCTCCAGTAAAACTTAAGCTTTGACCTTGTTTAAGCTTGATGTAATTCAAACTTTTTTTGAAGTGATCTCGAATGTGGTGACTCAACTATCCACACTATTAGTTATACTAATACTATATATTTCATTTTCCTTAACTTTATATATGTCTGCTTGTAGTATCTACTCTAATAAATCAAAATAAGTTTTGTCAATTGGACTCTCTAAGGTTTGTTTCGTCGCATGTTACTCTAAGATTTGATTCGTCGCATGTCACTCTCTTATAATATTCCTATTTAAATCTCTTAATTTTTGGATTTTGTAACCGTTTTTAAATTTAAAAACATTTCTTACAAAAGTTTAATTTAAATGAACGAAATTTCTATATGAAAACTAATTTTGAATTTTAGTCATTTAACTTTTACATTGAACAAATCTATCAATTAATATTAATTTTTGAATTTGAATTTTAAAATCGACATATTAAAATATGTTGTAACGACTTTTCAGTTGGGATTGTTATGTCTAATAATATGAATTATATAGATGACAAGTTCTTTTAATTTATGCATTTTATTATTTTTTCATTTCGTGTTACACAGGTATCCAAACCTAATAAGGTTAATATATCAAGACCTTTCAAGACACTTCACTCAATACTTCAATTGTTTTATTTTCATTAAAACTAAACTCATATTAATATGAAACTAGTATTTGCTAAGGTTCTTTATAAAGTACTAGTTTTAGTAACCCGTATATTACACGGCTTAAATAAATAAAATAAAATTATTAATTATAGAATAATAGACTAAGAAATTATATGATTGAAATTATGTATGAGTAAGAACTATAAGTTATAAAACAATAATATGAAAATTTTATTTTATTTTTTATTTTTTTAAATATAAATTAATCATTTTGTTTTAAAATAACGTTTTAAAAAATTTTCTTACTATAACTCCTTATTTTAATTATTTTTGTTTAATAAAAATTACTTTAAAAAACCAATTTTGAAATATTACATAAAAAGAGTTTTATTTATTTATTTCTAGAAAAAAATCATTTTATATAAAACTATCTCTATAGAAATAGCATTAATAAAAAATTCTCTTTCTTATTTTTATTAAAAATTTAATTATAATATAAAAATAAATAGATAATATTATTAGTAATTAATATGGTTATTTAATAGGAGAACGAAGCGAAAAAAATTTAATGAGAATGAATGTGATGGTAACAAGTGGCACAATCATTTACCATTTTATTAAAAATAAGAAGAAGAAGATTAATCAAGCTTATCTTCATGTGATTTCATATGCTGTCCATTTATACTATATACTTGTTTTCATGTCCCAACCAGGTTTATACTCCCATGTTTTGCGTGGGAAATTCGTTTATGATTCCAAATATCAAAAAACAGATGAAAAATATATCGCTATAGTTATCAATCTCACTTAAAATATTAAAGCGTTCACCTTCATAAAAACTAATGACATTCGATGTTGTTCACTCGAAATAGGTTTGTTTCGTCACAATAATAGAGTGGTAACTACAATCTCTATATCCTATAATCCCAAAAAATACTTGATTTTAAATACAACTATATTTCAAATAAATTATATAACATTGACAAAAAGAAAAAAAAGCCGCACATTTGGTTGTTTCTAAATTGTTATCACAAAAGTACATAATTCATAAGTTTATTTTTGATATGTTTGGTGACAAAACATAAACACAAAAGTTTTTACTATTCATTTAGCATGACAAATAATAATAGAGTAATATTAATTTACATACCTACTTTTTATAATGGGAGCGTCAATTTCAATCAATACATATTGCTCACAAAGGTATAGTTTTTATTAATGTATTATCAACAATGTTTGTCATATTCCGAGCTAGTATATATTTATTGTATACTTTATTTACCAACATATGTTTTTCAATTTCTCGAAGTGAAGGCATCATTGGGCTAAATAAAGCTAATATCAATTTTATACCACTGTTTAACTTATTATATATGTATTTCTTGTTATAGGGAACTCTGTAAGCCTAATAAAAGAGCTTTGTTCAAATATTCACTCAACTTATGAAGCAGCAACTGTGTGTTTAAAGTTGATTTTGATGTTTATACACTTTAAAAAATGGTCATGAAAAACACACATGGGTTATTCAAATTTTAATATTATCATTTTTATCTAAATTGAGTTATGGACATAAAATGTTAAGAAATTCAAATTTATTAATGTAGTCTTGACAAGATGATAAACAATTTCACAGTCATAATCTTTAATTAAATCAAGTCACATCATTCTACTCACGATAAGATCAAATATATCAAATCAAATAACTACTTATATGAATAGTGCATTTAACATAACAAAGGTAATGTCAGTATATTTTTTAGAAAAGTAGTCATAAATCATACAAATATAATACAACACTAAATGTATATTGTAATGAAAAGCAATTTTAAAATCCAGTCCATAATCCATGCTTTAGTCTTTATAACCGTTTCGCTTTAGCGAATATGTGCAGAGTTTGTTGGCTTAGCAATTAGTTTGATTAGTTTGCTATTAGTTTTTGTATCTCCTGTTAGGAGATTGTGACTGTTGGTTGACTTTCTAGTTTCACTCATATAAAATGTTTTCTCCTTAAACACCTTTTGAAAATCTACTTTTAAAATCCATCTATTATCCGTTTTACACCTTTGTAGAACTAGAACTCGTAGTGTCACTAGATCAAGACACCTACAACTTAAGTTTTACTCGATGGTCAGAACTTTTTAATGCCCAAAATTCACCCTTCATGTGCCAATGAGCCCACACCCGTCAGATCTAAACTATTGGGCTGGACTCCTCAGAGGTGGGTTCCATCACTAGAAGATATTTTTTTGGTTAGTTGGTACTAGAGGTGGGCAAACCGGGTTTTGGGCCAGACCCGGAACCGGGTTCAAACCGGGTTCGGTCCGGCCGGGTTTTTTTGGAACCGGTTGGGGTGTACCCGGGTTCGGGTTCGGGTCCGGGTCGGGCTGGGCATACTAAAAACCCTACCCGGCCTACCCGGTTCGGGTCGGGTCCAGAACCGGTACAACCGGTTTTTTTTTTCTACTATTATAATTGCTATTAATATTAATATTTTTAGTATTATTATTATTATTATATTATTATTATCATTATTCATTATTATTATTATTATTATTATTATTATTATTATTATTATTATTATCATTAATTCATTATTATTATTATTATTATTATTATTATTATCATTAATTCATTATTATTGTTATTATTATTATTATTATTATTATCATTATTCATCATTATTATTATTATTATTATTATCATAATTCATTATTATTATTATTATTATTATTAATTTATAACAACATTAAAAAGACATTTATAACTCATTAATTTATTATTTATTTATTAAAATAACTTAAAAAATACATTAACGAATCAATAACTAATCGACTATTTTCTTCGAGAGGCTTCATCAAATGCTAATTCTTCGTCGGATATACCAGAAGATACTCCTTCTTCTACCTCTTCATCGTGTACTTTACATTCGATTGCAATTTCGTCTTCAAGATTTGTTTTGTCTTGTAAACGATCCATCGCGTCTAAGTGGTCTTTTAAACAAATGCACGTCTCCACCGCTTCCGGAGTTAATCTTGTTCTTCGTAATGATAATACCCTGCCACTAAGAGAAAACGCAGACTCCGAAGCTACCGTAGAAGCTTGGACGCTTAGTAAATCACGGGCCATAGCGGAAAGAATTGGAAATTGGGATTCCTTTCCTTTCCACCAAGCCAAAATATCAAATGCATCGTTAGGGCGTTACCCCTTTGACGTTTAGCCGTCACATCCCGAACAACATTCAACATAGTCATAACGGGGTCTTTAAACGAGGTACTAGCACTTAGGTTGATTCTCTTTGCGTAGTTATATTTACGTTAGGTCCATATTTATTTAAATAAAAATTATAAATAATTTTCAAACTTATATTAAAAACTTCTTTTGCCTCGGTTGAAAAATTGGGGTTTTCGTCATGTATATCCAATTGTCATTTATCTCGTCTATTAAACATTCTACCCCCGCAACATTTAAAAAAGGATTTAAAGCAGCGGCACAAGTAAAAACGGGTGGTAACTCAAGAAAATATTTTTTAAACTTGTCTTTCATTGGTTCTATCATTTCTCTAAACATACTATTTTTATTTTGAAAATTTTTAAAATTCAAAGCCATGAAATATAATTCTTGAAGCACCGAATAACTAGTGGGATAATAAACTCCCGATAATTTTGTAGTTGAGTTTTTAAACACCTCAAGAAATTCGGATAAATGTTCAATATTTTTCCAACCTAAATCCGGAAACAGGTCGGCTTCGCAATTATCCGAAAGACTATTATGAAAAGCTTTTAAAGTGCCTTTTTGTTTTAAAGCACAATCAAACATATGACAAGTCGAATTCCACCTAGTAGGTACATCTCTATTAGGCCCTAAAAATCTAGATTCTGTATCTTTACAAAGTTGTTTATAATCTTGATATCTTTTTCTACTTTTTTTAAAAACGTCGTGTAACATAAATCGAAAAACTTTTATAAAGCTATCAACAAATGGTACGGACAGACCATCTTGTACTACTAAATTAATAATATGTGCAACACAACGAGTATGAAAAAATCACCGTTTGCAATCGGAAGATATTTTAATTTTAATTTTTCAACCGCGGTTGTGTTGTTGGAAGCGTTATCAAATTCCATTGAAAATATTTTATTTTGTAAATTAAAAGTAGTTATTACATTATCCAAAAAGTAAAATAAATACTCTCCGGTGTGTGGATACGGAAATAGATCAAATGCAATCGTACGTTTCATCATTTGCCATGAACAGGGATCTACCTAATGAGCGGTGACGCAAAGGTACGATTCGGGCAAACCGTGTGGCGCCGACCAAACGTCACTAGTTAAGTTTACACCGGTATTTAAATTTTCAAATAATACAATTAAATCATTTTTTGCTTGCTTCCACAATTTTAAAAAATAACGTCTAAGTGTAGTACGACTTACGTGAGTGTAACGAGGTTGAAGCGTCTCTCGAATTAAGTTGGTTAACCGAGGGTTGTCGAAGTGATTGAAAGGCAAAGCTTCTTGAATCACGAACTTTGCCATTCGATCTCGAACCTCATTAACGTTGTAATTAAAGATTCCACCGTCTCCACTTAATTGTGTTTGTTGCGAATCCGGATTATTTTTCAACGACTTACAAAACTTATTGGTAATGTGTTTGTTTAAAGTTGTGTTAGAATCTTTAGCAAGTAAAGCTCCACAAAACTTGCAACGAGCCTTTACAGATCCGTCACTCAACTCAACCATATCCCAATTGCACCAAACATCCATGTTACGATTGTGTGGAAGAACACGAACGACGGTTGGAGAATTCGATGAACCTTGACCAACGGAAGATTGAGAATGAGCCATATTGAGATTTGAGAGTAAACGAGAGTAACGAGACTAAACGAGAGTAAACGAGACTAAACGAGAGTAAACGAGAGTATTGTTTGCGTTTTTTGCGTATGTTTTTTGTGTTTGAAGCTTGGGTACCTTACCATATCAACCCACACCTATTTATACTTGTTTTAGAGGCAAAAACAACCAAAAAACGGTCACAATTCGTCCCCAACGGCTATATAGCCGTTAAAAACGGCTAGAAAAAAAAACGGTCGAAACCGGGTCCGACCCGGGTTCAACCGGTTCGGGTCTGGGTCCGGGTCAGGTCCGGTTCCTATCATTTCCAAACACCCCAAACCGGTTTGGAACCGGCGGTTTTCACCGGGTACGAACCGGGTACACCCAGTATCGGGTTGTACCCGGACCCGGTTCCGGGTCGGGTCCGTACCCAGTTTTTATGGTCATGTCTAGTTGGTACAAGTAGAGGTGGGCATAAAAACCGGATTCGGACCTGACCTAGACCGGGTACGGGTAGTACCCAATAGGAGGCATACCCGGATTGGACCCGTTTAAACCCGTAGGGTTGGAACCGGATTTAATTGTTGAGTTTTTTAGTGAGCCTGGCCCGGTTTAAACCCAAATTGAACCCAGTTCGGACCCGACCTGGGTTCGTACCCGTGTACAAAAAAACTCAATTGGGCCCAACCCGGTTTCAGGTATGGCCCAAAACCCGGTTTGTCCATCGTACAAGTATATAACATTTTGCTTCATACTAACACTAAAGACTAAACTTGCTTTTATAGTATCTGAATGGTTAAGAGGTAATATTACTTCTTAACCATTTAGATATTGTGAAGTATTAAGAAGTAGTCTTATAATAACTATTAAGATACTATGAAATATTAAGAAGTAGTCTTATAATAACTATTAAAATGCTATCAAACAACCTTTAAATATTCGGATTAAATTTACAATCATTAAAATTTGAAAATCAAACTTATAACATGATCAAATATACATGAATCATTTTTGCAATTTTTTCTCCAAATTACAAATGATAATGGAGGAGTTCAAAGTTCAAATTACCTTAATAACAAAAAAAAAAGAAAACAATAGAATTGCCAACTACGGTTCAAAATATGGTAAATCAAACACACTGGGCCCAAAACATAGTAAAACAAACACACTAGGTTGGTTCAAAATATGGTAAATCAACTACGGTTCAAAAAAGAAAAAATAGTAAACCCTCGGTTGGTACATGGCTAGTTTCAAGTTTTAAATCGTAATCGTATCATGTAAATTTTATACCATCCAAACTCGCCGATTTATTTCAGGTTGGGTGTTTCAGTTCAGTTTCAGTGATTTATGAACTCCTTAATCAATACAAAGATAGTAGTTTGTGGATGATAATCCATATAAAAATAACTTACCCATCAGAATTAATTATACAAAATATGAAACTGGAAAATAACATTACATGTTAAATTGAAATATAGTAATATGTTTAAGTTTTAGAAACTAGTAACAGTAGACCAAATCACTTACGAATAATACAATTATACAAACAAATGCCAGTGACCCAACCTTTTTTAACATACTATTATTATTGTTTAAAAACAGAGAAAAATGGTAACAAATATCAGGCAAAAATCCTATCCAACCACAACTGAAGACTAGAATACCCGTCTCAAGTCGAAGTTTAGTTCAGTTCTTGATTATCAATCTTAAACAAATTTCGGTTCAGTTAATCAGTTCTCAACTTGGTCCAATGATCCCGAAACAAAAAACATATGTTTTTTCCAAACTTGAAACGACATCGCTTTAGGTTTATATTTTTCGGATTAAGATGATTCAAAGTAGGGGTGAGCAAAAAACCAAAATAACCGAACTGTAACCAAAATAACCGACGCAACCGAACCGATAAAACCGAAACCGCTAGAAAACCGATGGTTTGGTTTGATATTTTTAAAAACCGAATTTTTCGGTTCGGTTTTGGTTTTGCTTGTAACAAAAACCGAAAAAACCGAACCAAAACCATATAATCAAACTTGTAAATTTAGAGGTGTAATCATATACTTATAAAAATTATTAGCCTATTAGTTACTTACTTAACTTGTGTTATCTAAAATAGATTAATATTTAGGTTTCAAAGATAATATTTATTTATTTTATTCAAATTGATAGATTAAAATGTTTTATTGAATATATTGTTCCTTGTATTTTGTAAATTACATTTAATTTTAACGTCAACTAAATTATAAAAATATAGATTATATTTAGAGATCAACAATAATGTAAGGCCAAAGTTTTTTTGCTTAAATTCATTACTTAAAAAAAAAATTTCTAAAACTTGAAGTACAAATGGTAAAACCGAAAAAAACCAAAAACCAAACCAAAACCGTGTTAAAACCGAAAAAACCGAAACCGAACGGTTTTAAAAACCTAGAAACCGAAATATCGGTTTTTGGTTTCGGTTTTAGACCAAAACCGATCCAAACCGACCATGCACAGCCCTAATTCAAATTAGGTTTTCATTTCACGTTGTCCTTTGAAACAGAACTAGTCAAGATGAATGGTCTTATAGTCCCTTCTGAGCATATGCAGCCACTAAATGAGCTGTGAAAAGGTGATTTACTATGTGAAAAGGTGATTTACTATGTGAAAAGGTGATTTACTATGTGAACAGTGAAAGTATGTGACTATGTGAACATTTATGCATCCGTGCTATATTCCTATTCAATACTCCTTATAATATCTCAAAATTTTCTTGCCTTTTTAAGATCAGGCAGTAAATTTTGTTACCTTGACGGTTGGATCTCATATCCAGCAGTCTGGTGTTCCTCTTTCACGTCAAAGTCCCAAGCCCTGTGTCGGTCCAAGTTGCTTCCTGCCAACCAAGAACATGAAAATGAAATAATTAAATCCCATATAGACACACAATAGATCTGAGTAAGCCAGGCAAAACATGTGGTTCGTGTCCCATCGGCTAGCTAGTCAAACTCAAATCAGGGTCAAAACAGATCGTTTTAAACTTGTCAAAACATGACATGACCAAAATGAACTCGGATTGAAACCAGGTTGGTTTGAAAAAAAAAGTATCTCGCTAGCTACATATGTAATATGGGGACTAGTGGTGACAAAAAGTGACTGTGAAAGTGACGGTGTGTCATCGGCAACCAGTGGGGGACAGCGACGACACAGGAGCAGGCGGTGGTGACAGTGGTTGAGTTCATGGTGACAGGTGAATGGTGGCAGCAAATTAATGCCAGTTGGTGGTGTTGACCCATTTGGGCACATTCTAAGTTATCAATTACAAGTTTCGTAGGATTTGCCCACTTGGACCTGTTATAAGTTAACAAGTTTCATAGGAGTGACCCGTATATACATATTTTATAATTTTATAATAATAGTGACCCAGATCAACCAATTTAGCAAACAAAATTACCCAAATCAATCCAGTTTTGAAGAATGCATCATGATTGTCGTGTGTAGGTTTGAGCAAACAAGTCAAAGAGGCCACAACAAGGAGACCTACCTTTTGGGGATGAACTTATCCTCCATTAATGCCTTTTCTAACCTTTCCTCAAAAGGTGTGGCATGCCAAGAAACCTTCTGGTCCTATAAAGATAAATGAGTTACATTTTTTAATCATTGTTTCATTAGCATAAAGTCAACCAACTAAAGATTGGATTAAGAGAATTAACAAACTTAACCTCACTATACTTATTAGTTGTATTAGGGATTCCATTACCATCCCCCCATTCAGGTGTAAAAGGAGTGTCATCAGCATTCCAGTAAGCAGTAATAACCCCGGGTATAGGCCTATCCCCTGGAGTTTGACCACGGCAAATGGGAACCAAACTTTGGTCAGTGCAGACTTCATAGTTTGACATAGGGAGTAGCCATGGTGACAAAGTGGGACCCACATTTAAACCTATTTCAGTTGCACTTGCTTGTAATTTCACTTGTGATTGGGGCTTTCTTTGTCAGCCTGCTCATGCATTCTTCTTCTATTGGTGTATCTAACTGAAAAAAGTTTTGAGTGTTCATCCCTGAGTACACATACTGAAATCTGATCCTTGGATTATTCCTATAGGCAGGAAAACAGTGCCAGGAGTTTGCATATCATCGGCTAATTTGAGAGGGGTTGGTTAGGTGATGGTTTTGAAATGAAGTGATTGAATGGTAACTCGGATGGCATCAAAGGTTCTTTAGTAATTTTAGGTGACAAGTTTTTTGATGAAAATGAACATGAATCATGCTGGCTTTCAAAGAGAACAGATTTGTTATTGCATTGTGTGCTTGCAGCAGGTTTAATCCCACAGACTTCAGACGAGCTGCTAGAGACGCCATCTATGTTTTTCAAACTGAGATATGTAACATAAGGTTTTTAAGCTACTGTAAATTATATGAGAAGACCAAAATCGGTATGAAAGTTAAAAACCAACTTTTGAGCATTTGTTGGAGTATGAATTACCTGATTGACGAATCTGTTGAAAAATCTATATCATTCTCCCATTCTCAAAAAGTTTGATTGGAGACCGCAAGTGATCAGGTTGCTTCTCAAATACTTTTCCAATAGCAGCGTTTGGAAGCCATGAATGAAACGCTGATTCTAGATTGCCGTTATGAGGTTGTGCATCTTTTGTATCTCAGTTTTCCGGATTTCAACAGGAGTTTTGGGTGAAGTGCCACAAGCCTTAAGAAATTTTTCCTGTAAAATTATACATATAACTGTTTTGAAAATTTGAAAAGTAGATTTATAAGCCATGACAATAGAATTCATATAAGCAACTCAGATTCAACATCTGTGCATATTACTTGGAGTAAAGACATAAATCTTGTTTAAAGTTAATATCAGACCTTTAAGAAAAATTATTCATACATTGAGGTGTCTTTTGAAGTCAATATTTAACTTGTGTCTATAGGATTTTCGTTACTTTTATCTTTCAGAGATCATCAACACTAGAAAGATAAAGAATTAAATAGTGCTATTACGGTGGTTAATCTTGCATTATGTAACATCAATAAAAAATATTAACGAAATTATTACCTCATCCCTGAGCTCGTCATCCAAGAACGGAGATCCTGTAACACCACATATCTCATCCTCGCATTCTGAGAAATCCCTATCTTCCACTGATTAACATACACACAATCAGCACATGATTTAGCAAGGAAAGTAGGAAACACACATATCTTCATCACATAATGCATTTACTTTCGAAAACTCATCTACAACGCACTAATTAAATCACAAACCTACACTAGAAAGATAAACCAAAAGCATAATATCATTTCTGCGTAACAATAGTGTACTCCACTGCGATATGACCAATTAGATATTTAGCTCTAGCTTCATACTACTTCAAATAAAACATCAGACGAGATGTAGAAAACCTACTTCACAACTACATATAATATGAACGATGAGGTTGTTCAGTGATCAACTACCTTCAGAAGCTAGTACAGACCATACGCAATCGCTAGCCCGATAATCAACACGTTCCTGAACACCAAAAATAAAAAACAACAGAATTCTTCTGAAATTCTAATCTACTACATTGATTTCAAACCCTAACCTTGGAGATTGCAGTGATCGGTTGATGATGATCATCTCTGATTCTGAAACAGCAGGTGAAACAGCACATGGTCCTGCGAATGAATTCTGCAAATTCACAAGAAAACAGTAAGAATAACATGTAGAATTGATTGATGATGCGGATGAAGAAACCCTTGGTGGATATTTGTGTTGATTGAGTGAACGTTGGGTGTAAATGTATTTGGAGATTTGAAAGGGGGTAACCGATCAATAACGAGGGAACCAGCGATTTTAGTTATGTCCGCTTAATTGTTTTATCGAGTTTACTTAATTTTTTGTTATCGAGTTTACTTAACGTGTGTTATCGAGTTTACTTAACGTGTGTTATCGAGTTTACTTAACGTGTGTTATCGAGTTTGTTTAACGGTAGAAGAAAATAAAACATTTTTTTCTCTTTTTTGTTTAATTTTTTTCTTTTCTTTTCTCTTTATTTACTTTTAGTTTGGAATGATTGATTTTAGCATTTATTTTCCTTTTTTTTCATCTTTAAGTAAACTCGGAAACATAAATTTCTTATATTTTTTTTATTTTCTTTCATTAAAAAAACACTTGAACACAATTGTTTTTTTTTTTCTTCCATTTCTTTTTGTTCTCTCTTTAAATGAACTGGGGAACGTAACGTTATAACCTATTTGTTTTTATAACATATTTTTGACTTATAAATTTTTAAAAAATCAATAAGTTAAACAAAATATTGGCAATCTAAAAAGTTTTTCCAAATTCACTTTTACTATATGGTAAAACAAGGTTTCACAAAGTAAGAAGATGATTACTTGTTAACTTTTGAAAAAAAATTACTCTAATTTTCTATTGTACCCCTCTTTACTTCTTCTTAACTCTTCTTATTTTATTAAAGTATGTTTTTTTGGTTATTTTATAATTTTTTAATTCAAATATTCTTTTAAAAACTTCTTTTGAAAAGTCATAAGCTAATAAGCTATTTTTGTCAAAAGTTTTTTTAATCAAAATAATCAATCCCAAACATGAGCTTCGTTTTGTTTTAGCCTTAAATAATAGTTTTAGGCACAAATCGGTTGTTTAACCTTATCAGTTTTTGGTCCGTTTGGTTAAGACCGGTTTATTCTAAAAACCGGTTTGGTTATTAACCGTTTAAGAAGTTTCTAAAACCTACGTGGCCAATGCAATTGGTGTGGTTACTAACAGGTTTTTAATTGTTTAAAAATTATTGGTCGGATTTAATATTTTGAATGATTAAAATAGTTGGTTAAAAAAGGTTAAGCGGTTCGATCTTGAGTAGGTTAAAGAAGCTAGTTAAGAATATATATATATATATATATATATTATATATATATATATATATATATATATATATATAATAACATGAGTAGGTTATACCTACTTGACTTGTTTACACTTCCAAATGCATCATCATGATTTTAGTTTTGAAAACCTTACAAATTAGTACGTGTTAAAACTATCAAGCTTATATAATTATGTGTTTCATAATTCATACGACGACAACCGGTGTAAATATGCCATGTTTGATGAAATATATAATCAATCCAAACTATGTTGTCAGCAATATCATTTTTAAACACCTAAATGTTAAATATTAATTTGATAATCTAAAGTCAAAGCTATATGAAATATATAAAGTGATACGTATCTCTATCTATTATATTCGACTATTTAAAAAGATAAGAGTATAAAAGATGTTTGGATCAAAAAAGGCAACTACTTTGTATTTGTTTCATCATTCTTGAGTTCTATTACTTATAGGTGGTTGGATGATACATGCATTGGAAGCTTGTATCAATGCATTGTATGTATAAGGGTTGATACTTAACATAAGACACTTTTTTATATTTTAAATTAAAAAATCATTCGATTATTAAGTTTTTGAAGTTGCTTAATATTTTGGTAACAATAAGATCTATGTAAAAAAGTGACTTTCAAGAGTTTATGATAGAAAACTGTAAAAATGATATTCAAACAAGTGAATCTTTATAGGGAAACCACCACTTGAAACTTGAAAGTTAAAAGATACTTAACTTTGAGACCATTCATTAAAATAAAATAAATGACATAAAACATAAGTAAAATATTAAAGTTATGATTCTTAATCAATTATTAATAAACTTAGTTGTTGAAAATAGGGATTCGAAATGTGTTAAAAGCGAATGGACAAGCCGGCTAAAATTCATGTCATTTCAAAACCATAGAATTCATTCACTATGAGATTTATTTAGAATGATAAACACATCCTTTATGAAACTTTAAAATTTTACATCAATATTACTATAAGACTTGAATTCTTAACCTTATAAAAAAAGACACCATTACGTACACGTGAAAATATCATTAAACTATGAACCTTTTAGTTCGTTCTAGATGATTTCAATTGGTTGGTAGTAATGAAAAAGAAATAAACAAGACACACAACAAGGGAATTTCATCATATCATGCTTGAGTTATGGGTTAAGAACCACGTCATTATAGGGTGTTTGTTTTTTGTCAAAATGTCTTCCCCATCTTTTTATCTGCGCACTCGCAGACGTGGGAAGAGTTTTTTAGTTCGCAGAGTGTTTGTTTTCTGGAAGATGTTTTATTAAAAAACGTCTTCCTGACGTCTGCACGGAAAAGATGTGGAACAAGCTCTTCTCATGTCTTCACAACCTCTTCTAACCCTCACATCTCTACACACCACCTCCCCATTCCACACCACCGCCTCCATCACCGTTGTCTTCCACCGCAGCCACCTATAACAGTCGCACCCTACACCCTTCGAACCCCCCTTCGGCCCCCTTCGAGCAACCCTCGCAGCAGCCTCTTCTTCCCCCCTTCGAGCCACCTTCGACCACCCTCACAGCAGTCCCTTCGACCCCCCCCCCCTTCACCCCCTTCGCCCCCCCCCCCCCCTTCGAGCCACCCGCGATACCACCACCGCCCGGTGCCACCACTGGTTCGTGACGGTGGATGAAGACGAAGATGATGGATGATGGATGAAGATGATGTAAGAAAGAGTTTGAGAAAGTGATTGGGAAAGTGAGATTGGGAAGGGTGGGGTGGGTTTGGTTTATAATAATAATAATATTAATAATAACAATAATAATAATAATAATAATAATAATAATATTGCAGATGTTAAAATTAAACAGTCTTTTTTTACAGACTGCAGATGTTTGGTCCACCTCTTCTGCTGCAGATGTCTGCAGATGTGGTCCGCATACTGCAGACGTTTTTCTGCAAAAAAAACAAACAGCAACATAGGCTTTCTACAACAATCACAAATCGTCATATGTTCTTTTTGTTTTTTAGCTGCAAACTTTATTACTAAAATAGCAAGATGTTAATCGTAAGTTATGAAAGTGTCTTTTTAAATAGCCCTAATCATGTATTAAATGAGACTTAAACGCAATGTCACTTAAAGTTATATAATCTATAATAAAAGATTTTTTTCTTAAAACACGTATCATAATAAATATATTTATATTTGTGTTTTTCTTGTCTTTCTCATATTTATGTTTTTTTTGTCATTCTCATATTTATGTTCTTCTTGTCTTTCCTATAAAAGAAGTGTCTTTTTCCGCCTCTCTCTCATAATAAATACAAAAATTATATAAACAATTTATTTGATTTTTCTTTTTAACTAAAAATATATATTTATATATGTGTTTTTCTTGTATTTCTCATATTAAATGACAGTTATTGCAAATAAGTAAACTAAACTATTAAACATTTAAAATATAAATGTGGTTATTTTAATAATTTATTAATACATATTAAATATAGAGTAATAATTTATAATTCATTATGTGTTATAATTTTTAAATATTTATTATATTTTTATTTCACCAATAGATAATAACATCTAGAAAATAAAATATTTGTAAGACTAATGATTTTAATATGTTTTATTTATTCTATACATGTAATACATGAGCTCTAAACTAGTAAAAAATATATATTTTTGTCACTACGTTAATCAATACCAGTAACTATGTTAGTTATGCTCAATAACTAAAACCGTTGTATACCTTCTACTTAGGATATATCCACTATAATTAGCGTTTGTTTTCTTTTGGTTTCATATTTAGGAATTAGGTTATGGGGAAAATCCAATATAATACTATTAAATATCTATATTTATATCTACATTTTGTATGATTTTAACACTCGACATTTTGGGCAGAGTAGAAGTATTTTACTACCAGAAGATCTCGTTGAGAGTGTGTGCGTAACATTAGTGACGGATCCTGAAGACTCGTATATAACTAAAACTAATAACTCGCTACATGTGTTTCGATGCAAACTAATTAGTGATAATAAATCTAAATAAGTATTAAAAAGTAAAAATCCATTGATATTTGTTTATTTATCTTAAAATGGTTAACTTAAATAATCTTTAAACGTATCCCTACATCTACACCGATGTTTAAATGAGACAAAAATCCTTGATCACCTAAGAATATTCACAACCGATTTCCAATGTGAATGTATTTCTTATATTATATTGTATGGTTGTAAGTGGTTGTAAGTGAAGAGTATGGTAAATTTATTGTTCAATCTGTATTTTGAGAAAACACTATTTAAAACTCTATAATGATTTTAATATATTTTAAATGGTTGTGAGTGAAGGAGAGAGAAAAAAAGTAATTATAAAGTTGAAAATAAGATAGAAAAAATATTGATTTTTAATGTAATTATATGAATAAAGATGGGGAATGAGTTGTGAATGCTCTAAAGAGCAATATAGACTCTAGGGGGGAGGGGACCGCCCAAGGCATAATCTCCTCAGCGACCCGGGATTTCAAATAAATTTATATATTATATATATGTTTTTTTAAAAAGCTATAAACTATTAATAAATTCACTAAAAAGACCTAATAACATTTTAATTATTTTAACCTCTTAAACTTTACCTTAAAACTTATTAACATTTTAAATAGCTTAGCCTAATAGCATTTACCCAATCTAAACTCAGTTGAATATGAAAAATTGATCGAGTGCTTTGTTTTCACAAATGTTAAGAGAACTTCTCTATTCATTTAAGTAAATAAAATATATTATTTTGATACAATACTTCCATTTTGTTTACTGTTATAACAATTATCGTCTCAATTTTACATTTTTATATTCATTTTATTTGGTTTTGATTTTTTTATACGTCGTATTACATGACCCCATATTTTATTCTTGCTTCACGCCCAAAATCTTTTAAGATTTTTCGGGACCAAACCTACTAAAAAACAACACCTCTACTACACACAATGGTATCATTAAACTACTAGTATTTCTGTCACAAGCCATGGATATTTACAATTTTACATGTGCCGGCAAGTTTATAAAAGATAATAATAACTATAAAGAATCAAAACCGATGTTCGTCTATTAAATATACATAAAAATAGTCACATTGAAACCTTCAATTGCGAACGGCGAAATTTATAAAACACATCATGTAAAACGATGATAATTAAAAATGATTTGAATAATATCAAACGATTAGTTTGGGGTCTATAGCGTGCGACTATGGTTTATTACTTATTTAGTTTTCCATTTCTTTTTGCAAAACTTAATACTTTTTTAATGAACAAATCACTTTAACTTGTTCTAATGTTCGTGAATTTTATAAAATAACATAATTGTAAAATTTAACCGACCGAAAATAAAACATACATGAATCTTGATTGCCATAGTGATTATGTTTTTCAAATTTAACTTTAAACAAGAGGTAATAATGAAAAAAAATCACTAAATTGCAGCTTAAAAAATTCACTAAAGTTAACTTTAACAAAAATGCAGGTTAAAAGTTTATAGATCAAAATTGCTTGTATTCCCCTACACAAACCCTAACAAAAACTAAAAACTAAGTCAAATATCATATACCTCTCTTTTCTTATTTTAAGAAAGTTTAACATGTATGAAAATTCACCCAAAAATCCCCTATTATTAGATGATTTTTTTCCTTTTAAACTTATCTATTTATTATAATAAAAAAAGATTTTTATTGAACACTTGTTACAATTCTAAAGTTTCTAATTTTATTTTTCTCATCTATCTCTCTTATTAAATAATTACCTTAATTATAATGATATTATATAATTTTTTAGATTAAATATATATTTTTTAATAATTTAAGAAAGAGTTATTTTTATAAACATAATTTCCAAGGTAACATTTGTTAAGATTAGAAAATTTTCTAACATCAAACTTTTTAAAAATCAGTGTTTTAAAAATAAAATATTTAAAAATTAGTTATATATAATCTAAGTTGACTAGTTGGCTGCTTGCACCGTTAAGTAAGGACTATTATTGAAACAGTTAGAAGCATCATGTGCTCTTTTTTAACAGCTCTTAATCTACATCTTTTTATCACCTATGGTCACATCTTAAAATTTTTGCAGTTCCGGTTAGAAACGGATAGATGGACCCGATTAAAATAACATCTATCATCCGAAACAGGATCGTACATTTGCGTTAAAACATTTTTAATAGAGAGGAGTTATATAAATGTCCGATCAAAAACCATAAATAGTCATATCTACAAGGATGTTAGCACAAAATAATGTTGATGGTTTTTAACTTGTAATCTTTAAAAATATACCCAACCAACAAACTCACCTCCAAACATGAACAAGTTCGTCCGAATTCAAGATGAACGGTTCAAACTCACCTCCAAACATGAACAAGGTCGTCCGAATTCAAGATGAACGGTTTGGACGAAGAAACGTGTCTAAATGGAGTTTTATGGACTTGTTTTTGTTCTTCCGAACTAACTTACGGTCATCCAAACAAACTTATGATTGTCCGAACTTTCGTTGTAACGACCCTATTTAGACACATGACTTAATCTAAACCGCTCATCTGGGTCTGAACGAACCCGTTTTACGGTGTTGGGGTGGGGACAATTTTAGGATGAGCTTGTCAAAAGTACTTTTTGAGAAAAAAAGGTTGTCAAAGTGACATTCGGGGAATTTTCCCACTTTTAAACTGTGGTTCAACTATTTCTTTTAAATTGTTTTTCATAATCTGCAATGGGTATAGTTTGCCACACAATATCTGTAACTAAACTGTTAAATTACCTGTCACTAAGTAACGTTGTTTTCCATCATATATATGTCCTAAAATTAGCGACCAAATTTTCCCAGAACAAGATCCCGTCACAAATACCCCGATGACTTCTTATAGTACAAAATTTAGGGACGAGTTTTGTACACGCCCGTGTCGCAAATTAGTTACAAAGGTTTGTGAGCGGTCTTCGATCAAGTCTTTTTGTTTAACCATTTAGAGAAAAACAACCATTTTAATAAAAAATTCGAGTTATAGAGTCGTCATGTTAATTTTCTCTGTATCATTTCAATTTTATTATTGTAGGCTCCCAAAACTTAGAAAAACTGTAAGTTAAACTTTAAAGAACCACTTAAACAAATCCCAGATTCTTTAAGTTAAGCAGTCTAGTCAATAACCTTGATAGCAAATATATACAATTTACGTCAACCATCTTTGCTTCTTTGAACATCCTACTCTAATTAATCATCCAAAACAAGTTGACCAATTCTTGTATACAACTATAAAAACACATGTTGTTGCATACACCAAACCGCGCTTTTCGGATCCACAAACGTGCACATATATTTCGTTCTTGTGACCATGGGCGCGGTTGATCCACCACATTCGTCAATATCTGTCGAGATGCAAGCATCAGAGCCCGAGTACAAGGGTAGCACGGGCACAGATGGTGTCAAGAACCATGTGGTGGTTGATGTGGTGTTGAGGGTAGCGTTGTTTGCAACGGCCTTGGTCGCTATTGTTGTTATGGTCACTTCTAAACAAACAGAACTCGTGCCCGTCGCGCCAGGTGTCACCATAAACATGGTTGCAAAATTTAACCAGTCCCCAGCATTCATGTGAGTAATTAACATCAATTTTAACCAATGAATCTTTAGCCTAAAAACATTTGTATATATTGTTTTAACTGTCATACACTCATAAATAAAATGATTATATATATAACTGCATAATCATCTCTCTTTCTTTGTCCCCACAATAACTTGTTATCATTATGTACAAGTGTTTATGCTGTTTTAAGTAACTTAAAAGTATATCCCATCACAAACATCGTGGGCTATTTTGCGACTGAATTTTTTTGTTACAAAACTGAGTGATTGATTTATTGTGGTCGCAAAATTTCGTCGCTAATACTCGATTATGTAGTACTGCAACTAAGAGGGCAAATAGCTAGTGTAATATTGTTCTGTATGATGCAGATACTACATCGCAGCACTGTCCGTTGCTTGCTTATACAGCATCATCACCGGTGTGTTATCAGTCGTAGCTTTGGTGAATCTGAAACGAGGGTCGACGAAGCTAATGTTTCACTTCGCGATACTTGATGTTGTAAGTTCTTTAATTTTTAAAAAATTAGCGACGAATAAATTTCGTCGCTAAAACTCATAGCAAGTAGCGACGAATTTGTGGTAGTTGTTATAACTTGTAAGTAATGAACTAACTTGTAATATTGGGTATGGTACAGTTGTTGTTAAGTATCTTGGCTTCGGCAACAGGTGCAGCTGGAGCTGTAGGATATATAGGATACAAAGGAAACTCGCATTCGCGATGGGCCGAGGTTTGCAACGTGTTTGGTTCCTTCTGTGGTCATATCGCAGGGTCGCTAACAGTGTCGCTATTACCCTCCATAGCCCTCGTACTGCTCGTTTGGCTTTGGCTTTTCGTGTTTTCGAAGAAGGTCACCGTGAGCTAGTTCTTGAAGTGATCTGTTATATATCTAGTTTGAAGTTGTGAATGTTGTTGTGTGTGCAGTTTGTTTTTGTGACGTTTGTTAAAAATAAATAACCAGAAAGATACTATTAAATAATAATGTTTTTGAACGGTATGCAAGTGACATGGCGCGGAGTTATAGCTATGGTGACACAACAAACGTTAACCATAGAATACCCGCCGGCGACCATCGTCTCTCTCCACATCCCTACATTTTCTTCTTCTTTTTCTCTCTCAAAATCAACCCTAGGGTTAGTTTACCATCTTCTCATTCATCGTTTGGAAATTCCTCCAAGCTTTCGTCATTTTCAATAACAATCACCTTCTCTAGCCATCGACAAAGCGTTCGTGGAGAATTTTCGGAGTTGAATGAAGAAATCTATCTGTTTTTGTTCGATTCGATTCGATTCGATTCGATTCGACGTGTGCGGTGATTTGATTTGATCTGATCCGGTGGTGGAACCGACAATCAGGTGAAATTCGTGTCTGTGAATGACGGTTTGTATGAAACAAAAGTACGAAACCGATACGATTTGGTACGTCGGAGGGAATCGCTTTCTAGAGATTTGTTATTTGTGTGATTGTTCATGCGTGAGTTAGGTTAATTTGAATTGAAGAGACAATCAGGTGAGATCTGTGAATAACTGTGTGTATGAAACGGCGATACAGTTTGTTAATTTGGCTGGAGGAATTTTGGTCTAGAGGATTGTTGTTTGTGTGATTGTTCATGCGTGAGTTAGAGCTTGATTGGGAGGAAAGAATAAAGAGCGTTGACGATATTCAACGTATGTTGTGCTTTTTCCCCGTGATTTGATTTGATCGGGTGATTGAAGCGACAAGCAGGTGAAATTAACTGTTTGTATGAAACGGAACTGGTACAATTTTGTTGGAGGGGATTTATTTTGTGAGGATTGTTGTTTGTGTGATTGTTCATGTGTGATTTAGGTTAGATGGTGAGTTTGAAGTGACAATCAGGTGAAATTCGTATTCAGGTCTGCAAATTACGGTTTGTATGAAACTGAGTCGATAGAATTTGGTCGGAGGGAGTTGTTTTCTAGAGGATTGTTATTTGTGTGATTGTTCATGCGTGATTTAGAGCTTGATTAAAAAGAAAGAATAAAGTGCATTGACGCGATTATATGTTTATGGCTGCTCCCCTGCTTTACGTTTGGTAGAAATTCCAGTTAGTGGGACCTAGGGTTATTGATTCGTTGATTTTTTTAGTAAGAGTTAAAACTGCTCTATCTACAAGCTTGAATTCAAGGAATTAAGCTATTGTATCAATAATGTTGGTTAAAACAGTATAGTTCGTTGAATCGGGGCTTTAGATTACTGGTTTATGGATTCAGCTGGAAAGTCTAGGAATAGAGATAGTAGTATGGGATCTGATGGGATCCCTGAAAATGGTGGAGCAGTTGGTCGTAAAAACTTTGATCAGGTTGACGATGATGATTCACCGTATGCTGTTCATAGACCTATGGATGACAATAAAGATTCAGATTCTTCAGGGGGCTGGGATGATATCTCCGTTTACAATGCCAAGAAGGTAACCTTGATCACAATTATATCGCATGTTGTCTCTTGCATGATGAACTTGAACATACGCAACGACAATCATTTGGATTTTTTGTTTTAAGATCATAATTTCCCTTCAATGTTTTAGCCGAGCTTGTTTATGTATTTAATGTTGCCATATTTGTGGTTGTACTAATAATTCAGAAGAATTATGCTTGGTTTCAAGCCCCTGATGGAAACTGGGAACTGGCGAAGATAATATCTGTAACCGGCACTGAATCACTCATTGCATTTTCTGAAACAAAAGTAAGCTAAATCGTATAGGTCTTATATAATTGATTTTGTATGGAAGTTCAAGCAATGATTTTTTGATGTTTTACTTTTAATGTAGGTAGTAAAGGTGCAATCTGATTGTCTGTTACCAGCAAATCCGAAATCCTTGATGGGATAGATGATCTCATTCAATTAAGTTACTTGAGCGAACCTTCAGTCTTGTACAATCTTCAATATAGATATGATCGAGACATGATCTATGTAATAATCTTTAACTGTCTAATGATTAAACATTAAAGCTGGGATCTTGAAACTTGTATTACTGTTTTGCTAACATATTTCTTGGTGTTCTAGTCAAAAGCAGGGCCTGTGTTAGTTGCCATCAATCCGTTTAAGACGATTCCATTGTATGGGGATGACTACATTCAAGCATATAAGAGGAGAAAGATCGATAGCCCTCATGTATATGCCATTGCTGACACAGCTATCCGGGAAATGATTAGAGGTTGTTTGGATTTTCCTGTGAAGTTCTATCATTGAATTTTAAGTTTAGTGTTTTGTTCATGCTTGTCTCTCTCTTTAATTGTATTTTTTACCGTTTTGTAGATGAAGTAAACCAATCTATTGTGATAAGGTGAGTTCAACTATTCTAATTGAAACAGAACTATTTAGTTTTCTCTGTTGTTTCCACTTTTTGTATTTATATTATGCATCTAATTTGTTCCTTTTTTGTTTCTGTCTAGTGGTGAAAGTGGAGCTGGGAAAACTGAAACAGCAAAGATAGCAATGCAATATTTAGCTGCAGTTAGAGGTGGTACTGGAATAGAATATGAAATATTGAAAACTAATCCAATTTTGGAGGGCTTCGGGAATGCAAAAACATCAAGAAATGACAACTCAAGTCGTTTTGTAAGCATTCTGTTTTTATATATCTTTTAGGTTTAGAAATATATAAAAAGAAGGATCTTTATAGGAAATATTTGTATAGTTTCTCATGATAAACATTGGTGGATGTCAGGGAAAACTAATTGCAATCCACTTCAGTGAAATTGGAAGAATATCAGGTGCCAGCATCCAAACATGTATGATGTCACATTTCTCTGATACCATCACAAGAAAATACCAATTTTCTTCGCTAGTTTTTCTAAGATAGTACTGACTGCTTTTTGTGACTTTGTGATTTTTCATTTGTTGCAGTTCTTCTTGAGAAGGTAAAGTTATGATCTTTTAGCTAGTTATCCTTCATTTTTAATATTAGAATTTACAAACCTCTTACCTGATCTGTTTATGATCAGTCAAGAGTTGTTCAGTGCACAGAAGGTGAAAGGTCATATCATTCATTTTATCAGCTTTGTGCAGGAGCTCCACCTTCTCTTAGAGGTAACTATATAATCTATTTAGAAGAATTAACAAAGTCTACACATTGTTTTACATGAGTCCTTACTTTTTTCAGTATTAATAATAAACACCATAATCTTTTTATAAGATCTGTAATATCTGACTATGAAAACTAGAAGTGATGATTTTATCCATTTACTTACAAATGCATCAATATGGATCGTATTTTATCTCTGAAGGGGCAACTTGGTAAACTCTAATAACCTGGCTAAAAATGATAAGGGTTGATTAGGTCAAAAGTTGGCCAAATGAATGTAAATGAGTACAGTTCCTAAATTGTCTTATTATTTCAATATCATGATTTTTTATCATATTTGATACATTAATTGTTATAAAACTAAAAAATACACTAAATCCTGACATGTAGGACCAATCAGTCTGTTTTGAAAAATTCACTCATTTTTATCTTGAATCTTATTGACCTGTTAAGTGGTTCTTTCGATCCCTCTATTTTGTGGAAACTAAAATATACACACGCGAAGGAAGTTCAGCACAATGTTAATAAGGTTTACGAATTTTTATTCTAAACTTGGCATTCCCTTTTCAGTTAATTCTTTCACATACCTTCCTGTGTACTTTTGTAACAGAGAAACTAAACTTGAAGAGTGTGCATGAGTACAAATATTTGCAGCAAAGCAATTGCTATACGATTCCTGGGGTAAATGATGCTGAGGAATTTGGTATTGTAGTGGTAATATATCCTTTCTTCTTTATATGGCCTAAATATAATGATCAATGTGCCATTTCACTTTTATGTAATAGATCAGATGATTCCATTTTCAACTTCTTTATTCTCTTCTTTTTTTCAGGAAGCTCTGGATATTGTTCATGTTAGCAAAGAGGACCAAGAAAATGTTTTTTCAATGCTTGCAGCAGTGTTGTGGCTGGGAAATGTAACCTTCGTAAGTGTTGATGATAACAACCATGTTGAACCTGTGATTGATGAAGGTATTCTATTATGCAACACTTTTTGATTTTCCATCAAGCAAATATTAGTCAATGGCATGATGATGCCATATATATCTTGACGTGTTCAATAAATTTTTGGTTTACAGCTCTTCTAACCGTTGCTAAGTTGCTTGGGTGTGAGGCTGAGCAACTACAGACCGCGTTATCCACTCGGAAAATGACTGTTAGTAATGAACATATAATTCAAAAGCTAACCCTAACTCAGGTAAGATAATATTAGATACGGTAACCGTTTGATAATAAGAACAATCAATATTTTATCACTGAAAAATATTCATGTTTCAGGCTATTGACTCAAGAGATGCATTGGCAAAATCAATATATTCTTGTTTGTTTGATTGGTTGGTAGAACAAATCAACAAATCACTTTCAGCAGGGAAACGTCAAAGTGGAAGATCTATCAGCATTCTTGATATTTATGGATTTGAATCATTTGATGTCAGTCCTACGATTCCTTGTTTCATCTTCATTTATTCTTTTATATACATATCCTTTTGTGTAATCAAAAGGGTATACTTTCCTTATTTTGACATTTCCAGGTAAATAGTTTAGAGCAATTCTGCATTAATTATGCAAATGAGAGATTGCAGCAACACTTTAATCATCATTTATTCAAGCTAGAACAGGAGGTAATCATGTTTAGATCACAAATATATGTTAGGTGGCAAATTATCAATTATGATATATGTAAGTGCTAACCATCTGCTGAATTCTGGTGTTGACCTTTTAGGAATATATCCAAGATGGCATTGACTGGGCAAAGGTTGACTTTGAGGACAACCAAGCTTGTCTCAGTCTTTTTGAGAAGGTTCATAAGATTTCCTGTAATCCATCTCAGTTTTTCACATGGAAATTTGGTTTTTGAATGTCTCATATATGTTAGTTTATGTTGTGCACGTACATTATCCAGTGATTTTTGTTCTTCACAGAAACCATTGGGATTACTAACTCTATTAGACGAAGAAACCACATTTCCAAATGGCACAGATATGTCATTTGCCAACAAGTTAAAGCAACACTTATGTTCTAATCCCTGTTTTAAAGGAGAACGAGGCAAAGCATTCACAGTTCGTCATTATGCTGGGGATGTATGCAATCTTTCTAAGTTATCCTTTTGAGTGTTTGTGTGTGTTTTTTTTATATAGAAGCATTCACAGTTAGTGTTTGTTTGTGTGTGATTTTCATTTATACCTCTCAGGTTACATATGACACAACTGGGTTTTTGGAGAAAAATCGTGATTTATTGCATTTGGTTTCCATTCAACTTCTGTCTTCTTGCAAATGCAAACTTCCTCAGATTTTTGCTTCAAATATGCTTTCTCTGTCCGAGAAACCTGCAACCGGTTCACTAAATAAATTAGGTGGAGCGGATTCCCAGAAGCTTAGTGTCATGTTAAAGTTTAAGGTACGTCGTCGAACTTTTCTAAACTTATACTCTATATTTTTTTAGAATTTTTGTGTGGTTATTTTAATCAGTTTACTTTTCAACGGGTCGACTCAAATTATGTTTTATATCTAACATGTCAACAGGTTGAAACTTGGAAGTCTTGAAATTTTTAAAGGATAAGATCTTCTAAAGGACCTAAAGTCCTAAACCCTTTTACTATCGAAATAAATCCTTTCTAGTCATATTTGACGCAACATTTTTTTATAAAAATTATATAGTTTGTCTAAAATTGTTTTGTTTGGGTCTATCCAACCCGATCTGACCCATTTCAACTCGTTGCTCAATCGCCCTTCTTGCCAATTTTGTCTACTGTAGTGCGTCAACTGAAAGCTGTGTTGTTTTTCATTTTATTCAGGGCCAATTATTCCAATTAATGCAACGTTTGGGGAACACTACGTCACACTTTATACGTTGCATTAAGCCCAATAACTCACACTTGCCTGGAATTTACGACCAACAACTTGTGCTCCAGCAACTAAAATGTTGTGGTGTGTTAGAAGTTGTTCGAATATCAAGATCTGGATATCCTACAAGAATGACCCATCAAAAATTTGCAAGACGGTAAAAATCAAACTTTTTATGGTTTAGTTGGTTCTTCAATAACATCTAGTGCCTTCTTTTAATCATTAAAATATTTTAATAATCCTGCATTAGGTATGGTTTTCTTCTTCTTGATCATGTTGCATCACAAGATCCGCTAAGTGCATCTGTTGCCATCCTTCAACAATTTGGTATTCTTCCCGAAATGTATCAAGTTGGCTACACAAAGTTGTTCTTTCGAACAGGGCAGGTTGGCTAATTTTCTGACAAAATAAAGTAGTTTAAAACATAATTAAATAACCGGTCGCACTCAAGCAGAGTATTCGTGGGTCCCATGAGTTCCCCAAACGGGTTCTCCATGATTACGAAAAAAACACAATTAAATGAATATTTCTGTCAATATAATTCAGATTGGTAAGCTTGAGGATACACGAAACCGTACTCTGAATGGCATATTACGTGTTCAAAGCTGCTTTAGAGGTCACAAAGCTCGTCTCCTTCTGAGGGAAATGAAACGAAGAATTCACAATCTTCAATCATGTATGCCTTTTACTTTTATTCCAGAAAATTTAACTGCATTATATAATCAACAGATTAACTGCAATTCGGTGATTGCATTTTCTTACAGTTATTCGAGGCCAAAAAGATAGAAAGGAGTTTGCAGTCTTGCTACACCGACATAGATCAGCAGTGCGTATACAAAAGTGGATTAAGGCAAGGAATGTCAGGAAAGAGTTCAGAAAATTTATGATGCAGTAGACGTAATACAAGCCGGAATTTCTTTGTATCATTTTCTTTTACCCGTAAACAATTCTCTATTGCATTATATGAATATAAAAATATATTATTACAACTAATTAATTTAATGTTGTGCAAATTACATTTAATATAACTATAAAAAAAACATGTTATTAGAAATAAACATCTGATATCTTTCAAATAAAACAACTCAGAATGTTGTATACATGTAAAATACATTATGGGTCGCTTTTAGCATGTTTGACATATTTTCTAGGGTGATAATCGTGTCAGGTTGATGGGTTGAATTAATAAATTAAATACTTATATATTTATTCATGTCAAATCGAACACATTTAAATCATGTAACTCAAGCATCAACCATGTAGCCCATTTATCTAAACTAGCCAAACGGGTTGATATTGTAAATGGGTTATATATACGGATTAAATGGATCAATATTAGATTGACAAGTTGAAATGGCCGTAATATATTGGGTTAAACAAGTTGTTGGGTTGAACTTAAACAATATATTTTTTTATTCTAAACTAGATAAAAATATTAAGTGTTTTGTGATAAAAATTAAAAAGATTCTAAAACAATATTTTCAGATAAAATATGATTGAATTATGTAAAAATAAATAATTCAAGTAAAACAACAATAATATCATTTTAGGCTTTCTTTTTATGAAATTATTTTTATTTTGCTTTTTAAAAATAATTTCATTTTTTAAACCATCCTTATAATACTTAAAAAACACTTTTAAAATGTTTATGTTTAAAAAAATGTTTAAGAAAAGTTTTATATTTTATATTCTTTTTTAATGTTTGTTATATAAAAACCTATAAATTTTAATTGTTACTATATCTATTTTTTATTATGTAAATGTTTTAAATAATATAATTAGTATGTACTATTATCATTTATTAGGAGAGAGAGACGGGAAAACTAAGATGTGAAAGTTTAATTTTTTGACAAGTGGCACTTCAAAACTTTATATATATATATTATATATATATATATATAGAGAGAGAGGAGAGAGAGGGGGAAGGTTCCATTGAAAACATGTTATAAATGAAAACCATAAAAACCAAAGGTTACATATATGTAAGTACATGTTACAAAGTATACAACTAATGGTTATGTATATGTAGGGGTTATGTATATGTATGTACGTGTTAACAAGTGTACAACTAAAAGTTACGTACCTATAACTCATACATGTTACGTATACGTAAGTCGTTTCGTCATCATTGTCGTTCCTTGGAGTTTAAACTAAATAATATATAATGAATTCAAAAATAAAGTTGAATTTTACCTAAATATACTTTAAACAATAAAAAGGTCGAATCAATTATAAATTATGTGATTGGGAAATGACGGTTTTTACGGTTTTCATTTATAAACATGATTTTCATTTATAAACATGATTTTCATTTGATCTCTCTCCTATATATATATAGATTTAAACGGGTCTATTTATTATTATCTTTTTTAACGGCAATGGGTCTATATAATAAACAGCTAAATGGGTTAAACAAGTCACTGAACACGAGCTGTTTAATAAACACGATAGACATGACAGCACAAACCAGATATTTGTGCGCCGGTTACCACCCCTAGATTATTTTCCTTTTAGCTAAATGCAGTTATCCAACATCTTCACTCTATTATGGCCTAAACTTTTAAATTATGTTAGCAAATATAAAAATACACTTTCTGTTCTGTTGAATAAAAATTAAATCTATAAATGATTATTAAACCTCTATCCAGTTATTCGCGGATGGCTAGTCCGGAGATGTACAGGAGACATTGGTCTGATCCAATTTGGTTCTGCAAAGGTACTTTTACAGTTTACTCTTCTCTATCAATGGCAACAGATCTGTTCAGTGTTATACACAATCATCAGTCATTACCTGTGCATATTGTTATAGGACGAAGTGCTGGTGAATTCATCATATCTTGCAGACCTGCAACGACGAGTTCTCAAATCCGAGATTGGTTTACGAGAGAAAGAAGAAGAAAAGGAGATGCTCCTACAACGCATCCAACTATACGACAACCGTTGGGCGGACTACGAGCAGAAAATGAAGTCCTTGGAAGAATCATGGCAGAAACAGATGAACTCACTTCAATCAAGCCTAACCTTAGCCAAACAAAGCCTCACAACCATAGACGAAAACTCGGATCCATCACTCAGCCTAACCAACAATGACAGGTTCAACGACAGCAATTCAAACGGTGCAGCAGCAGCCAGCAGCAATGAAATGACATCCGGGCTGAGCTTGATCAGCCGGTTAGCCGAAGAGTTTGAGCAGAGAAGCCATGTGTTCGGAGACGATGCGCAGTTCTGGTCGAGGTTAAGTCGGGTCAAGTCGAGGCGAATTTGAACCCGGAACAAGAACTTAGTAGGTTGAAGCAGAGTTTTGAAGGATGGAAGAAGGATTTTGGCGCCAGGTTGAGGGAGACAAAGGTAATTTTGAATAAGTTAAGCAGTGAAGATAGTGGTAGTGAGAAGGTTAAAAAGAATTGGTGGGGGAGGCTTAACAGCTCGAGGATTAATTGAATTCTCTATTTGCCCTTCATGTGGGTTACATTGATCTTGCCTGTAATTTGCAGTTACATGTATGGTGTTTCTGCAGTTGAAATAGTTACATTGATCTTGCCTGCAATTTGCAGTTACATGAATGATGTTTCTGTAGTTGAAATAGAAATAAAGGAAAATATATGTTTACAGTTATAAAAAACAATTAACAGCACAAAACAAATGCTTCAGATTCTAGTGTTTTGAATGTTTTTAGGTTATTCGTTCTCATCATTTATATTGTTTTTGTTTTCTAAGGAGTTTTTGTTACTGTTGGTATCAATTGTGATAGTTAGAGGGCTATTCTTGTAATTGTTCAATAGATAGTTAGTTGGTTGTTGTTGTAATTGTTCAATAGATAGAGGGTCGTCGGATAACATCCAACTAACAATTAGTTGTTTGTTAGTTAATGGTATTCGAATAAGCCCTGAATGAATGAGAAGCTAACGAAGGGTTGAGACCACTCATTCCTTTTATTATTCTATGTTTTTTACCATTGGTAACAGAGCTTAAGGATCGCTTCGTGTTTGAATATACTTTACCATAGAATGTGATACAAGAATAGATGATGACAAGACTTGATCAAAGCTGGAAAAGGCAATTAAAGACCGCACAACAAATATTCTATTAGATTCAATGACAGATAAGGCGGAACATAACTTTGTTAATCTTCATTAGGTTTTTGAAAGTTTGGCTTGAAATTCAAACAATCAAAAACAATGTTTTCAAAACCAGATCGGACGTTTTACTGGTTTGGTGGTCGAACCAGATTAAAGAACTGGATGACGTCATAATTATATATATAGTATATTATATATAGTTATATATATAATTATATATAAATATATATATATAAGTAATTTATATATGTATTTTATAGTTATATATAAAACCTAACTATATTTTATATCCAATACACTAATTTATGGTTTAACAATTAGTTTTTACCCATTAAAATCAAAAACAAAAATAAAATTTGGTCTCGATCCGACCACCGATTCGGAACGAACCAGCTGGTCGAACCGCCCTAAAACGAGTCCATGCGAACCGGACCGACCACCAATCTGATTCCCGGTCGGACCGGTCGTCCGATCCATTCAAGTAGATTTCAAACGGAGCAACTAAGAATTCCCACCATCTACATAGTCAAACACATCATAATTTAGGGAGGGCGGGTAGGTCTACAAACATGGAAACATAGAAACTGATCTAGATGTAGAAACTTTGAAAGTTTAAATCACATAATTAGATATTCAAAATTTAAAAAATCATTCATGAACAAACAATAGAGAAGATGAAATATATGCGTAATTGTAGTGAGGATGAAGGTGTTAACATTTAACAATAATTTCGGTTGGTGGTGATTAGGAGAGATATAGAAGAGACGAAGAACTTGTATCATTCGAAAAGGGGAATGAGTTGTGTTACCAACGAGAAGGATTGGTTGAAAAATATAACTAATCACAATAGAAAAGAAAAGGGATGTAACAATAATAAAGACAAATTAAGAAAAGGGATGTTAACATTTTTTAAAAACTCTTATGTCTCGTTTCTTGTCTATGTCGTTTATTTATTTGTTATTTATTTATGTTGATTCCATTTACAATATTAATTACCAATTAAAGACCATGAAGGTGGATTGATAAAAGATGAAAGAGAAACGGAAAAAAAGCAAGACACATAAAAACTTCTATTTTTTAAAACTCTAACATCTCATTCCTCGTCTTTGTCCTGGATTTATTTTTTTGTTATTTATTTATATTTCTTCTATTATAGTATTAATTATCATCAAAGACAAGACGGGTGGAATGATGATAAATAAAAAAAAAGACAAAAAGAAAGTATGACAGATAAAAGCTTTCATTTTACAAACCTCTTATGTTTCATTCCTCGTATTTGTCGTGTATTTATTCTTTTGTTACTTATCTATGTTTCTTCCATTTACAATCTTAATTATCAATTATTTTATTTCATTGCCTTTTTTTCAAATACCTATAAAACGAGTCAAAATTCAAACACGATGATTTTTAAAAACTTAATAAAAAGTGGGACATATTTAGAGGGTCAAACCTTAATACTCACCTAAAATGAGTTTAAAATGCATACACCATCGTTAAAAACATTTTGGGTTTGTTGGTATGGGTATGGAATGAACGAAAGAGTGAATGAATAAAGGAATGAAATGAATTATTATATTTCATTGTCTTGTTTGATTGCCATTTAGTAATAAATTAATCATACATTTGTTTGATTTGTTAGGTATAAAAAACGAAACAATGAAGCGTAAAATTAGTTATGATGGTGATGCCGAGCGGAGTGGTGGCCGAAGGTGGTTTCTGACGGTAGTGGTGGCCGGCGGTGGTTTCCAGCGGCGGTGGTGGCCGGAGGTGGTTTCCGGTGGCGGTGGTGGCCGGAGGTGGTTTCCGGTGGCGGTGGTGGTTTCCGGTGGCGGTGGTGGCCGCGGTGGTTTCCGGTAGCGGTGGTGGCTGGCGGTGGTTTTTATCGGCGGTTTCCGACAGTAGTGGTGGCCGACGACGGCGGTTTCCGGCGACGGTGGTGGTTGGCGGTGGTTTCCGACGGCGGTGGTGGCCGAGGTGGTTTCCGGAGGCAGCGGTGGCTTAGGTGGTTTCTTGCGATGTCGGTGGTGGCCTTCAGAGGTGGTTTCTTGCGATGACGATGGTGGCCTACGGAGGTGGTTTCTTGCGGTGGTGGTTCCTGGCGGCGACGGTGGCCTTCGGAGGTGGTTTCCGGTGGTGGTTTCCGGCGCCGACCGTGGCCGATGGTGGTGGCCTTCAGTGGTTTCCAGCGGCGGCGATGGTGGCGGTGTGCGGCGATAGTGTTCCCGGGGTAATGGTGGCCGACCGCGGTGGTGGCCGGTGGTGGTTGTTGTGGCAGGTGGTGTTAGTGACTAATGATGGAAGAAAGTATGCAATGAAAAAATGAAGGGGGAGTGGATGGAATGAATTTGAGGGAATGGAATCAACTACGTAATGATTCATTCAATTACCTCCACCAACCAAACATGTCTTTATTCATTCACCTTCAATGGTTCATTCCATTCTGCCCCTCATTCCCTCATATCAAATGCTACATTTGTATTAAAGCCTAATGTTTTATTTGCGTGAATAGTCGTTTATAAGAGCACTCATGGTTTGTGTACCTTCTTACTCGTTAACCTCTAGACATATTGATCAAATAAAACCTGAATTCTAGCAACTTTTAAAAGTTAATACAAGGTTCCACCCAAAATTCTCTACGTATTATCTTTTCTGCATAAGTTGTCTTAAGAAAATCATAGGGGTTGCAATTTCTAACATGACATTATCAGGTTTAGCATTGACATATCTAACTTTTTTTAAAACGAGTCGTGTTCATATTGACTGTTTAATTAAATGGGTCTTGTTCAGGTTGACGTCTTTAACCCGTTTAGTTAAATAGATCGAACTCCATCCAGTTTAGTGAAACAAAACAAGTCAACCCGCTAAGACCATTTATGACTTGTTTAGCTATTGTTTCACAACCTACCAATTTGATTTGTACAGTTACAGCTTGAAAATACCACCACACCATGTAACACAATTAGATAAACGAGCCTAACAAGTCGTGTTCAGTTCACATGATTTTTGGTGTGTGAGGTTTAGGGTTAATGTTTTTGACACAAAATTAAGGTTAAACAATTCAACCCGTCAATCCAACACGATTGAAATCACTAAAAAACTAGTAGCACATAATTGGCATATTAAATAAGACAATTAGTACATGAGAAAGCATGACTAACAACCGGATAAACTAAACCAATTGAACGAGACAAAACAACACTAACATTCTTGCTTCCATAAATAGTAAGCTTGTGAACTAAAACCATAAAAACATTGCTTGAGCTCCGATTCATACAAAGTGAATGACTTTATCTTTTAAATTCATAACCAATTAATTTAACATGTTGCGGTGATGAACTAACATGATTTGATCTTTCAAGTAATGCTTTATAAGCTCTACCAAAACCTCATTGTCCAATAAGACTCGCCTTAAAATTCTAGTTGCCCCTGTTAGTGACGACTATTGGACCATTAGCAACAAATTAAAATCGATGATCTTTCGCCGTTAAAACTAACAGTGACGATAAGGCATGCCATTAGTTAAAATCGGTTATCTTTTGTAATAGAAGACCTTGTAGTGCCTGCCAAACAACTAAGAAGATGATCAGAAATCCAAAACATTTCTTTTGAAAACCTACTCATGCAACAAAACCCCATAGGCAACAAAGAAACAAATTTTTATCAAGAAAACAAAACCAAACAAAATATTTTCTCTTACGGGTTCATCTTAATTTTTAAGCAAAATACACGAAAAGACGTAAAAAAGTTCAACGATACAAAGATCAAACATGAAACACATGGTGTATGTAAAGAGTGAATTCAACTTAGGTAATAGATTTTAAAAACAACTTTAGTTAGAGAAAAGATAACATAAGTGGAATCTAAAGAAGGACAAAAAGACATCTAGAGAAAGATTTGGCAACCACCATATATTACAAGAATCCTAACTATGATATCACCGTTGTAAAAACATTTGTTGTAGATGAAGTAACATAATTTCAAGAAGGCCTACCAGATGATAGAAGAGTGGGAAGCTTCATAGCTTTTGTAACAATTTATTGACAAACATGATTGGCGATTATTGTTTTTAGAAAAATATTTGATACGGTATTAGATTGGTCTAACTTGCTTCCGTTGTTAAATTCAATAAAAAATTAAAATGCAAATAAAAATGAAGATACGAACGTTCCTAAGGGAGCTCCTACTTTGCGAAGGAGAGATAATGAATAAGAAATGCGTGAAGAATAGATAGCAGAGTTCTTGAATATAAAAAAGTCTTGTAGCTCAGATATATTCTTCATTTTAAGGAATCTAATGGAACATACAAATTAGAGAAAACCCCAAATCTATTTCTAAAATTCAAAGATGAAGGTGCGAATATAAACGTTAATAGGATACTACAACATGCATCGTTATTCACATAAGCGTAGTTATATATTTTACAGGTGATAGAGATTCAATATTTTTAGTTGAAAAGCTAATACATGTTATAATAGACTTGAAGCTTATGTAATACACATGTTGATAAACAAATATTACATGATTAGTGGTACGGATTTAGAATAAGCAGAAAGTAAATCAATGAAAATAAATAATACAAATAAAGATTTAAAATTATTATATATATTAAAAAGGAATGTCGATGCTAAAGTAACTTTTAAAGTTTTATGATTTGACTACTATTGTTTTCACCATGTAACTTTTCATCCTCCGTCTCATCAATCAGAGAATCATATAAGTGATGGGTACAAGTGCAGAAGCCATGGGTACAAGTTGAAATAGCTTTTTATTATTCTTCAATTTCAGTCATTTAGGTCACGTACTACTATCTCCCATTAAAACTGTGATGGGATGGGTTAGCATAAGAAAGATGAGAAGATGAGAGAGAAAGAGAGAGCGAGAAAGAGAGAGAGAGAGACGATGGTTGAAAGTGAAAGCAAAAGGGGGTGTGGGCTCTCGCTGTTATGGTGTTAAGCAATTGATTTGGGTTGTGACGGAAGGATGTTGCAAGAAGATGAAGGCTCTAGAGAAAATCTAGATAGTATGAAAATGAAGAGTTAATAGGTAAATAAAGAATGATGAAAATTATGATGGTGTACATAAATCAAAAAATATATTTAAATTAAATAGGTCTATGAGAAAAAAGAAGAGGGAGGATAGGATTGGAATATTTTAGAGTGTACCGTTAAAACACATACTTATTGGTAAATACATATCTAAGTTTAAACAAAATAAAAAAAAACAAATAGTAGTTTTTGTTATTAATCTATGATATTTGAATGGTTTAAAGGACGAATTGAATGAATACTTGTTTTGATGATAATAATTTTCTTTTGATGATTACATGATTCTTTTTTTCTATTTATCTTCGTTATCTTTTCATGTTTGATCATAAACAATTACATATGGTTATCCAGTATTCGATTTTTAGTTTTCTTTTGGCGCAACAATTGTATAGAGATAATAACAAAAAATTTCAAGATAAAAATGACTAATGAGATACGATAAGCTTCTAGATATAAAGTATACATTTATCTGATGGTAATTTTTAGTTAAATTATACCGGTAAGATGATAAATACAACGTGAATGCTCTCAAAGTCATAACTTAATCCAAATAGTGTTCCTGCGTATTGAACTACTTTGAAAGGAGTGACATTTGTGTGTCTCGAACCAAATAGCATTCCCGAACAAACGTTCTCGCATGCAAAGCGCGAGCCATAACACTAGATAAAACAAATAACCAAACACAAGCTTTTTTATTATGTTAAAAACAAAATAAAATAATAGAATTAATTATTAATTACAGATCCATAACAATGATATTTTAAATTGGCTTTACGTGTTTTTTAATATAACAAATAACTTTTGTATTCTTCTAATATAATATTTAAAACGATATAATTGCAATGATGTATAACTAAAGATGAATAAATTAAAACACAAAAAAGAAAAAAGAAAAAAAACATTGGTATCTCAAGAACTGACGATGTCAATGCTGATCAGGAAGTTAAAGATCAAGATCCATTCAAAGGGGGTAAATCATCATAATCAAACACTCTTCAATTAACCCCCAAATTGATTCTACACCAAAGATAGCATATTATCTGCAATTGCTCATATGTGAAACAGGGGTTAGGGTTTTTGAAGGTAGACCGATGTTCAAGAATCACAACGGTAATAACCTTCTTTACGTCTGTAAATGAAAACCCTTTATATTCTTTAAGAGTTCTTTCTATAGACATAACTGTAAATGTATGTATGCATTGTTCGGCAGTTAGTGTTGTTTCTTGTGAAAATGTTAACGAATCATCGTGTTAGTAGAAATTGATGATGTATATGCGTTGTTTTGGTGAAATTGTGTCAGTTCTTTACCTAAATGTTATTTCTTGTGAAACTGTTAAACAATCGTCGTGTTTAGTAGAATTTGATGGTGTATATGTGGTGTTTTGGTGAAAATGTGTCAGTTCTTTACCTAATTTAAGAAATATCGTTTACATTTTGAATGTTTTTTGTTCTTGTTGCTTATTTTGGTGATTTGTGGAGTACCCTTTTGATATACGTTGTTGATCATGCAAACCCTCTTTTAGTTTGGTTGATTCTACTTTCAAATGCTGGTTTTCTTTGAATGGGTTGGTTAGCAGTTGATTTAGGGTATCTTTCGTTTGTTTTCTGATGCAAAAATATTGGGGCTCTGATTTGTAATTTATGATGTGTTGATCACAGAAAGGGGATTTAGCTATTGATTTGTAGTGCCTCGAATGGAGCCGATAGATATTAGCTCGACAGATAGTGAATCCAGCGATTGGGATGTTGAAGTATATAAAGCATTGGACGATTCACCTGTAAGGGATTCAGCTATTTCAGTGTCTGATTCTACGGTTCTTCCTACGTTTGCATCTTCATCTGGCACAAATTATGCAGGTAAATAGAATCTCTATTAGTCGGTCTCACGCTGCTATCAAACTATTTTATTTTATTTAATATCTTATATAGGTCTTTATCCACATTCCAGGTCAATACGGGTCAAGACAACTGGCTCTGCCTCCTACAAGAGGACCGGATATAAATGGGCATTCGTCTTATTCCAATCATAATTCGGATGATGAGATTCAGATTATATCCAGTTCGAGTAGCAGTTTTGGAAGTAAGTACACCAAACTATTCTCAAAAGAATGGTAATTTGTTAATATAAATGATATTTTTGGTACAAAATTTGATAATTAGTTACTCCCAACAGATTCTAAAAGAATGCTTCCACCATCTCTTCAGCCATCTTCTTCTAGTTCTAGGTCAAGTATTCCACTAATAGGTGTAGGCACCAGTCGACTTCATGAAGCATATCGTAAATCTTTTGCAAATGCATGGCAAAATCATGCAAAGGCCCATATGGAAGACACTTTTAGTAGGGCCAGTAATGATTTGATGAAGGACAACCACCATGGAAGTAGGGTTCTACCACCATCAATGAGACCCCACATGCCTGTTCCGACTCCACAATATGTTGGTCCGCCTGATATTTCTCGCCCTTCAGGGGCGGTTGATGAACAAACCGTTGGTGATGAGAGGCTTATTTATCAAGTAGCATTACAGGTATTAACTGCTCCTATTATTATAATCTAATACAAACAGGGAAAGAAATTATTGGTGCATGTTGTTTTAGCCATAGTAGCTAGAATGGTCAACTCAATATATGCTAAATAAGAGTTGTTGATTTTGTTTGGAGATTAGTGTTCTATGAAGTGATAACATGTGATGTTTAAGGAGGTGTTTCGATGTGTGCTATAAAATGAGTACATGATAGGAATAATCATAATCAGACAATCAGCTGTAACAAAACGGGCTGTTGGAGACAGTGTCAAGATGTTCTTCTAGTGTTCGAAGTTGCACTAATCGATAATTAAATGTGACTCAATATGGCAAATATGGCCAAAAAAAGACATTCTATATATTGTTGTTTTCTGTTTATTTGAGCCTAGAAGAAGGCTTGTTTCCCAAATTTGTACACTTATTTTACTTTAATATCATGAACACCCCTGAAGTAGTTATGGTTCCATTTCAGGATCTTAATCAACCTGCAGCTGAAGCAAATTTGCCTGATGGTCTCTTGTCGGTCTCTCTATTAAGGCACCAGGTTATCTATTCATCTAAGTACAAAGCTCCCTCTTTACTTTTTGTGTGCTGTGTACATTTATTTTCTGCGGTCCCATGTGCTTTGGTTATGTTCATCTAGAAAATTGCATTGGCTTGGATGGTCCAAAAGGAAAAGAGTGTCGCATGTTCTGGTGGAATCTTAGCTGATGACCAGGTTAGTAGCTTGTGAAGTGTAAATAAAAGATGTCAACATTGACCCATCTATACTTTGAATTAGTCGATTTGGGTTATGTTTGATCTCTAGTGGGTTAAAGTTAATATACTTGACTGAAAACCGAATTGGGTCTAAAGGGCGGAATGGGTCAAAATTCATCCGGAAATGTATACCAGTATTGAGTTAATCTTACAATTAGGTCAAAGTTTTGGGTTTACTTAAGTGGGTTGGTTTGTTATTAAGAACATTAAATATAGATGCTACAGGATTGTTTCCTAATTTTGGTTTTTTCTTATTTAATTTTTCTTGGGGTTAAGTTAGATTATTATGAATAGGGATAGTTTCTCAATATGTTTTTTGTATCTCTTTTAAATGAATGTCTTTCTTCTTGTTTTTGTTCGTTCTTTTGGGTTGTTTCTAGTTCACTTGGCTCAGATCCAATTGACTTTAATTGGTATTAGAGCTTGGTTTTAAGTTAAACCACTATACAAATCTTCAGAAGGAAGATCCGATCAATTTCAAGTAGTCGCTATCCTTGAAGGGGCCGGGGTGTGATCGTTTTTGTTGTCCGTGAATGAATCAGAATCGAAGGGCTGTTAACGTCAACAATCAATGGGGTGTTTTTTTCGGCAACTAAATAAGAAGACAAGAAGGTTGTTCCAATGGCAACTTTGGCGAATCAAATTGTTCCTCATGGAGCAGTGCCCTGTACACCAATGTGACCTTACGGTGCATTGTTTAGACTGCCACTAATCACATGATACGGGTATCAAAATTGTGGCAATATTCAACGTTCATGGAGTTTGGAAGCAATCAGTGTCGTAAAATCGCTAGGCGCTAGTCGGGTGGTGAGGTGCCGACTTAGCGATTAAGCAGATTGAAACTTTTATATTCTAATTTTTAGTTTTATATATAAATACACAATGTATTTTTAACAAAAATGTTCAGTTTTATATATGTATATATACACACATATTTGGCCGGAATTTCCAAGTTTAAGCAGGAATTTCCAAAATTTGGCTGGATGTTTTAAGTTCACCGGAAGGTTGCCGGAAACTCGCTAGGATCACAGAATTTTGGCCGATTAAGACCGCCTAGGGTGCGGCTAGGTCCAGTTTTGACCGACTAGGTTTGATGTTGACCGAATAGGTCTGAACATTGATGTTTGCCCCCCGATTAGATGAAATCATCAAGGTTGCACCCCGATTTCCAATTAGTCGCCGACTAGCGCTGATTTTTACAACACTTGAAGCAATCGAGCCCGATGTTAATGTTGATCCGAAAAAAAGAAGAAGCTTGCAATCGCTTATTTATATCAGGCGATACCCAATGAGCTTGTCTTGCAGGTTGCATAGTTCGAGCAAGCCATTCTAGGATCCCTTCAAGGCCCAGTTCGTTGGTGTTGATAAGGTTCAGCAGGCCTGCTTGGGTTCATTGCAAATTGAATTTGAGGTCTTGAAGATAGAAGGAAATAGAAACAATCTAAGACTTTGCTGATTAAATCAGTGCAATTCTATCCGAAGCAAATAACCTTGGGGCTGTTAACGATGACGAGAAATTAGTTAGAAAATTTCTTGGTTGAGTCCGTGATCGGTTTTTACCTATTGTGGCTTCTATTGAACAAATTCTTGATTTGGATACCATTTTGTTTCAAGAAGCTATTGTCAGGCTAAATGCGTTTAAAGATACGATCAAACCTTATGGAAAGTCCCAAGGACCCGATGGTGATTAGTTACTACTCTCTTACGGAGTCGTAAGATTGGAAAGCCAGGTAAAGGGACCAATACCAAACGGGAAATGATCGGGACCATGGATCTTACATGGGAGATGGTAGGAGCTGAGGGAGAGGTTGGGGTCGCTCAAATGGCCGCGAAAAAGGTCATAAACACCGTCAAAGTTCGAATCAAGTCAATCAACAACATAAACAAGGCAAGGATCAATCTAAATACAATGTTTCGGTTGTGATGCATTTAGCACCACTTTATCCGAATGACTAACAAGTAGTTTGGATGAAACTACAAACTTGGTTTAAAAAGACTATTTACATGGAAACCGAGAAGGAAGTTGTCTTCTTGAATGGCGCACAACGTTATGTGATTGATCTGGTTGAAGCTTACACTTGGTTCTTTGATAATGGTGTAAGCAACCACATGACAGGTAATTGAACTGTTTTCTAACCTTGATTTGAATATAGTTGGCAATGTGCGGTTTTAGGGATGGTTCGGTGTTGACATTTAAGGAAAAGACAATATTATCTTGGTGTGTAAGAATGGTGATTAGCGGATTGTGGCGGATGTTTATTACATTGCACACCTAAGGAATAACATCCTTAGTCTTGGCCAATTTACTGAAGTTAGATGTTTGATCTTGATAAGAGATCGATATCTATGGATGCATGAAGCCGGTGGAATGATGCTCATGAAGGTACAAAGATCTCCAAACCCTTTGCACAAGATTGATTTGAAGATAACTACATTGGTTTGTTTGCATGCAAACGTCAATGACATGGCGTGGTTAAGTCATGAATGTTTGGGAATTGGTACTTCGACTCGTTGAAGATTTTGGCAGCAAAGGAGATTGCACTTGGCGTACCACACATCAAACACCCTAAATAGGTTTGTTATTCTTGTTTATTGGAAAGCAAACTTGTTTAGCTTTTGCTGATCATTTCATCTATCGTGCTACAAGAGCGTTGGAACTAGTTTCTGCAGATGTATGTGATCCTATTTCCCTAGTAGCTCAAGGTGAAAACAAGTACATGCTCCTTATTGTGGATGACCACAACCAATACATGTGGGCTTTCTTGATCAAGACTACGATGAAGTCTTTGAATGTTTTAAAAAAATTCAAGAAACTACTGGAGTTGGAACTTGCAACAGGATGGAAGATTTTGAGGACGGATAATGGAGGCGAGTTCACCTCACATGTTTTTGAAGTTGTGATCAAGAGGGATTCACATTAATTTCAGCTCCATATACCGCACAACAAAATGGGATTGTGGAATAAAGGAACATGTTCGTGTTCGGGATGACCCAAACCAAAGTATTCTAAAGGCTATGGAGCTACCATGAAGTTTATGTGATGAAGGCATAATGCACTTTATCTATTTTTTTAACCGGGTGCATAAGGCGTACGAAGCTTTAAAGGGTCGAAAGCCAAGCTTAGATCATTTTAAGGTTTCCGGATGTGTGTCACGTCAAAGTTCCATTTAATCAATGGAAAGAAGCAATGCATCAAGAGATACTCTCGTTTGAAAATCAACACCCGAAAGTTGATGAAATTACCACTCGGTCATCAAGCCATTGGGCTGAAATGGATATTTAAGGTCAAAAGGGATGCTAATGGAGTTGTCACAAAGCATAAGGCACGTCTTGTAGCCAAAAGTTATTTGCAGCAATTTGAGATTGATTTGAAGAGGTTTTAGCCCGGTAGTAAGGATGGAAACCGTGAGTCTTGTAGCAGTATAGTTTTGTAATCACATTTTACACACTAGTTATTTATAATTTTATAAAAATAACAAAAAGGTCTTTATGTGTCAGGCTAAACCAACCTGTTTCGATCCATACTGGATATCTACCTATTTTGACTTGTTATCCATCTTGCTTGGCCCACCCATTTTCTACTACTAACTATAATTTGTTGGAAAACTTATTTACCAACATCATTGATCTGCCATATATGATTTGAAATTTTATATGCTATTTATTGAGAATCTCACGTAAACATCTTTTGCTCTACCAGCATCATTACTCTGTCATATCTGATCTATAATTATATATGTTAATTATTCAGAATCCCATGTAGACATCTTTTGCTCTATCTCCAGTTTTTGATCTACAGGGCCTTGGAAAACGATATCAACGATCGCACTTATCCAGAATCAGAGATTTTCATCAAAACCTAAGTCAGATTACTCTTGTGATTCAAAAGTTGAAGCTTTAAATTTAGATGATGATGATGATGCCAAACCCACAGTAGTTGTAGATGAAGACAAAAGTGATGATTTGAAGTTAATAACTGAAGCTGGTAGCACAACACAGCGATTAAGTAACCGAAAACCTACAGCCGGATCACTGGTTGTTTGTCCTGCAAGTGTGCTAAGACAATGGGCTCGCGAGCTTGATGAAAAAGTTGCAGAAAAAGCTAAGCTTGAAGTTCTAGTCTATCATGGTGGCAATAGGACCAAGGATCCTGCTGAGCTAGCAAGTTATGATGTAGTCCTTACAACATATGCCATTGTGGCAAAAGAAGTCCCGACTAAAGTTTTTGATGATGAAGATGAAGATGATAAAAAAAATGGGGATAGGTATGGATTGAGTTCTGAATTTGCTAATAAGAAAAGAAAGGGAGGTATTTCTGGTAAGAAAAAGAAAGGTAAAAAGGGAATTGACGGTTCTGCCATTGATTGTAGCGGTACTCTTGCAAAGGTGAATTGGTTGAGGGTGATATTAGATGAAGCTCAAACGATTAAAAATAGCAGAACACAGATGTCTAAATCGTGTTGTGGTCTTAGAGCTAAAAAACGATGGTGCTTATCTGGAACACCTATACAGAACAATATTGATGAACTGTTCAGTTATTTCAGATTTCTGAGATGTGATCCATACGCCAATTATAAATCTTTTTGTAATCAAATAAAGGTCCCAATATCAAGAAACTCAATGCAGGGTTATAGGAACTTCAAGCTGTCCTTAAGGCAATAATGCTTCGTCGAACTAAAGGTACAATTTATATATACTTTTCAAAGTCAGGACGGCATGTCAAAAAGTGAGAATGATAACTCCTTTTTTATTCAGAAATTTAATTTGATGTGTATAAGTGAAAATGCTTAAATTGTCTTTTGATTGTTTAATGGGGTATGTGCTTGTTACTTAATACTCTCACTGTCAATCATCTTCCTCTGTTCAAGCTTGTGGTTTCAGGGTTTTATTTGTTCTCCATGCATAATTGCTACTTGCATGATCTAATCAGTTTTTGTTTTTCTGGTCAGCCACTTTGATCGATGGTAAGCCTATTATCAACTTACCCCCTAAAACAATAGAGTTGAGCACAATTGACTTCTCAACCGAAGAAAGAGCTTTCTATGTCAAGCTTGAAGCTGAATCACGTTCACGATTTAAGGTACTTTTGTTTTTTCTACTTAATATAGGTCCTTATATTGTTATCGCCTCGATATTTTGGTATCATGACTTTGTATTCTACACTTTTCTAGTATGGAAATCAAGCAAATCAACTCACCAAACACAAACCAAACTATTACTATCATAAAAGAGTGACGGTTGATTTTCATATTTAGGGCAACCTGCAAGAAAATGCAACGTACTTCTCACTTTCGACTGATATGTGGAAGTTGGAATACAATTTTTTATAATCTTTTAAGTTTTAATTCTACATGTTTGCCATGTCTCACCCGATTATGTAGTTTGTTGCATTAAATGGTTAAAACAAAATGGTATGTTGCGTTACATGGTTACAAAAAAGTTTGTTACACGTTCCGGTAAAAAGTAAATTGTATATATTCAACCCTATATTTTTCGGAGATATCCAGATCATTATTCCAAACTACAATGCTCAACAATCAAGTCAGAACTAAGAATAGTGCCAAACACAACGGTGGCCATCTGCATGAACTTGAGTGTTATATTAAACATATTCTATGAAATTTGTTCCAAAAATTTGATAGCAAACGAGTTTGATAACTAATCTGAGTTATGAAAGTGACAAAGAATTAAACTAATCAAGTAGATCTGACCTGAAGCTGAATAATTATACAAGAACAACAAAATACTATTGCAAATAGAAAACAAAACCCAACAGCAGCCGCCGGTTCCGTAGATGAGCGGCAACAGATAGTTGGTCGATGGCGGCAAAGCGGAATCCTGTCGGTGGAGCCGCGGCGGCTCCCTGTTGCCCTTGAGGTTGCGAGTGGTGGTCGGTGGTGATCGGAAAACCTTAGCAGTGTCGGCCGTTGTTCACAAATGGCTTTATGCCTTTTAACCATATGGCTTGCCAAGTGGTAGCCATTGCCGTCATGAATAATCAGGGCAAAGCCACTGTGCTTTGTTTTTACTACATTTGACTAATAGCCCATTGCACGGTGGTGACCGGCCACACATTTAAATGCATAAAGCTATTGGTGGACAATTGGTCGGTTGTTGAGCTAGTGAAGAATCTAGTGTTTCCCAGATGAAGCTAACACATAGACACGAAGTGTCATTTTATACGTGTTTCAGATAATTAATGTTAGGTCATATGAAAGGTCTTATGTTATTAGACAATAGGTCATATGAAAGCTCTTATGTTAAGTCATATGAAAGGTTCCATGTACTCTATTTATACCCTTTGTTGTTAATTTGTAAATCATTATACACAATATACAATCATACAACAATACAACCATCTGATTACTAAGTTTAACTTTGTGAATGTGTTGAAAAGAATTTGGTGAATGTTTAACATGTAAGTGGTGAGGAACAAGCTATAGATACACAATTAAGCTCTACCTAGACCCAAGTTTGCTGAAATGAGAGAAAAGTTGGGATTTGAAGAAAGTTAAACTTGGTAATCAGTAATTGTATTTTGTAATTGTATTGTATTATTGAATTGATGATTATATGAGGTATTTATCCTATTCAAGTTTACACAATAATTCTTCCTAGTACCAATGTGGGATAGCCAACACTAATATAATTCTAGTCTAATACCCCTCCGCAAGCTAAGGCCGGGAAGCGACTCTTAGCTTGGACCGTAAAAGTAAGAATTTTGGAGAAGGCAAGGGTTTTGTAAAAACATCTGCAATCTGATCATCGGTGGTAATAAACTGAACCGATAGCTGTCCTTGAGCAACCTTTTCTCGAACAAAGTGATAATCCACTTCAACATGTTTTGTGCGGGCATGAAACACGGGGTTAGCCGACATGTATGTTGCACCCAGATTATCACACCATAAAGTAGGAGCAGACCGTATGGGAACATGTAACTCACGAAGGAGAGCTTGTAACCATGTCAGTTCGGCAACAGCATCTGCGAGGGCTTTGTATTCGGACTCTGTAGATGACCGAGAGACAGTCTTCTGTTTTCGTGCAGACCATGATACGAGATTCGAACCCAATAAATAGCATACCCCCCCGTGGATCGACGGTCATCCGGACAACCTGCCCAGTCCGCATCCGAGAAAGCAGAGAGATTGTTGTGTGTGGAGTCTGCATAGGCATGAAGAACACAGTTTGAGTGCTGTTGAAGGAGAAGTCCATAAGAGAGAGTGCCTTTGAGATAGCGCAAGATGCGCTTAACAGTGGACCAGTGATTTTCAGTCGGTGAGTGCATATATTGGCATACTTTGTTAACCGCAAAAGCGATGTCGGGCCTGGACAACGTGGCATATTGGAGACCGCCGACGACTTGACGATATCGGACTGGGTTGTCGAAAAGTGGGCTGTCTCCCAAGGCTAAATTGGCTGTGGTAGTGATAGGAGACGAGACAGGTTTGGCATCGGATAGACCCGCTTTCTGTAGGAGCTCCAGGATGTATTTTTGTTGGGAGAGTACAATATCTGTGCCTTTGGGAACAACCTCAATGCCCAAGAAATATGATAAACGGCCCATGTCTTGAACAGGGAAAATGCGACCCAATTGTTGAATCACTGAGTCAATAGCACGTGGATCATTACCCGTCAAAATTATATCATCAACGTAGACAAGCATATAAAGTAATGTGCGGCCCGAGGAAAAAATAAACAAGGAAGGGTCGGTTTTAGAACCATGAAACCCAAGCTTGTGAAGTGTAGTAGATAACTGATGAAACCATGCTCGAGGGGCCTGTTTTAAACCATAAAGAGATTTATGCAGAAGGCAAACATGATTCGGTTTGGTTGGATCGACAAAACCCGGTGGTTGTTGTAGATAAACGGTCTCCTGAAGATCCCCATGGAGAAAGGCATTTTCAATGTCAAGCTGTCGTAATGGCCACCGTTGTGTGACAGCTAAAGATAACACAAGGCGAATTGTAGTTGCCTTGACCACTGGACTGAAGGTATCATCATAATCAATACCGGACTGTTGTCTAAAACCTCGTGCACATAACCGTGCTTTGTACCGTTGTATTGCCCCTGCGGGATCGCGTTTGATTTTATAAACCCATTTGCAATCGACAACATTAGAACCAGGGACACGAGGAACCAGAGACCACGTCCCATTCCTTAATAGGGCTGAATATTCATTAGCCATGGCAGCCCGCCAGTGGGGAATATTGTTGGCAACAGTAAAGGAGGGTGGGACGGTATTTGGGTCATGTGTGTCGGTGTGGAATGAGGCTGGGGTAAATGGTTTGGCAGGTTTGGGATTGGGACGGAGGTTGGGAGGGCGTGGGCGAGGGGGCTGGTTGTGGTGGGTAGTGGCAGCGGGTGGTGGTGGATCTATGTTTGATGATGGTGGGGTGGTGTTGGAGGATTTGGAGCGACGTTGATAAGTGTGGAGAAGAGGAGGTCTTGGTGGTGGAGGTGGGGTAGGGATGGATGGGGCAGGTGTATCAGCTGGTGAAATAGGGTTAGGTGTGTCGGAGTTTGTGGGAGGTTCGTCAGGGGTGTAAGGGTCCGGGTAGGTAGAGAGGTAGGGGTCGGTGGGTGGTGGTGCGGTTGAGGTTTGTTTTGGTTGGCCGAAAGGGAAGCACAGTTCGTTGAATCGAACATGGCGTGCAATATAGAGACGGCCAGCTTGAGGGTCGAAGCAACGATAACCGTGGTGGTCCGGGCTGTAGCCTAAAAAAACACATGGTGTGGAACGGAACTCGATTTTGTGTTTGTTATAAGGACGGAGATGTGGGAAACACTGAGAGCCGAAAACTCGTAGGAATGAGTAATCGGGTGGACGATTAAAGAGGTGTTGAAACGGTGAGATTGAGGAGTTGTGACGAGAGGGCATGCGGTTGATGAGATAGACCGCAGTGTCAAAAGCATAGTTCCAAAAACGGTGTGGAACATGAGAATGGGCTAGTAGGGTGAGGCCGGTTTCCACGACATGGCGATGTCGCTGTTCCACAATGCCGTTTTGTTCACTCGTGTGTGGACACGAGAGACGGTGAACAACCCCGAGGGAGTGAAAAAAAGGAGATAGGTTTCGAAATTCACCACCCCAGTCGGTTTGGACTTGTTTAAGTTTTGTACCAAATTGACGTTCGGCCATGACGAAGAATTGTTTAAATAGTGAAAACACTTCGGATTTTAATTTGAAAGGGAAAAACCACATAAATTTAGAATAATGGTCAACACATAAAAGAAAATAATTGTGACCTTCAATAGATGTCACAGCAGATGGACCCCAAACATCACAAAACACAAGATCTAACACATGAGAACTTTTAAAAGGAGAATTCAATAAATGTTGTTTTGAAGATTTACCAATAGAACAAGATTCACAAAAAGAAGTAGAACAATTATTATTTAAAGGTAAATGATAAGAAGATAGCATTGACTTCAAGAGCTGTGGGTGAGGATGTCCTAATCTTTGATGCCAAATGTTGGAGGAGGTGCGAATTGTAGAGAAAACAACTTTAGGAACTCTTTGAAAACATGGGATGTTGAGGGAGTAAAGCCCGTCAATGCTGGGACCCGTGAGGAGGGTAGTGTGGGTAGCCTTGTCCTTCACACAAAAGAAAGAGGAATGAAATTCAAAGTAAACATGGTTGTCATGACAAAATTTTTGAACAGAAAGAAGATTTTGTTTAATTTGAGGAACATGAAGAATGTTACGAAGGTTAAAGGTGCGGTTTGGTGAGTGGAAGTGTTTGGTGCCAATGTGGAAAATAGGTAGACCCTTACCGTTACCAACATGAAGACTGTCACTGCCATGATATGCTTCAGAATTGTCAAACCCCGAGAGGTCCGGTGCAACATGGTGACTGGAACCTGTGTCTGGAAGCCAAGTTGATGATGTTTGTGACCTGTAATCAGCAAAGTTGGCCGAGGGTTGCTGTCTTGGCCGAGTGGTGGCTGGGTCACGGTTCGGGCACTGAGATGGGATATGTCCGATGCCGCACCTGTTACAAGATCCATACACAGTATTCTGGTTAGATGCCCGACTAAAATGATTTCGATTACCTCCATTATTGCGGTTGTTTTGTTGATTGAAGCCTCCGCGTCCTCGGTTGTTATTGGAGCGATTATTGCGGTTGTTTGATGACCGGTTGGTGTAGAAGGATTGGGGCTGCGAAGGGATCTGCAGTTGCAGCCCTAGTTGGGCCGCAAGCTGTTGGACAGCTTGAACAGCAGCATCGGATGGCTGTAGAACCTGTGAATTGGTGGCGGTAGATGGTGGTTTGAGTACTGTGTTGAAAGCTTGTGTAGGAGAGAGGGTACTTTTATCATTCTTTTGCAGCATGTAATCGTGGTCTGCAAAGACAGCATGAAGTTCATTCAATGCTAATTGTTTTGTTAGGGCTGCAGTCTTGAGTCCGTTATATTCAGGACGAAGACCGGAGATAACAAGCATTACTAAATCTTTTTCTTTTACCGGTTCTCCTATATTAGCAAGAGCATTAGCATACTCCTTAGCCCGTGTCAAGTAATCAAAGGAAGATTCATCAGGTTTCATCTCAATACGCAGCAGTTGAGTCTTCAACGTGTACTCACGGGAGGAAGTATGGGGAGAAAAGGCTCGTTCAAAAGAAATCCATAATTCTCTCGAGGTTGTAGTACCTTGAGCATGTTGAATGGTACTTTCAGAAACTGTGGATAGAATAATCATACGTACATGGGAGTCATTGGATACCCATGCAGAATATTCTGGATTGATTTTTGTTGTTTTTGCGCCCTCGGATGAAGATGGGGTCTGAATGGTAGCTGCCGGGCAAGGAATCGTACCATCTACGTAGCCGAAAAGTTTGTTTGTTACTAGAAACGGTTCCATCAGAAGTTTCCAGTGGCCATGGTTGTCAGGTTTTAGGGAAAAACTGAATTTGTGAGAGTTGTGGATGGCCTTTTCTTTGTGATCGAAGGCTGTGATGGTAGTCATTGTTGTTGTATTTGTTTGCGGCAGATTGTGGTTGTTCTTGGCCAATTTATGGTGATGCGACGGCTAGGGTTGATGGCAGGTTGCTAGGGTTGATGGCTGGCTGCTAGGGTTGATGGCTCTGATACCAAGTTAAACTTGGTAATCAGTAATTGTATTTTGTAATTGTATTGTATTATTGAATTGATGATTATATGAGGTATTTATCCTATTCAAGTTTACACAATAATTCTTCCTAGTACCAATGTGGGATAGCCAACACTAATATAATTCTAGTCTAATAAAGAACTTGCTGGAAAGGAGAACTAGAATCAGGGGTGAAAATCACCAATTTGGTTTAAACAAATTGAGTTTGATTTAGTTTTGGTTTATTTCTTGGACTTTGTTTTGTTTAAGTTTAGGAGTTTGAGTCTTATAAGTTTTCTTGTCTTTCAAGGTTGGAGTCTAGTGTAAATACGGTGGGGCCAATGTAATCTTTTGTGTCTGTTTTTCATTCAATAAATAAAAGAGTCACATGTCAAGGTTGACATCAAAAATCACCTGTCACCAATTCTTCACTAACATATCTTGGTTTATTTGTAATTTACTCTGAATCTCAATTCTTAAGTACTCTTGTGCAGGAGTATGCAGCTGCAGGTACTGTTAATAAAAATTATGCAAATATCCTTTTGATGCTTTTGCGGCTTCGCCAAGCTTGTGACCATCCGCTGCTTGTTAAGGGATTTAGCTCTGAATCTGTCAGTAGACTTTCTACGAGAATGGCGAAAAATCTCCCAAAGGATATGCAAGTCAATTTGTTAAATCTTTTGGAAAATCTCAACATATGTTGCTTGTGTAGTGTGAGTTCCTCGACTTCCAACATAATAATCTGGATTTTTTAGATCGATTTATTGATCATGTCTCTAATCTTTATTTGTCTTACTAAAAAATCCACCCATTTTATATAGGTATGATAAGACAAAAGTTTTAGGGATTAAACTACAAAAAAGGAAGTTGAGGGACACGATTCATAAACCAGTAAAATTTGGTTGATGTTATCCCAACATTAACCTTTTATATATTGTTACAATGTAACAACCTTTTTATATGAACTTATAATTTTTTTATCCCTATTTAAAGATATGATATTCCATCAATTAATTATTCATCGTAATAAAACTATTAGATCATACTCTAATTAGCTAATAGTGAAAGGAAATTTTAGGTAAATACACATGTAATACAAATTTTATGCCCTGATTTGGCATACAATATAATCATTTTACAATCGTAGTATTCTCTAAATATTCTTCTTGCTTTAACTTGGTATCAGAACGACTCAGGCTTTATTACCGCCGGTCCGTTGCATCAACATCGAACCGGTGTCACCTTTGCTACAACCAGTGCGTCCTCATCGAACCATCGTTGCTACAACCGGCTCCATAATTTTTCTATGATTCATCATCGGTACACTAGTTCTCTTCAACGCCGCTATAATCAACTCCTCCATCCTCGACAAACACACATGGTCATCATAGGAGTTTGATCGATCTAGCCTTCATCGTCGTCTATTGCCATCATCATTCATCGCTAATTGAGATTTATTTCTTCTGTGTTCTCAAAATGATTGAAGGTTTTTTCATCTGTAGTTTACCTTACATGAAAGCTTCTAACTTTCGTGACTTTAGTTTACACGAAAGTTCATTGATTCATGCAATTATCTTTACATGGAACTCTTACTTTTGCACACAAGTCTCACTATCACACGCAAGCCTTACTTTTGCACACAAGTCTCACTATCACACGCAAGCCTTACTTTGCTCTCAAGACAATTTCGTGCGCAACTCTTTACATTTGCACGCGACAGAGTTAGGCACGGAAGTCTTTTTTTTATGCAAGTTAATTTCATGTTAAACTTCCCCGTAGTCACAAAACTAAGGCCATTTTAATAGCTTTTACTTCAATTGAGAAAGCATCACACAACTCACATAAGTTTGCTAAGTTTGTTGTTACTCTCTCACCAACAAACTACGCTTACTAGGAAAACAATGTTTGATCATCTTTGATTACAAACAACCTTTTTAGCTATGTTGATGGATTTATACCATGCCTAGTTTGTTACCATCTGTTACCATCTTTGTCTGATAGAGCTTCAAGGCCTAAGTTTAATCCACATTACTTTACATGGGATTCTTTTCACACGCCTATGCTCCATAATGCTTCCAAAGAATATGCGTTTAAGACACAACTTCTTCAACTTCAAATGAAAGGAGACGAAACACCCCTTGTTTACGTGCTCAAGAGTATGTATCAGCTCTTGCCAACATTGGTGAACATGTAAAAGACAAGAATCTTGTTCTATTTGTCATCTACTAGTTGCGTGAAGAATACAACGGTTTGCAATCCACAATTTTGGCACACTCATCTCTAATGACATTCCATGAGCTTTATGGTGCTCTCATCGATCATGACTAATGTTCTTCGTGTTCCTTAAATTCAAAAAATTCTCCTAACGGGTCAATTGTTATGTAGATATACATTTCTTTTTATAATTTCACTCTCCTTATTTTGATTCTAAAGGACGAGTCTATAGGCATATCCCCTCACCGGTCTAAGTGAACAAGGTCTGTACTCTGTACTCTCTTCGTCTTCTTTAATTTTAATCTCTTAATTAGACTGCGTACCTTGCTATACTGACATCATCCATTGTTTGGTACAGTTCTACTTTGTGCTTTCTAGTTTTTCTCTTCCGATCACTACAAACTTATCCTTAATATATTATGATGTTTATAGTTGTGTGCCCGTGTTATCATCTATTGGAAATTGTTACTTTTGTGTTATGTGTTGATTTCTTTTCCCGTTATATGTGGATTCTTCCCTTGATAAACAAATCTGATGTTTATGGAACTTTATAAACCTTAGTAACTATGGTTGAACATCAATTTAATACAAAAATTATAATTGTTGTGACTGGAAAGAGTGGTCAATTCGCTTTTTTTCACAATTATTCACCTTCTCTGGTATGATTTACCAGTTATCTTATCCACAAAACAGTGAACAAATTGGTTTGAACGCTGACATCTTCTTGTCAAAGTCGAAACTCGTCGGTCTTTCGTACCTTAAAGATGAATTTTTGCATCTTTCTTGCATAGAATCCTCCTCATCATTCCCTTAGATGCCTTGATTTGTCCACAAATTGTATCTATATCGCGAGATATTTTCAATTCAACGAGGATCATTTACCTTGCACCATCCAAATCTCTCTTCCTATTCCACATTCCAACTCATACACTTCCTTCTTTCTCTTTTTGATGCCACCATCTAACCCCATTAGACCATCCTCTCTAACTCAAACTCCTTTTTAACCATCACTCATTCCACCATCTTCTTACACTCATAATCCATCATCATCCACATCATCAAACAATCCTCCCTCACCTCCTTGTTCCCATCCTCTCAATTTATGTCCCAACCGATAACCGTGTGTTTACTACCGTCTGATAAGGATCTTTGGGTCGACCCATCTGTCATGGGGCAGACCCAACGGGGTTAGTGGGTAACTTTTGAATTAGTCAAAAGGAAGTGTTAGTGGGGTAGTTAGTTAGGTTTTTTTTTTACTATATATTCATGTATACGTTTAGAAGCAGGGGGATGGAGAGTTAGTATCCGAATTGTTCTTTTGTAATTGGAGTTTCACCCTACTCGAACTGGGTTGTTCTTGTTTGTAATTTCTAGTGAATCAAAGCTTGCCAATTCTGGTGTCTATCAATTGGTTCCTTTGTCGGGGAAAGATACGATAGTGTAGACTTGAAATAACCAAAACAAGAGCGGTGGCTCTCACCCTGATCCCATAGCCGCTCAATTCGCAGTAATTGCAGCCCAGTTAGAATCTTTCCAGTTGCTCAAAGAAGATGTAGCAGCTTTGAAGTCCCAACGGGAGAAGTCCAGTGGTGGTTCCGGGCATTATGAGGATGGAGAATCATCGAGGAGGCTGAATCAACACAGTCCTACCACCAAAATCGTATTTCCAACGGAGTCTTTCTCTCCGTCAAAGGGACTCTCTCTTTCTTGAACACGCATGGCGCTACCAGGACAAAATCCTAGCAGAAGCCAATCTTCAATGGGGGTGATCCTAGGGGGTGGATTCTTAAAGCCGAAAAGTACTTTAAGTACCATAACGTGGCCGAAGAAGACAAAAGTGGATGTCGTAGCGATGCATCTTGAAGGTGAAGTGTTGGATCTGGCTTTCTTCCGATCATTTGTTATCTTACTGGGAGGATTTGGTTCAAGCTCCGCACAAAAATTTTGGGCCAGCGGAGTTCTAAAATTTAGACGAGTTTCTATGTGGTATCAAGCAAACGGTACTTTACAAGAGTACCACCAGGAATTCACAAAAAGATCGGCACGGGTGAATTACTGGTCGGACCATTGCCTGTTAGGAGTATTCATAAATGGGCTCAAGGAAGAATTGAAGCCGGATGTGCGAATTCATAAACCACGGACCGCTTACAAGGCTACAAGCTTGGCCATGGAGTATGAAACAAAGATGGGAACAAGAGTAGGACAAACATTACCGAGCTTTTGGACAGCAAGGTCCGTGTCTCAGCCAGCAAGCCTGTGGTAACCCTTTTACCAGCCCCAAACAACCGCATTTCTGAGTTGGAGAAGCAGTATCGGTTGCTTACAGGAGATTGCTTTCGTTGCGGGGAGAAATATGGGCCGGGTCATCGTTGTAAAACTGGCAGCTTTCAGTTTTTGTTGGCCCGTGATGAAGCTGGTTGTGCTGAGGACAAAACAGCCAAAGAACAGTCCATCGATCCAGAGGAATTGGCAGAAATCAGCCTTCACGCGTTGCTGGGTAAGCCTCCTACTCCGACTATGACTCTTCCCGGTGTCATTCGCTCCTCCAAAGTCTTGGTTCTGATTGACAGCACGTCAACCCATAATTTTGTGGCTGATACACCAGTTGAAAACGCTAATATGGCCACACAAAATGTAGCCCCTTTTGTTGTGCGAATTGGCAATGGGGATGTCATTAAATGTAACCAAAGTTTGCAAGAATGTTATGTTGCAACTGGATGATCTTCAAATCATACAAGACTTCTACCCATTTTCTCTAGGGGGAGCATATGTAGTTCTTGGCATTAAATGGCTGGCCACTTTGAATACCGTTCAAGCAAAGTGGAGCAAAATGTTTTTGGCGTTCTCCATCAATGGTCAAATCATACAAGCTGCAAGGAGTGGAACATGGTGTTTGAAATTCAGCTACATTTCACCACCTACCATTGAACCATTCAAGGACCGGTGAACTGTGAACACTGCTGCAGGTCACTTTCCTCCTACCCGACTTGAGGACAACTCGTTTCTCCGGGGCTGAAGAATTGATAAGTATCTATGAGTCAACCCATCTGGTATGGGGCAGACCCAACGGGGTTAGTGGGTAACTTTTGAATTAGTCAAAAGGAGATGGTGAGATCAGGGTTAGTGGGGTAGTTAGTTAGGTTTTTGTTTTACTATTTATTCATGTTGAAGTTTAGAAGCAGGGGGATAACGAGTTAGTATCTGAATTGTTCTTTGTATTGGAGTTTCACCGTACTCGAATTGGGTTGTTCTTGTTCGTAATTTCTAGTGATCAAAGCTTACTGATTCTGGTATCTATCAACTTCTGCCAGTCATGCTACCACTAATTTCCTCTCACCTTTACCCACTTCCCACTTCTTTTAGCATTGCCAGCCATCACCTAGAGTGGCATCAAGCCATGTCTATGAGAATTTTTAGTATTTGTCAAAAATGGTACTTAGTTATTAGTTTCACGGGCTTCATGACACTATTGGTTTTTTATCGTAAGTGGGTTTACAGGATATGAAGGATCACATTGGTGTCATTACTCGTTACAAGGCTACTCTTGTGGCGAAGGGTTTTTGTCAACGTGTAGTTGACTTCAATGAAATAGTTAGCCCTATTATCAAGTCCACAACAATTCGTGGGGTCCTTTCTCTTGTTGTTATACAACGAACTTCATCAACCGGATGTTCAAATTACATTTCTACATGTTGATCTTACGAAGATTGTTTATCTCAAGCAGCGAAAAGGTTTTGTTGAACCCAAACATCCGGATCATGTTTCTTATTGCCCAAATCTATGTATGGTTTCAAAGATACATCGCTGGCTTGGTTTTATCATTTGTCACATGCTCTTCACACTTAATGGCTTCAGGATCGATCCCTCCTTGTTTATCTTCAAGTCTAGGAATACCTTGTAGGGCTTGTTTGGCATGGGGTAATGGAATGAAATGGATGAGAGAATGAAATGAATTATTACATTTCATTTTTTAGTTTGGTTACCCTCTAGGAATGGAATGAATCATTACTTTGTGGTGTTTGTTAGGTAGGAAAACATGAAAGAATGAAATGTAAAAGTGATTATGGTGATGATGGGGGTGGTTGTGGTGGCTGGTGGTTGTTGGTGGTGGTGGGGGCTGGCTGTTGGTGGCGGGGGTGGTGGTTGTGGTGGGTGGGTGGTGGTGGGGGGGCCGGCTGTTGGTGGCGGGGGTGGTGGTTGTGGTGGGTGGGTGGTGGTTGTGGTGGGTGGGTGGGTGGTGTTGGTGACTAATGATGGAAGAAGAAATGGGATGAAAAAACAAGGGGTGGATGGAATGAATTTTCAAGGAATGGAATCAACTATGTAATGGTTCATTCCATTACATTCACCAATCAAACATGTCTTCTTTCATTCACCCTCAATGGTTTATTCCATTCCACCCCTTATTATTGCATATCAAACGCTACCTTATATCATCCTAGTCTACGTTGATGACAATATTGTCACTGCTAGCAATCTGGTAGCAGCAGACAGAGTTATCCATAACTTGGCAAAAGACATTGGCAACCTTGATTGCTTTATGGTTCTTGAAGTTGTTCCACAAGGACGAAATATTCTTCTATCTGAAAGAAAATGTCTTTGACATTCTTCAAAGAGTTAGACTAGAAGACTCTACACCACTAACATCTTTATGAGCTCCTCACTAGTCTTATCGCTCAAGGATAGTCTTTGTTTTTGGATCATGTCAAATATTGTTCGATTGTTGGCGCTCTCCAATATGTCACATTGTCCAGACCTAATATTACATTTGTTGTCAACAAAGTGTGCTAATATATGCATGCCCCATATAACAATCAATGGTCGACAAGTAAATGCATTCTAACGCATTCTCAAGTATTACGAGGCACCATTTGTCATGGATTACTTATATGACGTGACTCTGGTCCAAGATTCAGGCTTTCATTGACATTCACCGACAAGGATCCTTGTCTATTCACTCATGCTGATTGGACTGGGCTGCCTAGATGACTGTCGGTTTACAGGGGCTTAGCTATCTACTTAGGCTCCAATCTTATCTCTTGGATTGCACAAAAGCAGATTACAGTTTTTCAGTCATCTACTGAATCGGAACACAAAGCCCTAGACAAATTCTACTCTCACTCTTTGGTGTGAGAATTTGAGTGCTACCTATCTTACAGTCAATCTATTCTTTCATGCTTGAACAAAACACGTTGAAATTGATTTTCCCTTTGTTTATGAAAAAGTAGCACATGGAGAACTTCGTATCCAGTTCATTTAAATAGATGATCAAAGCGCATGCATCCTCAAAAAGCCATTGCCAACTCAAAGATTCATATTCTTACGTTCCAAGCTATACGTCGCTCCCCACTCTTTGCTTTCGGGGGAATACTAGATCACATTGTTAATTAGCTAATAGTTGAGGATAATTTATGTAAATATACAAGTCTATAAGTACCCATGCAATACCTAATTTGAAATACAACACAATCATTTCACAATCATAACATACTCTAAATAATCTTATTGCTCGACTAGAACTATTAACAATAATAAGTTTAAGATAAAAAGTGTGTGAAAAAGGCAAAGTAGACGGCCGAGTATGTAATTTTAGATTTTATTTTTCCCTACAGTACCAATTCTTTTTTAGCAGTTGGTATGAAATTGATTATTAAAAAATTGATTCTTTCTAAATAAACAAATCATTGGAATTGAAACAATTTATCAAAACACTAAAAACTGGTTACTGACTTGATAAATTACAGGATCCACCAGAAGATCCAGTGGTTACCCTCTGTGCACATGTATTCTGCTATCAGTGTGTATCTGAATACTTAACAGGGGATGACAATACTTGTCCGTCTCCAAAATGTAAAAGCCGAATTGGTGCTGATCTGATATTTAACATCCACATTAAGAAATTCCATCTCTGATGACGGTAGCTCAAGTTCATCAAGAATTGATGAAAAATCTATTGTTCTTCAGCAAGATTATAGTTCTTCCAAGATTAAAGTTGCAATTGAGATTATTCTATCCAACTGCAGATCAAAGAGTTCACATTTAGTTGGATCCAATGGTGATGCGTCTTCTAGTTCAGGCCTTGAAGGACCAATAAAAGCAATTGTGTTTTCCCAGTGGACAAGAATGTTGGATCTTTTTGAGATGTCACTTGATCAGTATTTGATTGAATACAGGAGGCTTGATGGTTCCATGTCTTTACCTTTAAGGGACCGTGCTGTTAAAGAATTCAACACGGATCCTGAGGTTGACCTCATACTCTTTATAGTTTTAAATTTAAACTCAGTTTACTTGATTCTATAGGTGGCAAATTGGATGGGTGGGTTGGGCGACAGTAGGAGGATAACTTTTATGGTATGGTTTGAAATGGATCAGGTTGGTTCAGGTTAGGGAAAGGCATATATATGGTAATTACCTAAGATGACTAGGCACAATGTTAGAAAAAATCAACAAGGTGAGTTGGCATTGTCACTGCTAACTAGTCTCGGCTGTTTGACCACTTACCTGGTTAAATGATTTCATTACTAACACACTAAAATTTTTTTTCTTGTAAAAGTATTCAGTAGGTTTTATCCTCTAAAATACACTTTGGGCAACTTTTGACCTGTTTTCTTCTAAGCTAATATATATCTTTTTTGACCTGCTAGAGATAAAAGTTAACCCTACCTGACCAATCGGAAGTAATTTGACCTGTCTACCTTGATATGTTGAGCCTAATATCCAGGACATCAGTGCTTCAACTATATAATCAAGAAATGAAATATGTTGCAGGTGCTTGTTATGTTAATGTCACTGAAAGCTGGAAATCTTGGTCTGAACATGGTGGCTGCATCTCATGTTATTCTTTTAGATCTTTGGTGGAATCCAACTACCGAAGATCAAGCCATTGATCGAGCTCATAGAATTGGTCAAACTCGTCCTGTTACAGTGTCAAGACTAACCATTAAGGACACCGTTGAGGACAGAATTCTTGCCCTTCAGGTTTGTACTTCACGCGTTAAATTGTAATTTTACTATTTTTGCCGTATCATCAGTTTAGATTTTCCCACCTCATCACTCGATTTAACTTTTTCTTGCAAGTGCAGGAAGAGAAGAGGAAAATGGTTGCTTCGGCTTTTGGTGAAGATCAAAGCGGAACTTCAACCGCTCGCTTAACCGCTGAAGATCTCAGATATTTGTTCATGGGGGCACATTGAGGCAATTTTTGGTTAGGTGGTTAGTTGGGCATTTTTGTTTAGATCAAGTGTTAAGCCTGTAAATAGTGGTAGTTACAATTGCTTTTTGTAGAGGAGGTTAGTCGTGAATGTTTGTTTTAATGTAGAACTAGTGATTAACCTTCCGCAAGTTGCAGCGGAAACATGACTTGTTTAACAAAATCTTGACATAAATCTGCGCCTTGCGGCATGGGTATTGATAATATCATAAACATTATATTAAAAAAAGATTATTGGAAATAGTAATCCAACTTTTAATAATCCTAACTTTTATATATTGGTCGTGATTATTCACAACTCAACAAATGTCTATGGACACTTTTAATTTTGAGTTTATGTTCTTGCAACGATTTTTTACTAACTGAGAGTTAACATCATTAGTTTTTTTGATGATGTGAACTACTTTATGATCAAAACATTAAGCAGAAAGTTGAAATCAACTGTTGGTTTTGTCAATTAGAAACTTCTGTAATGTAAAACCCGTTAATTTTCACCTTCTAATTTGAACCACTTGATTTGTTAAATGTAGTTTTGACGATAGATGCTAGACACTGAAAAAAGGAGCTAATAGAGGTTGGGCGGTGACGGAGTTGAAAATGATTCAAAGTTAACCCATTTCATAAAAAATTATAGGCATTAACTATCGGTTAGTAAGGGATTATTGAAGGAAATAAACTCAAAGTTAAGAGTGTTTTAAACATTTCCTGAGTTGAGATTAATATCGAGCAATAAATAAAAGTTGGGATTATTAAAATCGAATAACCCATTAAAAGATGAAATTTGTAAAAATCACGTGTCAATAGTTGATAATGCTATCAACCTGGTTTGAACTTGGGTCCAAAAATCTTGAGAAGACGCTCACCCCAAGATTTGAACTTGGGTCATCAGTGGGAGAAAGAAAAGACCCACTCCAACTAAGATTCATCTTGTTTGCTATACTTAGAGGTGTACAAACCGGGTTCGGGCCCAAATCAATCCAAACCGAAATCGGTTTGGTCAAAGTTGGTCAAAACCAGTTTGGCCCCAAACCGGTTCGGGTTGGAACCGCTTTCAAACCCAAAATTCCCAACCCTATCAAACCGGTTTGGGTCGATTTGGAAACCGGTTAGGTCCAAACCGGTTTTTTTTTTGAGAAATTTGGATTTTTTATTTCAAAGAAAATTTTAAACTTTTTATTAAAAAATTTAAAACATAAATACGATTTATACAATTTAAAACAAGTAAAATAATTACACAATTTAAAGCATTTAAACAATTTAAAATATTTATACAAGTAACACAATTATACAATTTAAAACATTTATAAACATATATATACAATTTTAAATACAAGTAAAGTATATAAAACATTTATAAAATTTAAACAACATACAAGGGTAAATAATATTTTTAAAACTATACAAGTTGAAAACCGGGTTTAAAACCGGTTTGAGAACCGGGTTGGAACCGGGTCAGTTAAAAAATCGGTTTCAATTGGGAAAATGGAAAACCGGGGATGAACCGGTGGACTGGTTCGGGTTTGAACCGGTTTGGGCCAAACCGGTTTAGGCCAAACCGGTTTCGGGTTTTCTGGCCAAAACGGTTCCCGAACCGGTTTTTTTTGCCACCTCTAGCTATACCGGATGCAATTACATATATAAGACTTCTAAAACAAATTTTAAATTAAAAAAACAGCAAGAACCCGTCAATTGGCAGGCTTTAGTGTCGTCAATCCCACCAATCAAGTGGCGGTTCTGATTGGTGCCGCCAATCCTACCAATAAAAGACAAGTACTATTCATGAACATTTTTGAATTCATATATAATTAATGTTGTGACCAAATAAATGTGTCTTCAAAACTTAAGTTAAAGTAAGAGATCATATCAGGTCGGTTTAGTTTATTTTAATTTTTTTCTGGTTGTAAAAAGTGTATTATACCTAGCCTTGTACTAATCCATAGAGTTTGTATTTATAATATTTGATTATTATCAAGTTTTATGAGCTACAAAATCATATTTATTAATTTTTTTGTATGGTTTGGTTTCGAAGTGTGCAATGGGTATGAGATTTACTTTCGCTAATTATGGAGGTAACAAATAATGCTCTGATTGTCTTAAATTTGCAAAATTTTGTAACTCATATTTAGTCTCATACACTAACAGTCGAAATGTTATGTGTTTCAATATATTCCATTGAATTTAGGTATTTATACCATCATTTTACAAACAGAAACAATTCCAATGTATGAAATTTGTCTCACACATTTTGTGTGAGCAACAAATGTGGGGTGTATAAATCAAATGGGCTTTATCGTCCACTAAGCTAGTCTTTTGTGCTTTATTTCTCTTGTTTAATTTGTAACATTGGTTTCTAAGCCAACTTAGAATGATAATCCATACTGTGCTAGTTTGATAAAATTACATCTAGCTAATCTTTTGAAAATAAATTTTCCTGTTTGGTTTGTGGCACATCTTTAATCCTATGTTTAAGCACAATTATGTTGTAACACTTTAGGAGTGGGAGTAATTCTAGGTTTCTTAGGTTCTTTGGGCTGTCACATTAGATTTTTGTATTTTTCTCGTTTTTTTTTTATTTTGCACAGGGTTGTATTAAATTTTCTTTGGTTTTCACATTTGATCCACAGATAATTTAATAAATAAAAGAAAGGGGATGGTAAAGCCGGGTGCATATTCACTAGGTTGGATTTTTTTTCATATCGTCTTTCGGGAGTGGTGTTCCCACCCAGGGCAGACATTTCTCCATTCAAACCTGGTTTCCACTCTGTAACATATTAATTACTTTTATTCTGGTAGTTAATAAGTATTCTAAAAAGTTCATAAAATATAACCACTTTTCAAAAAAAAAATAAAGAACATAATACTTTTCTTTAACATGTGTGATACAAAATCAGTTATTTGATTACATTCTTTATATTTGGAAATTAGCAAGATATTGAAGAATACTTTTGAATAAAATTTGGTAAAAAGGAAAAGAATTGTACACACGTAAAAAATATAATTATCTTTTAGACTATGTGTAATGGTTTAATTAATGTGTTTAGTTAAAATGTCATTTAGATGTCATGTAAGCAAAAATGATTTCACTAAACTTACTTTTAAATCAATGTATTTTAACTAATTGTAATTATTACTCAATATTTTTTTATTTAATATTTAATAAACATAATAGTTTTAAACGTTATTGGATTTTAATAATCCAAACTTTTATATAAGAAAGGGAGAAAGAAATGCCAGTCACTTAGTAAAAAGGCTCTCTAATAGTTTGGGCCAAAGGTTAATTTCAACTCAGTAAATGTTTACGGACACTCTCAACTTTAAGGTTATTTTCCAGCAACGATCCCTTACTAACTGAGAGTTAACACCGTTAGTTTTTTGATAACGTGTACTACTTATATGGCCAAAGCACTAAGCAAAAAGTTGAAATCAACTACCGGGTCTGTTAATCTGAATATTCTGCAACCTGAAACCCATCAACCTTCACCTTCTGATTTGAACCACTTGACTTGTTAAAGTTAAATTTCAAGTGACGATAAATGCTAGACACTGACAAAAGATCTAATAGAGGTTGGGTGGTGACAGAGTTGAAAAATGGTTCAAAGTTAGTTCAATTTCATCGAAAAAACTAACAGGCGTTAACTCTCAGTTAGTAAGGGATTGTCTAAGGAAAATAAGCTTAAAGTTGGCAGTGTCTGTTAATATTTTCTGAGTTGGGATTAATCTCGGTCAATTAATGAAAGTTGAAATTATTAAAATCTAATAACCCTAGTTTTAACTAATATACCGGTTATGATTAATATCTAATATTTTAATTAGTTATGATTAATATGTGCATTTAACTAATATAGTAAAAACTAAAAGAAAATATTAAGTTTTGGTTAAATTTTAATTCAAATCAAACTTAAAAGGGTAAATTTAAACTTTACTACAACTAAAAGAGCTTATGAAAAACTCTCATATTTAAAATTAAAAAAATAAATTAGCTGACAATATATCTTCTTTCCAAGACATCAACGTCATCTTCTTTCTTTTACATTTTTCTTTTACATTTTTCTTTTTTACCATCTTACATGTCTCCATTAAAGCATCATATATTTTCATTTAAGCTTAATATTTTTTCATTTGAGTTGTAAAATCTCCATCAAAATATATTTATACTTCTCCCTTTGTTTTTTTTGGAGTTTTAAGGCCTCTGAAGGGGTTAGCGTGGAAGCCCTTGACGTCCCCATTCACTATCTTTGTAATGGTTTTGGCACCACATTTTCATGCCACATCACCACTTATATGACACCCTTTACATCCCTATTGTGTTGGGTCTTGTAGCGGGTGAAACAACAATTTTGTAGATTATGTAAGCATCAAATGTATGAGTTTTATAATTCTAACCTCATATGGCTAGTGTGGATATTGGGACACCCTAAAATTATAAATTAACACTCTAAAATTTTATACGTGTCGTATAGCCCATACACGTCGTATAGGGGATCGTATAGCCCCATACGAGATGTATAGCCCATCTAACAACCCCTTGAATTTTCATCGTTATCAGTGTCGAAATTTGCTATACGCGCGTATAGCCCTTTATGTGTTGTATAGGGGTCGTATAAGGCTATATGGGGTGTATAACTCTCTGATAGCCCCCCTGAACTTTTCTTGTTTTTAGTGTATTCGTTCCTATACGCCGCGTATAGACTTATACGCAACATATAAAGGGGTGTTGATTTACCTAGGTGGGTGTTTCTATATTAAAACTCTACCTTAAAAGTAAATTACATGGATAATTTATGTTCCAATGTCTAAATGCAACTTTGCTCGTTTCTTTTTGAAAATTATATGCACATGCCTCATTATCTAGTTCTGGTATATCTAGTTGTAACACATTTGATTTATTTACAGCTTGCTAAATGTGAAAGAGATGATTATTTTACATCCACAGTCTTCATATTTTACATCCATAGACTCCATAATTCAATGTTAATAGAAGACAAATGCACATCATAGCACAAACCTTAAAGTTGGTCAATTGAGATGCTACAATCTGTAGCTTTTTAATTGATATGGTTGGTTGGGTCATTTAAATTGAACCCGAGTCTTTAATTATTTTTGTGTTTTAAATTCTTTTAATAGTTAATTGGGTCCCTGATGGACGTTGGCCCACCTGATCATCTTTATTACTTGTGTATGGAATCTCAAGACATTAGTCTGGCATGTCTTCTAATGGAAGCTCGTACATCCGTCCGTCCCATTAGTCCTAAACATGAGACACCATCACGAGAAAACCTATATTAGGTGGGAAAACCCCCGATCCAACTTGAACTCTTTTTTTAGGTCATAGATAAGACTTGAATCTAACAACTACTTTTATTCTTAATGAAGTTTTAAGACATCTCATATCAACTACTTGAGTTGTGTTTTAGATAAATGATTATGTTACTTAGTTTAATGTTTTAACATATTCAGTGGTGGTGGGGTCGCTTGTGGGTTTCAGTGGTGGTGGTAGGGTCGACAGGAGGTTTCATTGGTGGTGTTGGCTGCGTCGCTAGCGAGTTTCAATGGTAGTGGTGGTGGGGTCACCGATGGTTTTCAGTGGCAAGGGAGGTTGAAGAAGGTGGTTGGTGGTGGCTGGATTTGGTGGTGAGAGAGATAATAAAAAAAAAGAGAAGATAGAGAGAAAAAGAGATGGATATGAGTTGGGTGGGGATGGGGATAGGGATGGGTTTTTATCAAATTTTATTTAACAGAACAAACACTAATGGTGTTAGTGGTTCAGGTGAAATTGAAATAAACCTTAAAACTATTGGACCGTCTTGGACTAAACCTGTTATTTTCGTCAAACCTCAGGGATGCAAATAGTAATTTACTCTAAACATTTTGATAAAAATGTTTATTTGGTAAACACTGATTTCTAGTTTTTTTAATGTAAACATCGAATATGTATATAGGGTTATACATCTCATATGACCCATATAAACTCATACAATTCATATAGATCTCTACGACACATATACTAAAATTCGACAATGAATATAGGAAAAAATTCAGGGGGCAATGAGAAGGATTATACGCCCCATATAAGTTTACATGACCCCTTTATAGCGTATAATGTTATACGATCCGTATAAAACTTAAGATGTTAGTATTATAATACAGGAGTGTCTCAGTAACCAGGCCTAAAATAAATAATCGAATGTGTTATGAGAGCATTCATAGTGGGTTTCCTAACCTCATTCTCATATTTACACTAAAAACAATATTTTTTACTATCTCTTTCAATTAAATAATACTTTTTAATATCTTTATCATTATATTTTCTTTCTCATCCACTCACAACTGCTTTCAAAATACTAAAAAATTTATGGGGTTTGTAGTGTAATTCCTCATATTTCTCAAAATATGGGGAATCACGATAAAACCCTCATAAATATTCTTTCTCATTCACTCAAAATCACTAACAAACATCCCACATAATATAAGACACACACTCCCATAAAAAATGAAAAACTCACAATAAATGCTCTGAGTGAGTAGTAACACATAGTCATAACTAAAAGAACAAAACTATGTTCAATATTACCACATGATCCTCATAACGTAATTTAATTTAACAAAAATCAAAAGTGCAAAAATACAATTTATAGTTTTTGTATTTACTATCTCATGTTATGTGACACCCCACCCGTAACCCAGACGAGCGTCTACAATTGATAGAACTTACAACGAAAGCTAGCATATGCTTTATTACTAACTATAATATCATCAACTTGTTACACCACTATTTTACAACAATATTTAAAAATAAATTAAGATAAAACTTCTTGGTCTTCTAGATCCTTTATTCTTTAAGTAGCTTTTAAGCATTTCTTTAAGGGTTACTAGTGATACATATATTCAAAAAGATGTCATCTAATGTTGGTGGCCTCATGCTATACAGTTTATAAAATTAATTTTGACCTGCATACAATATGAGTTGTGATATTTAGGTCAATAGGCATAGTGCCTTCCTTGGTACCACAACCACCGACAACGGGCTTGTCAGACCCTCTCGACCGTCAAATAGGTATGAGCATGTGTTTGATGCATATGAGAACCCTATCCTCTATTCAGCCAGTTCGACACACCTCATTAAATATATCATGATCCTGTATACCCCTACTGACCCGTGCATATATGTAAGCATATAATTATTACCAGTACAGACAGAACGAGTTTATTATCACAGTTTTGAAAACATTAATGACAACTCACCTATATAATAGTTGATAATGAATACTTAGTAAGATCTGGTGATATCTCAAGGTCCTGATACAGTTTAAGTAATCCTAAGTTATACAATAGTACAACTAACTAGTCATTGTTATGGTTGGATATTAACTAGTGCTACTTTGTTTAAGCATTAGTTATCAGTCCATGCCTAACTAAGGCTATGTTACCTAAAACCCAACCCTCACAATAACCCTAACGCCCAAAATAATAATACCATACTAATACTAATCCTAATCCTAATAATGATACAAAAATAATAATGATAAACTTGACATAAATTAAATGAGAAGATACCTTAAAATTATCTACAACAATTTAATGTAGAGTTTCCTTACTTGCGCTCCTATCTGAGCTTTAAAAACGATTACTAACAACACTCCAACGAGATATTATAAACTTTGAGGTTTTCAATGTGTCAAAGCTTTCCTAAAAACCTACATTCTAAATCAATCATAAACTTTGTATTTATAGTTGAACTTGAGAACACTTCTGTAAAGATTAATGAAAAGGCTGATACAAACTAAACATCTTTAGTCTTTCCTGCATGCTGCACAAGTGCATTGAAGTGGAATGCTTCGGAAGTTTCACATGTGCAACAGAAATACTCTAAGTGTGAAATCTTCCGAAGCCAAGACCAACATCTTCCGAAGCCAAAGATGAAGTCTTCCGAAGCCTCAGAGACAAAGTCTTCCGAAGCTTGAAGTTCATGAAGACAGATTTCTTCCAAAGACTTTTAAGATATGCTTTATCTGATGTACTGTTCCATAAAGCTGGACACCTTTCCGCTGCAACTCTGCAAGTCACCAACTAACATGGTTTGGTGAAAAGGTCCATGCTTTTGGTAACTGTATGTTGAGGTCTTGAGTCTGTAACTTTCTACTTTATGTACTTTATCCTTTTTGTAATAGATAAGGATGTGAGCTATGGCATGTCATAGTCATTAGTCAAAAGGCAATCTGCCCTTTGACTCTACAATTGATTTTGTGTGTGTCTAGTCAATTGTGTCCAGCTGGCTTTCAAAGTATAGTCGGTTGTAGGATGTTGTATAAGTATCTCATGTTCTTGTATCTTTCAGATATGCTTTGTAACACTTGTAATAGAACATAGAGAAAACAATATACTGCATTCTTGAAACCATACACCTGTGTTCTTTATGTTCTGTCTCTTACATTACTTGTGTTCTTAGTATCTTATCTTGGTTAATCCAGTTTACTGTTTGATTAAAGTTTGGTTAATCTCCTATTTGTGTTGTTGTGTTGTAATTCACACCCTTCAACGATCTTGCATTTGGTATCAGAGCATTCAGGCTCTTAATATAAGATCTCACCATCTTAAGATCCCTCACACACACAAATACCAAACTTTTCAAATGGCAGCCATTTCCAAAACTGATATGGAACTGGAACCATGAACAAGTCCCCACTGATCACTCTTGATGAGTTTGACACCTGATGTTTAAGAATGGAATGTTTCATCAGGTCTCTTGATTCAAGAATGTGGGAGTCTATTGAGAAGGGACCTTTCATACCCAGCACACCCTCTGCTACTGGTGCTGGTATGATCTCCAAGGATGTGGCTAACTACTCTGATGAAGATAGGAAAAGAGTAGAGATAGATAGGAAAGCCATGACAGCTCTTCAAACTGCCCTTCCAAACTCTGTGTACAGAGGTTTCAAGAAGTGCAAAACAGCTAAGCAGTTGTGGGATGCACTGAAACTGATGTATGAGGGTTCCTCTGAAGCCAAGGAGAACAAGAAGGATCTCCTGAAGCAACAGTTTGAAAACTTCACCTTCAAAACAGGTGAGACCATGACTCAGCAATACTTCAGGTATGTTGAGATTGTGGATACCCTAGTGGATGGAGGAGTTTCTCTTGAAAATAGAGACATTGTAAGGATGTTCATGTCCTCACTTCCTAGGCAATGGACACACTACTGTGTGGTGATCAAGAGAACTGAAAATCTCAAAACTCTCACTCTGACAGAGTTATATGGGATTCTCAGTGGCTACCAGATGGAGATGAACATGCAGGGTTCATCTGGCAACTCCAACAATCAAATGGGTTCAGCCCTACATGTGGTTGAAAGGGATAGCATAGAACCCAAACATCATCTTATATGCTACCCTGACAACTCACCCAATGTCACACCCCCGCTAAGAGCGGAAACACGGGGGCGTAACGAGATGGGAATCGTCATAACACATGGTAAGCGATAGAGATGCAATAATAATAATGATGACAAACGTGTCATGACAACACCCGACAACAAGCGGACTTGTGTCGTGTTTAGTCAGTATTCACGACAACATAGCCATAAGCATAAACATGATACATAAATCATAATACATAGATAATAACATTGTATGCAATTCCCACAACCCGGGAACAAGTTACAAAGTGTAATGTTGTTTGAAACAGTTACAACAATTGTTTTCAAAAAGACAAGTTTAGCCCGAAAATGCATCCTAGGGTCTCCACTAAGGCAGCACACCTAGAACCTCAGCTAGCATGATCACCTGAAAAGATATGCTCAAAATGGTCAACAAAATTGTTGGTGAGTTCGCAGGTTTAAAGTAAATAAGTAATTGATGCTGTATAAAGTTGTTGCAGAATACCGTGCATACAGTTATAAGTAAGCAAAATCACATGACAAGAGCTTTAGCCAAACCTAATGACGTACACAAAGAATCTTATCGGAATATATTCACCCAAGGCCCGTTCCTGGCTTTTTTTGGTACTAACTAGTATACCAACACGAGGGCGGGGGTGTCAACCCAGTAGTACTACCAATACCTAACCGTCGGTTCCACACTGGAATTAAATGGTTGTAAGAAAGAACACAAAGCAGACTCAAGCATGTATCAGATAAGTACCCACAAAACAGTAGCACGTTGATTCCAAGTATGTAAATTGTATGTATATTGTACAGCATAGAAAACGGGCGAGCATACTTTTCCCCATGTTTGTAATGTTTGTAAAGTAGTATAAGCATAAAAGGGGCCACGAAACTCACATGTTAAGTGGTAAGTATGAATGATTCGGGATTCCAACAGTTGTATGCATAGAACAGTCAAACACCTATTGACAGTTATCGTTAAGCATTAATGACGTGTATAAAGCGTATAGTAATGTTTGGTCGGTTCGAGTTATATCGGTTCGATCGTGGGTAGCACACACACACACAAGCGGACACACGTATCAGATCTTATGTAGATCCAAGTACGACGAGTAGTCATCATTGCTTATGACATTCGTGAAATGATCTCGTGGTTTTGAAAGATAACACTTGTTAAGTATTTGAGTTCCAATGGATTGTCGATAATTGTAAAATTTTAGGTTGTTTTCAATTGAAATAGTATGTGCATGTTGATAGCGTTGACTTTAATCTTTGTGGTCAAGCAATGACACTTTTACTGATGTTACCTTATCATCATCAGACGTTCAAAGGGAAATTCACACTTAACATCATCAGTCACACAACAGGACCAGACGCTCGACTCAACGCTCCATCCGTACGAATTAACCTTCAATCGTACGAATCAGCTTCATTCGTACGATTGAGTCTTCATTCGCATGACTGGCATTCAGTCGTACCACACAACACACATTCGCACAACCAACCTCCATGCGCACGAATCAACCCTCAATCATGCGAATTAGCTACTTTCGTGCGATTGAACCTTCATTCGTGCGATTGGACTCCAGTCGTGCGAAACACGCACAATCGCATACATTCAGTCGGTCACCTGACTCAATCGCACACACACTCATTCGCTCGCACAACTCAGTCGCATGACATCCCTAGTCGCATGATTCAGTCGCCCGAAAGACACAATCGCATGACTCAGTCGCACGACTCACCCAATCGCACGGCTCAGTCGCATGACATACCCAGTCGCCTGAACTACAGGTTCGCGACTGTAGAAGTGCAGAGCAGCCTTCGGCTGCTCCGAGCACGGGTTTTACACAACAAGCACTTCAGAAACACTCTACAAACATACACAAACATGAAACACAAGCAGAAAGACCTCACACGCACCCACACGACCTCATGTGTTCGAGTTGAACCCGAACACCTGAAACCCTAGTTTGAACAACCGTGAATGAGCAAGAAAAGGGGCAACCAGGGTCGTCTACCTGCTAGAATAGAGTAGACTAGGCTGTAGATGGAGTCTAGACGACGAGAACAAGACCAAGCGGGTTGGATTTGGAGCTAGAATGAAGAAGATGTGAAGAAGAAGGTGGAGAGGATGAAGAAGATGGAGATGAAATGAGATTAAGGGCTGGAGTATGGGCTTATATACCCAGTCCAAGTTTGCAAAATGGCGAGTTTAGTCCCTGCACTTAACCCTCGAGTTCCCAAATTTGTTTCGGTTGATTACGACCTTAAATGTTCGTTATATAAGGTTAAAAGCGTGTTTAATGGTAATTGATAGTCTAAAATGGTTTTATTAATGACAATGGTTGACATTAAAAATGATATATTTGGTGGTAATGGTGATAAAATTATAAAAGGTTTATGCTGAGCACACGTTCTCGGAGGAAGTACAGGCACAAGGGAAAATAAAGCAGACATGATTCCTTAAAGCAGGAGTTCATGAAGAAATGAAGAATAATTAAAATAATTATATGCTTATTTATGTCGTTCGACGGACCTTAAGGTGACGGATGTCACACCAAGGGTCCTTTCATCACCTTCCCAGAGACACCAAGGGAGAACTACACTCAAGGAAGCCCATTCCAAGAGACAAGCTCTTCTCAAGCATTATGTCTTCTGATGAAAGCTGTGGCAACTCTCTTTTCACTCTTGAAGACCTGGACTGTATCTATCCAGATGATCTAGAGTACATGGAAATAGTCCACCAGATGGCTCTTCTCACTCATAGAGCCAAGAAGTTCTACAAGAGGACTGGAAGGAAGTTCTCAAGCAATGCAACCAGTGGAATGTTTAGACTGGACCAATGCAAAGTCAAGTGTTACAACTGTAACTTGATGGGCCACTTTGCCAGAGAGTGTAAGGCACCTAGAACAAATGGTGGCCAAACACAATCCAGACCAAACTACACTGACAAAGTTCTCCATATTGAGAAGTCAAAGCAGCAAGCTGTTGTTGCTGTTGAAGAATGAGGCTTTGACTGGAGCTTTCAGGTGGAAGATGCTTCTCCAAACCAAGCACTGATGGCAGATCATGATAAAGCCAAGGTATTGGAACATCTCTATACTCCTGAATGCATTGCTAAAGTTAACAGGTACAGGTCCTATAACTTGGAACTAAGATTTGATATTAAGTCCTTAAACATTTTAAAATCTGATTTTAGAAAGTCTGAAAATGATTATAAGCTGAAAATAAAGGACTTAGAGAAAACAATTTCAGTTCTAAAACATGAACACACAGATTTTAGGACTCAAATTAAAGATCTCATAACCAAGTTAACTGAGTGCCAGGTTGAGCTTGTGATCAGCAAAGCCAGGGCAGAAAAGAGTGTTGTTGAAGAAGAGACCTTCAAGAACATGATATCCTCATCCCTGCCAACAAAAGTGTGTTATCAAAATAGACAGGGACTGGGATCAATGAGATAGCCCCTCCACACACAATCTTGTCAGTAAGATCTCCTAGGTGTGGAACTTGTGAAGATGAGCTTCCTCTCATAGATCCTATGAGTGAGGAGGATGAAGAAGAGATAGTAAAGAATCCCTCTACAAGAGTGAAAGGAGGATTCCAAGAAGGGCCACACTATCTTCTGAGGAGAAAGTGAAGACTGTGATGACCAAGTCCATGAGAAAGAACTTGATCAGAAAGAGCAAAAGAAAGGCAAGGAAGGCTCAAGAGATCAAGGCTACTTTTGACTCTAAGCAGAAACAAGTTTTTATTTCTATAGGGTTAAAGTGGTAGGGACTGAAGGCATCAACAAAAACTCTGCTAAGAGTTTTGGTTCTTGCTCAACTCATTTCAGCAGCAAGAAGAAGACTGATTTGCTATGTACCACTGCTGCACAGCCTGGTCCATCAAACTCCAAGCACAGTTCTCAGTCCAAGAGGACTGTCTCAGCATCTGCAAAGATGAAGGTGGAGAAGGGAAGTGACCAAAGACAGTCTTACTCTCATGACAAGGCTCTTGTGAAGAAGAAGATGAATTGTGTTATGTGTGACAGCACCGCTCACATCGTAAGGATTGTCCCTTCAATCCTAAAGGTACTGTCCATATGGCCAAAACAAAGGCTTCAAAGAGTTCTAAGAAGATTCAGGCTTCGGAAGGAAAACCAGTTTCCTTCGGAAGTTTCAAATCTAACAAGAAGGGAAGTGGAAAATTCTCTTTGGAAGAACATTTGGTCTCGGAAGAAAGGAGTTCTTCCGAAGCACTGAAGTCTGTTGCAGTGTTTGCAGAATCTTCCGAAGGTTCAGTCATCAAAACTTCTGAAACTCCAAAAATTTCTAAAGTTTTGAAGGTCAAGTCCAAGACTCCAAAGGTGGTGTGGACGTCTAAGAAAGACCAAGTGACTGAGATTTCTCCATCAACAACAACTCAAGATCCTCTTAGTACAACCATAGGATCTATTACTGTTAATTTACCTTCTGCAAGTGAGCCCAAGACAAGCAAGGCTTGGGTTTCTAGATGTAACTAATCATTCTCTTTTATGCAGGGACAGCTGAAGACAGACAGAAATGTTTGGATCATAGACAGTTGCTGCTCCAGGCACAAGACTGGTAATAGGTCAATACTTCAGAACTTTGAAAGGATTGATGGAGGACCTATTGCTTTTGGAGGAGATGAAGGTGGTTACATTTCTGGAAGGGGCAAGGTCACGAATGGTAAGCTCAGCATGAAAAGGTAAACTTTGTTAAGGAGCTTGGATACAATCTTTTGAGTGTATCTCAATTTTGTGATCAGAGTCATAACAGCCTGGTGTGGTCATTCCTCATAAGCATATCCTGCTTAGAGCCCCAGGAAAGGAAACATGTACAAGATGGATTTGCAAGAAACCTCTCCCTCTAGAGAAGTTTCATGCTTTCTATCTAAAGCCAATAGTGATAAGTCTTTCCTATGGCATAAAAGAATGTGCCATGTAAACTTTAAGAACATGAATAAATTATTAAGCATGATTGGTAACTGGAATGCCAAAGAAAAGTTTACAAGTGATGATCACTGTGTTGCATGCCTGAAAGGGAAGCAACATAAGGTATCTCATAAGCCTAAGGAAAGGAACTCCATCACTACATCCCTACACTTGTTACATATGGATCTCTTTGGCCCCACCAGTGTAATGAGTTTAGGAAGGACCTTATACTGTCTAGTGATCACAGATGATTTTACAAGATTCACTTGGGTCTTTTTCCTTAGAACTAAGGATGATGAGACTCCTGAGATTCTAAAAAATTTCATCTTAAAGATTGAGAATCAGTCTGATCACAAGGTCAAAATCATAAGATGTGATCAAGGAAAAGAATTCAAGAACCAAACCCTTGATACATTTTGTGATGAAAAAGGTATTGCAAGACAATTTAGTGCTCCCAGGACTCCTCAGCAAAATGGTGTTGCTGAGAGGAGAAACAGGACACTGATTGAAGCTGCAAGAACCATGTTGTCTGACTCTAAACTGCCCATCACCTTCTGGGCAGAGGCTGTCAACACTGCCTGCTATGTGCAGAACAGAGTTTTAGTAGTTAAGACTCATGGCAAGACTCCTTATGAACTTTGGCACAAGAGAAAACCTTTCATTGGTTTTCTCAGGTCATTTGGATGTCCTTGCACCATCTTGAATACCAAAGATCAAATTGCCAAGTTTGCTGAGAAATCAGATGATGGACATTTTATTGGATATTTTTCACAAGCTAAGGCTTATAGAGTGTACAATCTCAGAACTAGAATAGTTGAGGAGTCAGCTAATGTGACCTTCAATGAACACACACCATGTGTTGCTGGTTCTGGTCCCGATTGGCTATTTGATCTTGATTGGTTACCAACTGTTTTAACAAATCTTGTGAGAATGTTTCAGGATCTACAGAAAATTTAAATACAGGTGATCCTGACCCAAGATTTGAGCTAGGAAGACCTTCAAGTCATATCTTCAGCTCCAGTTGGAACTACTTCTGCAAATGAGGTTCTATCAACACAACAATGACAAATTCAGCTGATACATTGGTATGCCTTCAAATTCCAGCTCAGAGGCTTACAACCAGATAAGAACACCTCAACTGTGGAAGGCAACAATGGTGATGGTGACAGTGACCAAGAATTTCTTGATGCCACTAACCACACCATAGATGAGAACATCAATGATATCACACACTGCTTGGATCAAGTTTCACTTGAAAAGTGTGCTGATGTGGTGGGAGAAACATCTATGCCAGATCTAAATTTTCTAATTTAGATCTTTCTCAACAACTTGCTATGATTCCTCAACTTAGGATCCACAAGTCTCATCCTACCACAAAAATCATTAGAGATGTTGTCTCGGGGTAAAGACAAGAGGACAAACCCATGAAGCAATGTTTGTCTTCACTCTTGTGTTTCTATCCTCAGATAGAGCCAAAGAAAGTTGAGGAAGCTCTAAGGATGGAAGTGGGGTTGAAGCTATGCAACAAGAGTTGCTTCAATTCAAAAGACAAAAAGTTTGGAACCTTTGTCCTCTTCCTTTTGGGAAGACTACCATAGAACCAAATGGGTGTTTAGGAATAAGAAAGATGATAGAGGCATCATCATCAAGAACAAAGCTAGACTGGTGTTCAAGGATATACACAAGAAGAGAAGGGATTGACTAAACTGATGTCTTTGCTCCCGTGGCAAGATTAGAAGCTGTTAGGATATTCTGGCATTTGCTGCATCCAAGAACTTCAAGGTCTTTCAAATTGATGTGAAATGTGCCTTTTTATATGGAGTGATAGATGAAGAGGTTTATGTAAACAACCACCTGGCTTTGTAGATCCTGATCATCTGATTATGTCTGCAAGCTTGACAAAGCTCTCTATGGGCTGCATCAGGCACCCAGGAAGTGGTATGAGACACTGTCTGCGTATCTCTGTAAACATGGATACAGGATAGGTACTATAGATGAAAACTCTCTTCATCAAGGACAAGAAGAAGACATATTGCTAGTTCAAGTAGTATATGTGGATGACATCGTCTTGGTTCAACTAATCCAAAGCTCTGCAAAGACTTTGAGAAGCTGATGAAGACAGATTTGAAATGAGTGCCATGGGGAAATCAATTTCTTTCTGGGAAATATCAAGTGAAGCAAGTTGAAGGGCATCTTCATAAGTCAGTCAAAGTATGTCAAGCATACTCAAAAGGTTCATGTGACTGACTGTAAGATTGCTAAGACACCCATAGCCAGAAACCACTCCCTGGCTGATCTTAAGGGGGAGTGTGTAGATGAACACTTATACAGGGCTATGATTGGGTCTCTTATGTATCATACTGCTAGCAGGCCTGATATCATGTTGCTACATGCATCTGTGCAAGATATCAAGCCAACCCTAAGATGTCTCACCTTATCACTGTCAAAAGGATTCTAAGATACTCAAAGGTGCATCAACACTTGGTTTATGGTATCCAAGAATTCTGACTTCAATCTGTATGCTTATACAGATAGTGATTATGGGGTTGCAATATGACTGCAAAGTCTAAATCTGGGGGATGCCAATTTCTTGGTGGAAGGATTGTCTCATGGCAATGCAAGAAACAATCCTGTGTCTCTGCATCAAATGCTGCTGAAGCTGAATAAATTGCTGCCGCTAGCTGTTGTGCTCAAGTGCTTGGATTCAGAATCAAATGCTAGACTAGGGTTAAATTTCAAGGAGACTCCAATCCACATAGACAACAACAGTGCTATCTCAATTATAGAGAATCCTGTGCAACACTCAAGGACAAAGCACATCAATATTAGGTATCATTTATAATAGATAATTATGACAAAGGATTAATTAAACTAGTCAAGGTTCACACAGATGAACATATGCTGATTTGTTTACAAAAGCTTTTGATGAACAAAGATTTAAATATCTAATATCAGCTATTGGGATGATCAACCTTGAGTAAATTTTTCTTAAAACTAATTCTTATTATTTCTTAAAAATGTGTGTTCTAAGTTGTCTAGTCATCATCTTCATAAGCCATGTTTTCCTTGGATTAACAACTCTTGCTCTGAAGACTTCCTTAGATTAATGATGATTTATACTTCGGAAGTTATGCATTTTAACTTCGAAGAAAATCATACCTTCAAAATATTTAAACTGTCAAGAAATTTACCTTCGGAAGAGATTTCAATTTTATCTTCCGAGCTTAAATAGTTATCTTAGACACTTACTTATTTCAAGGACTTTTCCTTTGAAGCAAAATAAAATTAACTCTCGGAGCTTTGTTGATCTCTATACAAAACACTCAAGTCTTTAATTCTTTCTCCGAAGCACAATCATCAAATAATCCAGGAAATTCTTCCGAAGTCATTTTAGCTCGGAAGTTTTTCCATTAAAACTTCGAAGGTAATTAACCTTCGGAAGCTTTTGACTTCCAAGAAAACTACTTTTTGAGCAAAAAAAGTAACTACTTTTTCAGAGGTGGGACCGACATCCGGATTTCAAAGTTTATCATCTTTCATTAAACTTTATCTGAAATCCCTCTCTCATATAAACCCAACGGTTTCCCCTCTTCTATCATATGCTCTTTCTCCAAACCTAAAAACCCAAAATTTCTCTCTAAAATTCTTTCTTTATTTTTCTTCATCTATAAATTACCTCACAATGGCTACCTTGCTCACAGAAATGATCCAAATTACCATGCAGCTACACAGACAACACAATCAAGTTGCTCTGTTATGCTTTGAGAAAGATCCTCATTCTCAGAGGTTTTCCGTTGTGTCTGTCCAACTACTTCACCTCCTGACCATTGATCTCCACTCTATGAGGATCAGTTGCTTGAATTCTGGAAGACCTACCAAGAGGTCATTATGGACGGGGAGAAGGCACTGTCTGCACAGTGCAGGGGAGAACAATCTTCATCACTCCGGCCATCATCAACCGACATCTTCAGCTGGATGATGAAGAAGGTGAGGTGTTCTCCCAAAGGAAGCTGTAAATCATTCCTTTAAGAAGATGGAATATGAGGGAGATTTCTCTGTAAAGACCTTCAGGAAAGGGAATGTCTATCCAAATGGAGATTCCTGCTCCATGTGGTCATTCACAGCTTATCAAACAAGCATGGTGGATGGGACCAGATTCCTGAAGATCTCTCCTTCATAGTCCATGGAATGGTTCAAGGGGTCAAATTCAGGTACTCTCAGTTTGTTTATACAAATTGGCTTGCTAATTTAGACTCCTTAGAGTATTACATGTTTCCTAGATATGTCAGTACATTCTTAACTGTGAACTGGGCTCACAGTTAAGGGAAACAGGTAACATTCTTAAATTGGGACAGATGAAGCCCGACATATTTAAAACACTAAGAAAGTCCACTGTTGGATTCTCTGGGGTAGAAACAGCCCTAGTCCCAAAATGTTAGAGCTCATTGCTCAAGGTGACAACCTAGCAGTACAAGCTAGTGTTGAACCCACACTACCACTTTCCAATCACCTACACAGCCTCAAATCTCATCACCTACCAAAGAAAATCAAACGAACCCCTGCTCAGACTATTCAGTCTGTGGAGGCCCCCATACACTCACCCATACAGGAAGAAGTGGATACTGAAGCTCCCACTTCTCCTGAGGAGCAGACCACTCCATATTTTCAAAAATCAGTGTTGAGTTCCTCATGCTCAGCCTGATGAGCTCATTAGCCCTACTGCCTTAAGCCATCAGAGTCTCAACACTCAAGTGATCAACCTTCAGGGACAGTTACCATCCCCAGCCTATAGACTCAATCAACCAATTCCCAACCTTGATTTCTATACTGATGAAGATCTAGGTTTCAGTGAGTATAATAATGTCTCTTTCTTTTCCCCTACTCAAAGAGAGATGAATACTCCTGAGTCTCCTACATCTATCCCACATCAGTCCTAAACTAAGGTGGACACTCCTGAACTTGTTTAGGATGTCCATATGGAAGAGGCTCTCACTTCTGCAAGTGATTACATCATTAAGACCTCAACCATGGCAACTCAGCCTACTGACATCTCAACTGAGACTGCCAGTAGCAGAGGAAATCCAGTGGCCAAGAACTTAGAACTGGTCATGAGAGAAAGGACTCTGGTCCAATCTTCTCCCCCCAGTGATTCTTCTGATGAAGATGAGGGGATCTGAGACTAAAAGTGTAACAACTATCCAAAACATGCACCTATTAGTCTCAAAGGTCAGTCACCTTGAATCCCGGTGACTACCTTAAACAATAGGATCAATGATCAGCAACTGAGATTTCATATCTTAAGGAAAAACTAGCTGGGAGACCCTTAAGGAGAGCTCAACCAGAACACAAGAACCTGTGGATGTGATTGATCTATCCTCCAGCTCACCTATGCAAGTGGGTGATGCTACAAAAAGGGGGAGAAAGTCCTTACAGCCCACAGAACCTGGGAGTTCCTCTGAGAGAATGGACATTGAGGACTCACCATCCTCACTTGCAACTATGCATTCTCAGCAACCTCCTCTAGTTCACATTGATGGACTACACAAACTCCTTCATACAGAGTCTTTTGAGGATGGGATACAAGGGCTATGTCCACCTTCATCATCCTTCAATCACATCATTGGATGGAGGTATGACAACAATGGAAGGCCCTCATCATCATAAGAGTTCAGGACAGCAAGAAGTCTTTAATTTTCAGAACTTGGACTACTATGAAGGTCTGGATCTAGTCAACATACCACTTGTCAACCCAAGCCAATCAAGACAAGCTGACAGAATGGCTAAAAGAATCCAGACAGAATCATTGCAGGTTTAGCCTAAGAAGGAGACTAAGGCAATTAGGCAATGTCATCGGTCAACTGGATGTTGAGGCAAGACCTAAGATTAGCTTCATAGGGAAACCTTGACTGAAGGCCCAGTACAGAACCTGAGAGCCCTGTCTCATCATCTCCAACTGCTGTAGAGATCCATATTCCTTCTGAGACACCTGCTGGTGAAGGTGCTTCTCAACCTCTCTCTGACCTGAGCTCAGATGCTGCAACGAGCAATGAAGGCCAAAACTCTCTCCACCCTGAGTCACAAAGGTCTGTAGTGACAAAGGAAAAGAAAATGACATCTGAGGAGATTGAGGAGGAGAGAGAGAGAGGAAAAGGAGGCTAAGGGGAGAAGGTTCCTCTACTGAGTCTTTAAGACTCATGGAGTCTGCAATCAGGGCTGCCCCCACCAGATACTCAGAATGATGAGTTAAGGGCAGTCAGGATCAACAATCTGCAGACTAGGAACTATGACATAGATCATATCATTTCTCTCTCCTTGGATGAATTGAATGAGCTGGTTGATCTAGAAAGGTCAAGAGAGAAGAAGGATACAGAAGATGCAGAACTCCTAGTACAGATCAAAGAAGAAGAAAAGAAAAAGACTGTACAGAGGTATGTCTACCCTCTCACCAGTTCAAGAAAGCCCTGAACATAGGATGTGGTTCAACAAGAACCTCAGATAGATAAGGAAGAAGACAGAATCAAGATGATAACTACTTGAGTGCCACAGGTCTCTATCAGACAGATGCACTCCTTCCCTTACCTTATGACTATGTTGAGTTTGAGTATTTAAAACAACCTGAGCTTGAGTTAGTCAAGGAAAGAAATACAACAAAGAGGAAGATGAGGGAAGAAGCTGCAAAGTCAAGAGCCATCATCCAAAGAGCATGAAGAAGTTTGCTGAGGCAGAGGATGATGAGCTTTTGAAGCTGTATGGATTCTCCGGAAGGAGACTGGACCCATGTCTCTATCCACTATGGATGAGCATATCAGGGTAATCAAGCAGAAGATTAAGAGTGGAGTGCTCACTGACTTACACTCCACTCCAAGTCAGGCCCCACCTGAAGTGGTGGTTAAGGTTGAACAAAAGACACAACACAACCCGGGCTCCTGCTAATGCTCAGCAAACTTTATCTTCTGATCCACAGCAGGGTCAACCTCCTCTCTTCTGAGCCTGAGAGAGAGGAAGTCCCAACTGAGAGAGACAGTGAAGTCCAATCTGGTGCTGCAGGCCAGTCTTCTCAGTTAAAATTTGGAAAGAGAAAGAAGAGGATGACTTCTAAACCAAAGTCTAAGAAGAAGAAGAAGCCTGCATCCCCTTTTGAACCTCAGGATGAGTCAGAACATCCTGAGGATATGCAGCCAGAGGATGCTCAACCAACTCCAACCTTAGTAGCTCCTCTAGCATCAAGAAGACCCATCTTGTCTTGGACATACACCATAAATCCAGAAAGGTGGCATGTTTTAGAGATCAAGGAATTGAAGACATTTATACATGGCAAGATATGTTTTAGTTGCCTCTGCATGACCTCTTTGACATGAGAAGACACTTTGACAGCCTGAAGGATCCTGATCATCTTATGAAGAAACAAATGGTGATCATCCTAATGAGGACTGTTAATATCTGAAGTTTTTTAAGTGTTTTGGTAGCATCAGCCTAGGGGGAATTTGTAAAGATTAATGGAGAGGCTGATGCAACCTAAACATCTTTAGTCTTTCATGCATGCTGCACAAGTGCATTGAAGTGAAATGCTTCAGAAGTTTCACATGTGCAACAAAAATACTCTAAGTGTGAAATCTTCCGAAGCCAAGACCAACATCTTCCGAAGCCAAAGATGAAGTCTTCCGAAGCCTCAGAGACAAAGTCTTCCGAAGCTTCAAGTTCATGAAGACATATTTCATCCGAATACTTTTAAGATATGCTTTATCTGATGTACTGTTCTATAAAGCTGGACACCTTTCCGCTACAACTCTACAAGTCACCAACTAACATGGTTTGGTGAAAAGGTCCATGCTTTTGGTAACTGTACATTGAGGTCTTGAGTCTGTAACTTTCTACTTTATGTACTTTATCCTTTTTGTAATAGATAAGGATGTGAGCTATGATATGACATGTCATAGTCACTAGTCAAAAGGCAATCTGCCTTTTGACTCTACAATTGATTTTGTATGTGCCTAGTCAATTGTGTCCAGCTGGCTTTCAAAGTATAGTCGGTTGTAGGATGTTGTATAAGTATCTCATGTTCTTGTATCTTTCACATATGCTTTGTAACACTTGTAATAAAACATAGAGAAAACAATATACTGCATTCTGAAAACCATACACTTGTGTTCTTTATGTTCTGTCTCTTACATTACTTGTGTTCTTAGTATCTTATCTTGGTTAATCCAGTTTACTGTTTGATTAAAGTTTGGTTAATCTCCTCTTTGTGTTGTTGTGTTGTAATTCACACCCTTCAACGATCATGCAACTTCCTTACGAACGTAAGTTTCATTTTGACAGCACACGTAGTATGTAATGTAATACGTGCCTCGAACACTTGGATCATCGCATGCATCATTCCATTATTAGCATCACACATATAATTCTTTCTTTCTTATGAATTTTTAATTTTATTATTATTATATTAGTATAAAATTAATTTAATAACTTATTTCGTTTTACTCATATAACTTTAAAAATATAGAGTGTTGTAAAATTTCAAATACGCCGTTGAGAGAAGCTTATTTTTATATACGAGTCGGCCTAAGTTTCGTTAAAAACAGAGCATGTTTAAATATAATGTATTATGATATTTATATATCTTTAAACGGTTTTTTATAACACTAAAACTAATCTAAAAACTTAAATTTTTAAATAGTAATTTACTTGTTACTTACTCGATCAACAATATACAAAAGAAAATTTCATATTTCGTATATTTATAAGTATTAAATTAGAATTGATGTATTACATGTTACCTATCATATCCTGAATTCATAATTTTTCTCCAAATGATTGGTTAGTTGTTACCTCTAACTACACAAATACATTAGAGTATTCACAAATAACTTTTAGCATTCTAACTTATTTTTCATTTTTATTCATAAACTACTATAAAAATCATTATTTTTTATATTTCCAACTTTATTATATTTTGTCACCTCCACCGCCGCAGCCCTCCCTGTACTGCGACCACACCACCACCGCCTGAACCCTCGCCGTCGCACTCCACCACCACAACCACCACCGCCTGAACCCTCGCCGTCGCACTCCACCACCACAACCACCACCACCACCACCACCACCATCCGGTGTCAGTCATATCGAACCTACAACAGAACACCACCATCGAAAGAGTACCCCAATAACGATAAAACACTAACCTATTTCATGATCAAATTATCGAAGCAAAAATCTCATCATTTCATGTTTCTATCGAAGAATCAACCTTAAACCCTATGTGTTCTCCTTCCATCAGGTTAACTTCTCTTCGTAATTTGGTATTACATCCCCTAAATCTCCGATTCAGATCAGTTCAATCGCTTTCTCAATTACCTTGCTCCGATCACTCAGACTCATCATCAGATGACAATAATGTCATTTCATTCTGTCATCATGTTGAGAAGCTTGATAGGTTTACAGTTACTGAAACATTGCATAGGTTAAGCAGAGAGCCTAGGGTTGCACTGTCATTCATCAATCAGTTGAAGGAATCCGGCTTTGAACATGATGTTGTAACTTTCATGGCTGTTGTTAGATTGTGTGTGATTATGGTATGGATATGAAGTTGTATTACATGTTGATGGATGTTATTCAGGATAGAGAGGGAGAGGGTTATTGTTTTGAAATTTCTGATTTGTTTGGAGTGTTGTTAGAGGAGATTAAGGTTTATGGAACGAAGAGTTTGATGAAAGCGGTGGATGTGTTGGTTAAGGTGTATGCGAGTGTTGGGAGGTTTGATGAGGGTATTGATATGTTGTACAGGGTTAGAAGGGGTGGTGTTGTGTTATCAACACGCACGTGTAATTATTTGTTGAACCAGTTGATTAGTTGGGACAAGTTGGATATGTTTGAGTCAGTTTATAAACAGTTGATGCGGAAAGGCTTTGTTCCCGATGTGTACAGTTATGGGATTCTAATTAAGGGGCTTTGTAGAAAGGGTTGTTTGGTAGAAGCTTTTGATGTGTTTAGGCGAATGAGGGAGGCTGGGACGGAACCTGATGCCATCGCTTTTGGTACTTATATTGACGGGCTTTGTTCAAATGGAGAAGCTGATCTTGCTTTTCAGTTTGTGAAATGTTTACGGAGTCGGATTTACCAGTCAATGTTTATGCTTATACTTCCATTATTAGACGCTTTGTTAAAGAGTTGAAGCTAGAAGAAGCAGAAAGTGTCTTGCTTGACATGAAGAATGCCAAAATTGCGCCTGATGTAATCTGTTATTGTGTATTAATTCAAGGGTATTGTGAGAAAAGAGACATCTTTAAGGCGCTAGCTCTTCATGAGGAGATGGAATCAAGTGGTATTAAAACCGATTGTGTGATTGTGAGTGCAATCATGCAATGCTTGTGTGGTTTGGGTATGCTAGCTGAAGCTGTATATAATTTATTTATTATAGGGACTCAGGAGTCTTTCTTGATGAAATCTCATTTAATATCGCGATTGATGCTTTATGTAAACTAGGGGAAATGGATGATGCTATGATCTTGTTAGGAGAAATGAAAGGTAAGAAAATGAATCCTGATGTTATGCATTATACCACTTTGATCAATGGGTATTGTCTGAAAGGAGAACCTTGGAATGCGTTTAAAATCTTTGAAGACATGAACGAGAATGGATTGGAACCGGATGTTGTCACTTTCAATGTGCTTGCTGGTGGATTTTCAAGATGTGGGCTTTTTGAGGAAACAATCCGTCTTCTAGATAACATGTGGGCCCGTGGTTTAGAGCCCACGAGTGTTACGCATAGTTTAGTCATTGAGGGATTATGCAAGGGTGGAAAGGTGAAAGAAGCTGAACTCTATTTCAGTAATTTAGAGCAGAAAAACTTGGATCATTATGCTGCAATGATGAACGGGTACTGTGAAGCAACAGTACTATTAAAGCTTTTGAACTTTGGTCGTCAGAACACAAGCTCGTTATGAAAAGGGCTTCTTGCTTGAAGCTTTTAAGTTGTCTTTGTGCAGAAGGTGAAACTGAAAAAGCTCTAGAACTATTTCAAGAACTTGAGGCATCAAATAATGGTTCTTGTAAGATATTGTACAGTGAACTCATATCTTTACATACTCGTGTTGGAGATATCAGGATGGCTAGGTGGTTTTTTGATAAAATGATTCAGAAAGGACTAACGCCAGATGCTGTTATCTACACGATGATGTTAAACGGTTATTGTAGGATGAACTGCTTGAAGGAAGCATATTATCTATTTAATGACATGAAAGAGAGGGGTATTAAACCTGATATCATTACCTATACGGTTTTGCTTCATGGAAGGGGTAAACGGGAGGATGTGTCAAGCATTTCAAATGAAATTAAAGAAATGGGTTTAACTCCTGACGTTATTTTCTACACAGTTATGATTGACAAACATTGCAAATCTGAAAACTTACAGGAGGCAGTTAACCTGTTCAATGAAATGATCGACAAAGGTCTTCAACCTAATACTGTGACATACACTGCTCTTGTATGTGGCTATTGCTCTATGGGATATAGGCAGAATGCTGTAACACTTGTTGATGACATGATATTAAAGGGGATCGGACCGAACTCACGGACAATGGTAGCACTAAAAACCATAAAGGCCAAGAAGTTGAAATTTAGTCGTTAATGTATCTTTTCATCGGTTTGAGTATTAGGTATGCTTGTCTAAGCCAATCTTAGCACAACTGAAGATAAAATATGCATATAAAATCAAGAGTCCAGCCAAGTAGCCTATTGGTTCACCTTGCTCGTAAGCCACAATCATGGTAATTCTGACTTCTTATGAAAATGATCTGTGTTTTAGTACCTAGTTCTCTAATAGTATTTGCTATTGACTAAAAAAATGAAACTTTGGCATAGGAAAAAGGACTATCAACATAAAACATTGTTTTTGCTTGGATAGCCTTGTATTGTGACAAAGTGACTGAACATTTGCTGTGGAAGCAAGTAATGGAAGGTAATAGCCTCTTCTACTTGTTCTTGTATGATAAGTTTCAATATTTGTTTCTTCATGAGTATCGATTGTGCTGTGTTATAAAATCTTATCTTGGTTTACCAGTTTCCCAATTAGCAAACATTATAATGCATTGTTTATGTATTTGTTAGCATGATATCTGTTTTGTTTGTGTAATAAATACGTCCATGGACTTACTTGCCTTATGCTTCTTTAGTAAAACATATGACATTCTCTAGTAGACGCTCATAGTCTTTATGGATTATGTCAAGCTGTCATATGATATAACTGCATGCGTGGTGCTAGAGGGGGGTTTAGGCCCTCCGTGTGATCAAAATTTCATTTTAGTAGGTATCTGACATTAATGCTTTCTTGTAACTATAAGTCTATAACCCCCCCACCCCAACCCACCACCACCACAAAACAAAAGTTTGTCGCGAGTTGACCAGTCATTGTGAAAGTAAAAAATAACAATTCTAGTGAACGATAATTTGGAAGGCTTGCTCCTCTTTACTACCTTGTTGTATAACAGACTGCAGACATGATTTAGAATATGGGTTTTAACGTGAGGTTACTTTTTCCATAATGCAGTTAGGTTGCAGATCTTTAGCATATATTATGTAATAAAAGTATATTTATTTACTTTTATTTCTTTATATATAACTGTGTAACTTGATTTGTTAACTTTCAGGCAAAGAGAACCCAGAAACAGATTGTGAATCTGTTTTGAAATTCTTGGAGCAATACGTGGAAGGAAAAAGAATGGAGATATACAGGTATCCCACCTTTAATCGATTTTCGGGAAATTTTCAAAAATTTCCTCGTACTTTTACATTAAATGCGGTAAAGTCCGCGATATCTTTCTTGGGTGGAAATAAAATACCTAAATTTCATTATAGTTTGTTCTGGTGATCAAAAGTTGTAAATTCGTGTGATTAAAAATCAACAAAAATATGAATGCATTTTTTAATGAGATCAAATTATCATGCTGTATTAGTAAACAGAATATGACTACAAATATATTTACAGAGTTCAAATAGTTTTTTGAATTATAAGACGTCACTGCAGAATTATGCTATACCGTTTTACTTATATGAGAGCAGCTACAAATGACTCGGAACATAGTAAGAGTGCTATTATACTCTGTTGTAATGTAACCAAAACGTAAACCAAAGGTAATGGTGTGGCATACCAAACTTACAACTTCAAAAGTAAAATGAAACCACCCTTTTAACACATTGTAAATAAAATGCTCAATTTCATTTAACAACTTCAGTTTTGGGTCCAGGTTCACACTTGGTGAGGAGATGGATGTTTGCACTTGAAATAATGAGTGTAACCTATGTGAGTTGCGCAACCGGTTTTAAACTAAATCGATCCTTTTTTTTTCAAAAACCGGTTAGTCAACCCGACATGGTTGGGGTCTAGAAACTGGTTTGTCCCATCCACCTTTTACCCTTCTGTTCCTTGACTCTGATGATAGCCATACTTGAAAATGGTCTCTTGTCTATTCAAGGGTTCATTAGGTTAATTTGTTAATGGTTAAGCTAACGGAGTAGCAAGCTTAACTACTTTTAATAGTTATCGAGTATGAATAATTGAATTTAAAAAATTAATGAGGTAATGGGCTAAATTGTGTAAATAACTATTAGTATTTGGGTTTATAATCATTTTCAAAACACGTGTAAGTTAGTTTATAATAGGTTTATATAGTTAGTTTATAATAGGTTTATATTTGTAAAATTTTGAGGGTTAAATCAATTTTTTTGGAGGTTGATATCAAAGTTTCTTGAGTGTCGTTGTCAAAGTTTCATAGGGTTTGTGTTAAATTTTAGTTGGAGTCGGTGTTAAAATCTCTTGGGTCGGGTAGTTGGGATTCAAACGTATATATACTAAAAAAGCAAAAATTTCATGGGGGTGCAGATACCCTCATAGGAATTATGTAGGAACATCTATGTTTGTATGATAACTTTCTTTGTTTTCTTCCTAATGTTCTTGTTGTGGGACACTTTGTACGTACATAGTATATTTCTTTTTTATCTTGATGCCCTCATGCCGTCACATCCTTTATCTTTTTCTTGGTGTCTTCGTCGCATCTTAGCTTGTGTCCTAGGGAATACACTATCGGCTGAGAATTTCTAGAAATTAGTTTTCTATGTTTGTTTGAGAAAGCAACATTTTTGTCCAAACTAAACGCTTAACATCGACAAGTGAAATCATCTCAAACAAAGTAGTTTAGGAGTACCTTTAAAAGTTCCATAAATGTGTTGTTTTAATTTAGAGTAAACTTATGGTAGTTTGTAATTAAATAAGTTTCATATAAAAGTTTATGGTGTTACCAAGTGGTTGCAAAAAAGCAGTTGTAAACCTCTAAAAAAAGTCTCAAATTTGTCACTAAGAAGAGCGGGTCGCAAACCAAACGCAAGTCAAGTAATCGCCAACTAGTTGTAGAAGTCTTTGGTCGCAAACCCATTGCAATCAAGTCTTTTTAAACTGGTTGCTATATTTTCAGCGACAAAAGGAGCGCTGTGCAAAATTTTATTGCATGCCGCAAACTGTAGCAAAATGAGAATCCGGTGGAGGATTTGCCCCCACCGATACCCATGCTTCAAGTAGCGAGTCCAAAAAACCACATTCTTGACATCCAACTGACGTCTATATCATCGATAATTACACAACTGCAATGACACATATTTTCAATCACCATAGTTAATTTTGACACTTGTGTACATCTTTTTTTATTGACTGAATGACAAAATCCTCTTGAAAAATACAAGCCTTGAAAATGTTAAACTCACCCATATGTTCTTACACATTGATAAATCAAGAGGTCAAATTTTATAAAATTAACATATATGTCTTTTAGCAGCCGGCAGGCCAGCATGATTAAGTGCAAGTAAACCTATTTTAATAATTAAGAAAATAGTTTTGGCCTTAAAATGCTCTATTATATTATATCAACTTCAAACTCTGTAGTGTCTTAAATCATTGGCATATGTACTTTGGCTTTACTAGAGTTGAAAAGTAGTTTATTAATCTTAACTAAAGGACAGACTTTATCATTGTTATCTTAAGTACTATAAACCATGGCTTAAGAGTGTGATAATTGTGTTGGTTATTATTTATATAAAACTGGTGGGGTTTGAAAGATAAAATTTACATTGAGAAGGTAGGTAGAAATAAATATGTTACAACAATATAATTAGAAATAGGAAAACATTTACGTTGATATAAAAAAATTAAAATATATTGTTGACCTGAGCCGGTTTCAAATAAAATTTATATAGAAACTAGATAAAATAAACATGTTATAACGGTATATTCGGTATTTTGTAAAAGATAAAGAGAAAAACAATATATGTTGAAAATTAGTTATAAATTTAATATAATAAACTAGTATAAACTAGTTTATTGTTCATAATAATTTAGTAAACGTATAGATACAATATATTTATTAGGATTTGTTACGTTATAGGAGTTATGATTTGATTGTGTTTTCTTTGAATTATTTCTATTTTGACTAGTTTCTTTACGGTTGTTCTAACGGTATGTCTATATATAGTTGATTAATAATATACTAAAATAAACGTATGTGTGAGTCCTTGCGTTTGATAGAGATGTATAACTGCTTGTTCAAATTAATGCATAAAGTTGGAGCAATCCTTAACAAGTGAAATTTGAACAGAAAATATTAGATGTATGCATTAAAATAAAAAATTTCATTAAGAAATAAGCAAAAACATGCTGCCTCTACTCTTTACTAAATGCTACATAAACCAATTATACAATTCTCTACCCTTATCTACCATTAGCAATTGGTAATACAGTATGTTTGTTTATGCTATCAAAAGTAACTGAGATTGTGTTAGTTGTATCTGTGTATTCGTAGTCTTCGATCGGTTCTCTAAGCAAACATTCGGTTTCTTCATTGTTTGGAGTACTTTGGACCCATGGATGCTTGCGTACAATTGACGCCAATATCCCTTCCAGCTCTATAGCCACTTCCTTCATTGTAGGCCTATCGTCTCCTTTAAGGCGTAGGCATCGTTCAGCAAGTCTTGACACTTGGATAATTTCAGTAGGAACTTCGTTTAGCTGCAAGCGTTCGTCAAGAACGCTTAACAGTTTCCCCTCTTGTAGAGAAGATAGAAAATACATAGCTAGATTTCTCTCTTTCTCTGGCCTATCAAAGCTAAGAGCCATCTTTCCGGTTAAAAGTTCCACTAGCATGACCCCAAAGCTATAAACATCGCTCTTATCTGTTAACTGACTTGTGTGTAGGTATTCAGGATCTAAGTAACCTATTGTTCCTTGCACTATCGTGGCCAACTCAATTTGATCCATGGGAACGAGCCTAGATGCTCCAAAATCCGCCACTTTTGCTACGTAATTGTCATCCAAAAGTATATTCATTGGTTTGACATCGCGATGAATGATAGGGACCGAGGCTTCAAAGTGTAGATATGAAAGGGCTCCAGCTGTCTCCGTTGCTATTCTAAGGCGTATGTCCCAAGTAATGGCTAGTGACTTGCTTTCGTTGTGGATGTGATCAGACAATGTGCCGTTTGAAATAAACTCATAAACCAATAACGGAACTTCTGTTTCTAGACAACACCCGATCAACTTCACTACGTTTCTATGATTAATTTGGGAAAGGATAATAACTTCATTGATGAATTGCTCTATCTGCGCTTTAGTTTGATCTAGCAATTTTGACTTCTTTATCGCGACTACTCTGTCATCAGATAAAACTCCTTTATACACAGTGCCATATCCACCCTTGCCAATAATCCTACCCTCATCAAAGTTGTTAGTCGCGACTTTAAGCTCTTCTATGGTGAAAACTTTGGCATGGTCATGTGAACCACGACTCCCAGAGATCCGTTGCTGCAACATTAATCCACCATTTTGCCTAAAGAACTTTTCTCTAAGCTTCATCCCCTTGCGCTTCTTGACTCCCACGTACACCCACATGACAGACACGAGCAAAAATGTCGTAGCCGCTAATGTACCTACAACGATAAGCATTAGCTTATATCTAGCACAATGATTCAGATTGTCATAGCGCATTCAATTTGATAGCAGATGGAGTCTACTCACATATGGTAATCGTTATAACGAGTGATTGATCTAAAGTGCAACCTGATTCGCCTTTCTTCCCGTTCCCAGAATACCCTTTTCGACACTTGCACTCGTAACTTCCTTCGGTATCTTCACACACATGTTGACAGTCATTAAGTTCTGGTCTTTCACACTCATTAATATCTGCACAACAGCAAAATGTCCAACATTTCATATATTACTTCTGCATTCACTTTCAACAAAAATATGAAATTATATAACACTTACTCTTGCATTCAGTTTCAACATAAGGGTTGCCTTCATAACCTTTGCGACAACTACAACGATACCCAGGGCCCGTATAATTCTTATCACATTCACTATTCCCCTTGCATAGGAAATTATCAGTGTCCTTACTCGCTATGTCACATGTCGAGTTCCCAATTGCCCAATCAAGCAACATAGGCATCTTCACATTTGTAAAATCGCGCAGATTGCTAGCTGTAAAGTTGAACTTCTCGTCGCTTACGACAAAAGCATGACTACAAGGGTTGAAGCCTAATATACCGGAATGATTGTTGTAGCTACTTACCGACAAGCTAAAAGAACTCATTCCTTCAGGGATTGCCACTTTGCAACACCCTATACCAGCACACGACCCGTTTGTTACCCCACGGTTGCTACCACATCTAGAAATGCACCCAGTGCCGTCAGACTCATTCCTCCTCGATCCTTCAATATACGCGTGTGTGTCACATCCTATCGCGACAAACCTGTTCTTCGTTGAGATTCTAAACGTCGTCAACTCTAAAGATGGTTCGTTGTTTGTGTTTCCACCCGAGCTGGTGTAGCAATCATGGGCTACAAACATCATAATCTCCATCTCACCTGAGCTCAACGATATGTCAGTAACAGCAAGGTTGCCGTACAAAGGCGTGTGTTCATCAAGCGATCGGTTACAAGCTATATGAAACTGCGAGTTGTAGTAGCACCCTTCTTCGGAACCAAAGGGGAAAGGGATAGTCAAGTTGCCGCATGTACGTTCGCATTGTGATCCCTTTTGAGCACTTGTTGGCCCCAAATTTGAAATGAGTACTAGTGCTAGTAGAGCTTGTAGATGCATGGTGTATGTGCGCGCGCACGCATGTGCGAGTTACTGATATTGGGTTGAGGTTTATAAGAACAATGTTGGACTTGGTCTCTCATTGTTCGGAGAAACCAAGTGAACATATGGTTGAAGAGGTCTTTAGATGTTTGGCTTATTGTTGGTACAAATTTGTGACAATGAGATGATGAGAATCTTATATGGTGATATACTTTTATTTGTTTATTATAATCATTACAAGTTGTATAATTGAAAAGTCTTAACTAATATTTTTATAGCTTAAATAGGACGTCAAACTAATGGAGTTATTAATTAATGTCTTTAGACGATTTGATATTGAGTACAACTTATATTGAAGTGACGTAGTACGTTGTAATAATATGTCTTATGGTATAGTTGTCTCGTGGGCTTTGATCGTGCATTTGTGGTAGTTTGATTTTGAATAAAATTTATATCGAAACGTAGGTAGACATTCTGGTTGTATATTTAAAATTACAAAAAAAGACCTTGTTATGAAAAAATTAAACCTATATTATATTAATGGTTGATATGTAAAGAAAGAACGAGTTATTATAGAGCATCTTTAATATTGTATCAATGGCTGGTGTGTAATAAACATGATATTGTATATTTTCTTAACAAATATACAAATAATTTAAAAATCTATCAATACTAATAAAATTTTTTTGACACTTGTTATTTTTTAACTCATTTTTTGTCACTTGTCAAATTTCTACATATTCACACATTAATTTTCCCTTTAAAGGGTATTATAGTAATTTAAATATTAATACAAGTTTCTCGCTCTTATTAAAAACTAATTTATGAATTGCTATAATTCTTATTCTTTATCTATCTAGTTTTTTTGAAATCAAACTATGTGAATTTATGGATCGCAATCATGAATTATCAGTGTTATAGTAACTCAAGTTAATGTTTGTGGAATCAACATTAACCTTGTTTAATTGTTTGTATGTAAATATAATGATTGATGATTACGACAAACACAATTATATGAACACGATTAATGCGAAGACAAGAATTAATTTAAACGTATTTCATTAAAACTGATTAATGATTACAGATGAATTATTAATGAATGCTATAAACAATAAATGTTACGATTGTGTTGATGTTGATGTTGATGTAACGGCTGCTAGGGTTTATGTTGATGTGATGTTTGAGTTTGTCGTTTGGTTGTTGTGTGTTTGTGTTTTTGTCGTCTTGTCTCTGTGTGCGTGTATATATCCCCCTTGATGTGAAACCTACGATCCATATTTATAGGCACGTGTATTTTAGTTAATGAAACACCGGATCTCTTGAGATTTGCACAATTGTCTTGTTGACTTGTAACAATTGTATTTTTATTTAAATAACAATTGTATTTTTATTTAAATACAAGTGTTTGGACTCCGTAGGTACATAGTCTTCCGTAGATGTTTGTTCTTCCGCAAAAATCTTGTTCTTCCGAAAGTACTTTGTTCTTCCGAAGCTATCTGTTCTTCCGAAGGCATTTGTTCTTCCAAAGGAATTTGTTCTTCCAAAGGCATTTGTTCTTCCGAAGCTATATGTTCTTTTGAAGGCATTTGTTCTTCTGAAGCTATTTGTTCATCCACAGAAGATATTCAGATGATTGGATTTGTAAGAAACATATATACGGAAGAACAAAATTGTTCATTCGTAACGAATGTTTAGATAAGTATTTAGGTAAGTGAGTTATAAATAGTATAGTTGTTTTATTTTGAACTATTACGTATATATAATTTTTAATTATATTTAATATTAAAATATTATAATCTAACTCTTCGTGTTTTTACTAACTATAATCCGTTTGGTTAATGTGTTTTTAGCCTATATATCTATCTATAAAAAAACTAAAATAAACATAAAACAATTGTAAGCCTTATCATACTATTTTTCTCATTTCTCTATATTAATAATATAATAATAATAATAATAATAATGAATACTAATAATTTTACTCTTAACATTTTCAAATTAAATATATATATAATTAATAAATAAAAACCTATTTTTTACTAAACAAACTTTTTAAAAGTAATTTTCATAAAATACATAATACAACAAACTTTTTCTTTAAAAATCATTTTCTTAAAATAAATATTTAAAAATCACAACTTTTTATAAAACAAAGTTTACGAAAAATACATTATTGCTTATTTACTTAAAGTAGCTATTTATACGTAATTATAATTATATTTTATTATCAAGCATGAATTTATAATGCATGAATTTTGATTACTAATTATCTAATATTTATTTATTTATTCCGTGTAATACATAAGGACTAACCTAGTTATACTCAAACAAAGATATGAATATGAGAAAGCACAAATTTGGGCAATATTATATACTATCCAAAACACAACTGCATTAATAGTGATTTACAACTTACTCAAGCATAAAAGTACAACTCTCATCTGCATAGGATAATATAGCATTGTGGTGACTTTATGTAGATGAAGGTAGCATCTGTAAATTGATTTTCTTTTTCTTTCTGTCATATCATCAACGTTTCAATGAACTCACTATCGTTTGCTTTTTTTTTGGTTTGGCGTAAGCACCTACATCCCTTAGGGGTCGTTTGGTTGGAAGGAATGGAATAAAATTAAGAAATTAGTATTATTTTCAAGTAAAACTATGTTTCAGTGACAATATTAACAATGATTTACAACTTACTCAAGCATAAAAGTACAACTGTTATCTGTATAGGATAATACAACATTGTGGTGACTTTATGTAGATGAAGGTAGCATTTGTAAAGTGATTTTCTTTTTCTTTCTGCCATATCATCAATGTTTTAATGAACTCACTATCGTTCGTTGTTTTTTGGTCTGGCGTAAGCACCTACAACCCTTAGGGGTCGTTTGGCTAGAAGAAATGAAATAGAATTAAGAAATTAGTATTATTTTCAAGTAAAATTATGTTTGAGTGATAATTAAAAGTAAACCAAGAGAATATTTCACCTCAAATTATTTTGGTTGTGTGACTTCAAAATCCTTCCACCTAGAGAGGGAATTTGAAATCTCACAACTAAGAAAATTTGATTATTAAATATAAGAGAGAAGCGGGAAAAAATTGATGAAATGTAATATGGTGTTGTCATGTGTCACTTACGTTGTTTTCCTGAGTCTCATTTAAGGAAAGAAAAAAAAGGAAATGGATGGAAAGAAAAAAAATAATTGTGTTCTAGAGTTTTTTTTAATGGAATGATTGTTAGAAATTCGTGTTTTCGAGTTACTTAAGGATAGAAAAGAAAGAAAATGGAAGGAAAATGAAGGCTAATTTAATCTATCCAAAATGGATGGAAATGAAGAGAAAGGAAAAGAAAGAAAAAAAGAGAAAATGAGAGAAGAGAAGAGAAAAGAAAAGAAAGTGTTTTTTTTTTTCTTTCGTTAAATAACTCGGGAACACAGAATTAAAGATATCATTTTATTAGAGTACGAAGATAAAAATAAAAATATGTTTGGAAAAGTTGGTTGGTACTTTGAGTGAAAATTTTACTTGTGTTCAATCTCCAATAAAACCTTACCTTATCTATAAATGTTAGGCCCACCATGTAATGTGGGTTTGTGACGGGTAAAGTAGTTTTTTCTTGTTTTTTTTAAAATTATTGCTAAATTGCAAAACCTTTTTGTTATTTCATTGAACTCCATCGTTAAAGTTTTTTATATATAGTTTTTGCTTTTAGTTTTTTTTTATATATAGTCTTTCTTTAGTCTTTATTCACTTTTCCTTTAAGTTTAGGTTTTATTTGAATATGTACATCTGCTGATATATTAATTGATTACAATCATTCATAATTTTAACACTAATTATTTTAGGATAGACCACCGTGAATCACGACACCACCGTGAAGCGTGATGTGTCAAACTAGTTATCATACAAATCTCAAATAAGTGTGGGTCACTTAACTTGTTTGTGTATCAAACCCTTTCGTAAAAAAGACGATCCAATTATACTAAAGCAATTAACATATACATTATGTGACCGTTATGTAGTCACCGCTAAATACAAATAAACCAAATAATACACTTTTAGGAACTATAGTGCATCTACCACTTGATACATATATCATCAATGATTCAATGAATACACTATACATTTAGTTAAGAGTAAATTACCATTTGCATCCCTGACGTTTGTTTATTTTAACCACTTGTATCCCTACGGTTTCAAAATTGCCATCCGGCCCCTGACGTTTCATTTTTATTTCCATTTGAGTCCAATATACTAACGACGTTAGATTTTTCAATTAAGTTTAATGAAATAACAGAAAAACCCTTATTTAATACCCCTCATCTACAACCCACCCCTTTCATCTTCTCTCTATGTCTCTCTCTCCTCCCTCTTTATGTCCACCACCACTACCACCGCAACCATCGCGGTTGCCGCACCACCACCGTCGTCGCACTACCACCGCACCTCAACAACCAGTAGAACCACGACCACCCCTATCTCTTTTCTTCTCTTCTTTTCTTTGTGTATGTGTGTGATCAGTAGACCACAACCACCAAGATGTGAAATTATTGTTCTAGAGAAGCAGATCTAGTGGTGGTAGGGTGAAATGGGTGCAAAAGATCGGAACAATCATGACGATGATGAAGAAATCAAAGCAGATCTAGTGGTGATAGGGTGGAATGGGTGAACAATCACGACTACTGCTAACTTGTCTTCAGATTCAACTCGATCTAATCAACCAAAAGTTAACAAAAATCTCAGATCGCAAATCATATATACAGCCATAGGGAAAAACTAGAGGTAAAATGGTTTATTGGGGAAGAAGCCAGATCAGAATATTACACTTTGAGCCCTTTTCTTTTAGATAATAACATTTCACGTTCAAATTATCACGACCACGATCAATGATTTTAGCTGGAGGTGATGGTGATGGGGGCTGCGGTGGTGATGGTGATGGTGATGAGTGGCTGTAGTGGTGGTGATGGGGCTGGGGAGGTGGTGATGGGGCTGCGGTGGTGGTGATGGGGCTGCGGTAGTGGTGATGGGGTTGCGGGAGTGGTGATGGGGCTACGGTGGTGGTGATGATAGGGGCTGCGGTGGTGGTGATGGGGGGCTGCGGTGGTGATGATGAGGGGTTGTGGTGGTGGTGGTGATGGGGGTTGCGTGGTGGTGATGGGGGGCTGCGGTGGTGGTGATGAGGGGTTGCGACGATGGTGGTGATGGGGGGCTGCGATGGTGGTGATAAGGGGTTGCGGTGGTGGTGATAGGGGGTGCGGTGGTGGTGATAAGGGGCTACGGTGGTGGTGGTGATAGGGGCTATGGTGGTGGTGATGAGGGGCTGTGAAAGTGGTGATGGTTAGTTGTCATGATGGTGATGAAGGGTAGTTTAGTCTTTTTAACAATAATTTGAACAGAAAAACTAATCGTGTTAGTCATCTGTACTCAAATGAAAATAAAAATAAAACAACATATACTCAAATGAAGATAACATAAAACGTCAGGGGCCGGATGACAATTTTGAAACCGCAGGGATGCAAGTGGTTAAAATGAACAAACGTCAGGGATGCAAATAGTAATTTACTCTTTAGTTATATACACCATTACAAATTATAGTGTAACTCATAGTAATACATTACTAAGTACTAATACATTATATCCACGTCATCCGGTAAAAATAATGTCATTAACTAGATCCAATGACAATAGAATAATTCTTAAAGTTAAAGTAGTATAACTTCATATATGTACTAATATATATCATAATTTATACAAGTTTAATTGCAAATGTAATCGGGCGTGTTATTCAAGCCTAGTGTTGTTGGTGTCAGGATGTGAATTGAAATTGGAATTTATTTCCATTCTCGATGTCTTTGACAATTTTCTTAAATTTCTTCACGTAAAATAATTCAACAATCCTTTCAACATGTGAAAGAATTAAGCCAAAGTATATGGAATCTTTGAGCACTCACCATCAAAGCATCCACCACCTCAAAAACATTTGTCCCACCTGTCTCCTCTTGCTTCCACCCTAACCATATATGTTGTTACCGCCATCTTGCAAGTGCCCCCAAACCCATCCCCACAACTAGCCACCCCGACCACACACCCTCGCACCACGTCAACGATTATCATCGACCCGACTATCCCAGGCAGCTCAATGCAGAAGATTGTTGCGGCATCGAATGGTAGGTGATGGCACCAAATAAGATGTGGTGGTGATAGCAGAGGAGGTAGAGATGGTAATGGTGGCGAATAGTAGGTTGTTGTGGTGGCGATGGGGCAAGGGTATTAAGTGAGGGGTTGAAATTAGCTACGAGGTGTCATTAGTGATAATATAATTAATATGAGTGGGCATTATGATAGATTTCAAATAATTTATTATTGTTTATTCACTCAAACTCATTATAAATGTTGGTTCTATCTCTTCATTGTATCGTCAAATTGCTTGTTCGTAGTATTCTAATATCATATTATGACAAATTCCGCAAACATACATTACATTCCTTATTTTGCTTGGCAACGAAGCTCGTGTGAAATAATGCACGAAATGTCAACGTTCTAGCGATAACACCATTGTCTCCACTAAAACTCAGGTCATTCCTTATTAGTGGTGTCGTATCCAATCTAATGATTTGCATCGTACACATTTGTAAAGCGATAAAGTCAAGCCTCCTACTCGCATCATACCTTCATTAGAATCATGAGATCTCTCGCTTTAAAGACAAGCAATTCATCAACATATGTGGGCCTTTCAAAAAATAGTCACTTACCAAAAGATCAATAGCCGTTTTAAAATTTCCAGTTAGACGAGCTTTTCGAACCTTGGACATAAACTCACATATTAATGTATTAAACTTGAGCCATGACTACCACTATTTAAAAAAAAATCTCATCATGCTCATGCCTTAAAATAGTATGTAGTCGGTTTATGAGTGGGAATATGATTGTTCTCTCACCATCGTCACATCAAACCTCACCACCACACCACCTCCCCTCACACTCACGAGCGCGATGTTGCAACGGCCCACACCACCCCAGATCAAAATCACATACGAACAAACTCACATCGTATCACGGACCCACCACATAACATACTTTTTTATAATCCCTTGACCTACTAGACCTACATTTTCACAAAAAGCTCTAACACAAAATCAACTCATATACCCACACGATCTCTTCTATATTCCTTCACCACCAATAACTCTACAGAGAGATCAATGATGGCGGCAACACAAACAACCAATTACAGCTTCACATGTCGGCATTATTCAACCTCAACCTACCAATCAATCTTCTACACATGTTTGCTTGCTGAAATCCGTACATAATAAGGTGATTTCATCATCTGTTCATTCGAATTGCGAACAACACGATTTCACCTCTGATTCGATGATTCTATAGCTTCTTTCTTTCGTGAAATCGGGTTGATTTGAGGTTAGTATCGATGATTTCAATGGATGCATTGATTTTTGTTCATTTTGAGTGTTGTATCCATTCGATTTGAGAATCTAGGGTTTCGATGCTAGTGGTGTATGAATTTGCAATAGTGTAGTGCGTAATGGATAGGGGGTTTCACCGTCAGTTATCTTCTGGTGTGAATCAACAAGCGATATCGTTTCAATTTAGCCCTAAAGAGGATCAATCTGAGATTATTATGATGGGGGATTTGTATGGAGTCAACAGAGTAGGTAGCATGAGTTTTGCAGGGAATTCTAGTAGTGTAAACAATACTTCAGGATTTACAGAAGTTGGGAATTCTTGTGAGTCTCGTTTTGTTGATTCGGTGCCGGAGATGAAGCCTCGAGCAGGGTTAGCTGCTGAGTGGTCTGTTGAAGAACAATATAAGCTAGAGGAAGCACTTGCAAAGTATGTATTTTGCTTGAGTTTTGTATTTGTTTAGTTGTTTTCTCGCACCTAATGTTCTTTGTTTGAACTTGATTTAAAGTTATAAACAATGTTTTGTTGATTTATATGCACTTGATGTTGTTGAATACATGTAGACATGCTGATGAATCTGGTATCATAAAGTACGTTAAGATTGCTGCCACATTGCGTAATAAGACTGTTCGTGATGTTGCAATCAGGTGTAGGTGGATGGCGGTGAGCTTCTCACTCTTTGCTTTTGATGTTTTGATTTCATGTTATTGATTAAAACATGTATATTCAGTCTCGAATGTTATAAAGTTACTTGCTTGAATGTTTACTGATATGAGATATTTGGCAGGGAAAACGAAGGAAACACGAAGAACTGAATTTGTGGAAGAAGTCTAAGGATAAGAAGGTAGACTATCAAAGCATATTTGAAATGACCTAAGTTGAAATTTCGATATACTATATAATGTTCCGAGGTAGTAACAAACTAACCAAGTCTAACTGTGAAAATCAGGAAACTCTGTTTTATCCTGCTTAAATTAGAATAATGTTGTAATCCGGGTTGGTCTACTTTATATTAAATGATATTTAGAAACACACGTATGAATGGTTGTTATACATTAGCATTTTATAGGATAATCGAGGGCTTTGATATGGTCAGGTACTCGGCCCCAATTACCTGAGATGATTTTTCCAAGATCTCAAGATAGTAATTAGAACTTGCTTGTAAGAACTAATGTCTAATACTCTGTTACATTGTGATTAAATACACTCTTTCTCTCTAGATTTGCAATGTATTGCTAGTACAACACTCATCATTCAACATGTTATATTTATTTAGGATAAATTGATGGAATCATCCTCAAAGCCAAGCGTACCATCAATATCAGCAATTAATGTGGCTCCACTTTCAATTTCAATGAATCATCCAGTCAGGATTGATGGCGTTCATTTTGAAGGTCAGTGCTCATTCCTGTCAATGATAATGAAAGGAAAGTAGGATATTTTTAGTATGACAGTGAATAGTTGTTGCACTTGAGTAGTTAATCTTGCTTAACACATATATTCATTGAAGTTTATGATGGTTTATACGTTATACTTCCATTAACACAATGACTTCTATTCCATTCATTGAAGCAGCATTGCAAGGCTCAATAAGGCATCTGTTGGAACAGAACCACCAAGTTCTTGGTCAGATCTCAACTAATATCTCTGCCCTAAAGGTAAGTAACTGTTCCAATCATTTTTCTACCATCTTCATGCAATTTTATTGGTTCTTAAATTTGTTAAATACTTGTTTTCAATGGTAAGTATGAGTCTTAATACTTTCATGCTTCTACTGATAGTTTTTAACATATTTTGAGTTTTTTAATAGTGATAGTGAGTTGTTATTATATATAGAATATGTGAAAGTATGTTGCCTTCTGTACTATTAACCCTATTTTACAACCTTTAAATGTATGTTGCCTACAGCCATTGCAACTGCTAGATAATGAGTCTTATGTTTGTGCTTGAAACTTTTCCAATAAAAAGGAACAACACGGATTGCAGTTTTTAAATTTTGTATGGTTGAGTCGTCCTTTACTAGAAGCTGATGCTTTACAACATCAATCAACAGCTGCAGGACAATGTTGATCTTTTTAGTCAGATGAAGAACAATGTTACTGCCATCTTAAACGAGTACGTGAGATATTCATAAAACTTGTTATAGCTTCTGTTCACATTAGAGGTGGCAAATGAATGGGTTGGGGAGTTGTGTAACTGGTCAAAACAGGTTTGTGTCAAAATAGGTAACCTTCAGTAGTTGAAATTAAGTCAGGTTGACCCGATAGACTGCTTTCCCATTTTTCAAATTTATGCATAGAAAACTAGGGTCTTAAATATGATTTGGAAAACTGCAAGTAAAATGGGTCGAAATCATATCGTTGTTATTTCTGCTTTCAGATAAGAATTTTGTCTTCATTTTTTGCAGTATGAGATGGATGCCTGGGCCACCACTGCCTGTATCACTAAATGAGGATCTTGCTAACACCATTGTCTCCACTAAAACTCAGGTCATTCTCTTTTCAAGCTTTTATATCTTTTCATCTATAGTCAAATACTGATATTGCTTTGTGTTTGATAACCGACAGACAATGATGTTCAACCCATCAGCTGGGAGGATGAATATGAAGCAAGAACGAGGGTGTTGGTGACGATTGGTTCCTTCAGTTTATAGTTTTCTCCAAGTACATAATCAAAACGGCCGTAAAGTCACTGGTCAACAAGTTGTCACCCTTTGACTCTACTCAGCAAGGAAGGTCGTTTGTAGGGACTATTGTGGTTTTTATCTATGAAACTGTATTGATTGCGTATTTGGAACCAAACCCACAATAAGAAAGCTTGTAGAACTTTGTTTATGAGAAACTATGAATGTTTAGGTGTTAGCTACGCTTATTTTAATTTATGTTGTTTTAACAGTCCTAATGATGGATTGTTAATTATGAAAATTTGGTTGTGCATTGAACTTGGATTATAACTTCTGTAGATAATAAATTTTAAAAATATATTTTTTTTATTTTGTTTATGTATAACTAGGTTAGAGCCCGTGTACTACACGGGTGGTTTAAACAATTACAATGTTATTTAAAATTGATTACTTATTAAGAGTAATAAAAATTAAGACCAATAAGTTGCAAATTCAAAACATTAATTTAAAAGAGCAGACGTACAAACTAAAGTTTCTCATAGATTTCCGAACACTTCTTTGTATACAACGTTTTGTGTTTCGTTGGTAATGTTACCATTTTGATCTAAGATTAATAATTAATCCCGTCTTTCGTCTTCACCCTTGACAAAGCAACGTATAACTGACCATGAGTGAAAACAGGTTCTTTAAGATACAAACCTACTCTTGACAACGATTGTCCCTGACTCTTGTTAATCGTCATTGCAAAGCAAACAGTAAGTGGAAATTGTCTTCTTTGAAACTTGAAAGGAATTTTTTTATCAGATGGCACGAGATTTATTCTTGGAATAAATGTTCTGCAACCAATATTACTTCCTGATATTATCTCTGCTTCAATAACCCGTTTTCCTAAAGAAACAATTTGCAGCCGAGTACCATTGCAAAGACCATTTTGCTGGTCAATATTACGTAGAAGCATGACTGGAACACCAACTTTCAATACTAACCTGTGATTTGGTAACCCGGATATCTTAAGTCCATTTAAAATATTCGGTGAATATAAATCTTGTTGTGACATAATATTAAAATGTTCTGTTTGACATATGCTATCCGAACTAAGATACTTTACCTCATCACCGGGAAAAAGTGAAAGCAAACGATCATTAATTTCATGAACGACTTCGTTTTTAGGTGCTAGAATTGCTCTGTCACGAAAATAATCTTTGTCTTTGTATTTCAATAACATTGATGGGTAGACAAAATGAATCAGAATTGATAAAGGATCGACATCATCATGTATGAGGAGGTCATTTGGTATAGTAATAGCAGCCTCACCATCGTTATAACCACCAACGTTACCCTCTCCGATATCAATTAGCCATCTAGCAAATTCTTTGATTCGTTCATTGTCATCATCTTCTGTGCCTGCTTTTAGTCTCATGTTTTTTGTTAAAGTAAGTAACTTGCATTTATCCCAAATGTATGTCAGCTTAATGATGCATTTACAATCTCCTGTCGAGTACCGTTTGGAACAACAGGTAAAATTTGTCTAAAATCACCACCAAAAACCAAAACTTTACCACCAAATAACATATCTGAAGGTCCAGAGGTATCTTTAGTTAATACATCATTCATCGTCCTCTCTAACGCTTCAAAAGCATGCTTGTGAGTCATGGGCGCTTCATCCCAAATAATTAATTTAGTTTGCTTTAGTAGATGAGCAACTTCACTATTTGGTTTTATATGGCAAACTGAATCCTCGTTTACATTCAATGGAATGTGGAATCTTGAGTGTGCAGTACGACCTCCTGTAAGCAACAAAGATGCTATTCCGCTAAATGCTACGTTTAATACAATCTCACCTTTAGACCTTATTGCTGTCGCCAATGTTCTCCATAAAAATGTTTTACCGGTTCCGCCATATCCGTAAACAAAAAAAACCCCTCCTTTATTTATTTCAACAGCAGTCATGATTTCATTATAAACCAGTCGTTGTTCATCGATTAAAGAATTAAGGAGCTTTTCAAATTCACTCATCTCCTTTGCAACATCATACAATAACTCCTCGTTAATTAAGCGATTTTTCGAAGAAGACAAACAATCATTATCCGGGTAAGGCATACTTGTAAATGACCTTAGTGTTGAATTGTTCCGTAACAAATACTTTTCGATCTCAAACAATGTAAGGTTTTTGATCTGATTCTCAGATAGCGACAAACCTGTAATACAGTAATAGACAATGTCAAAAATTATTGACAAGTAAAATAAGTTAACAAAAGTATAAAAGGTATTATGTAACAAATTCGTTTTGTAAAGTAAATATATAAACAATTGTATATGTTTTTTTAATAGATAAAAAGGTTCATAGATGTTAAATAATACCAGGTAACCTCAAGATCTTTTGTTGCTTATAAAGAATTCCATCTGATAAGTATTCCCACGTACTATTCCATACATAATCTGGCCTTGCTAAAGAATTTGATAACAACATTGTTAAAAACAAAGTACGGACATAAAAACCAGATCCAGAATGACTCGCCTCTTTAATTGCATCAATATATTCTGCATCATCATCTAAAAGACCAAGTGCATAACATGCATCTCGAAATGTTGAAAATATTTCTCCGTTAACTGTTTTAATATCATCAAACGACTTGGTTCCTTTCACTTTGTTAAGAAGAATGCGTAAGTAATAGGCCTCACCAAGAGAAGGAGATACTGAGTGAATTCTACCAATTGAAAAGCCTTGTTTTCTTGGAGCCCAACATTTTTGGTCAGCTTTCCATACAAATTTAGTAGGGAATTCGACATATGTTAACTTACGTGCCTCGTGGTCCGAACGATTTAGTTCCATCCAAGATAAAAACATTGTACATCCAACGGACGGGTTCGTTAGTACGTTGTTATATCATCATCAACACCGTACACGATTTGTTGTTGGTTGGCAAATGGAAAGGCAATCTGACAACAGATGGATAACGGTAATGTACATCAACCAAAAATTCTCCATGAAGCCTCACATGCAGATATATATCTACAATCATAGTATTCTTTGATCTCATCAACATTGTTATCATGGCCGGTATCATCGTTTGGATCAATAACTGCAACAGTAGCCCTATGAGGTCCTTTATTAATATACTTGAATAAGTACTTTATTGATCCTGCTTGATTACACCATTCGACATTAATATGTGCTTGGTATCTTTTTAGAAGGTGTTGTTATACGCAACGACACTCCTATTGTCCAACTTTACACCTGATTTTTCAACAAAATTTCCAGTATCTCTTCTTTTGTACAACGGAAAACCATTTGAATCAGTAGACGTGCTTTCGTTAAAATTCTTTGGATAATTTTTGGAGCATTTTTTATCTACCATGCAAGGACATTTTGGATTAGCATCACCACATGGACCGTGTATCATAAATTACGTTACCAGATCATATAATTCGGGATCTTCATTCTTGTCAGGAATTTCAGCAGAAATAAATTTATCTATATCATCTACCATACAAAGCTTGTGTTGATTGTTAATGAATATACATATATGGGCATGAGGCAGTCCACGTTTTTGAAATTCAACTGTGTAAACAACTGTTTAGATAGAAAAAAAATTTTATCATTATAAATTCATAATTCATAATGTAAAATTAAATATTAAATATAAAAATATATATGTATTTCCAATGAAAGCAGTAATATGATGTGTGTGTGTGTATATATATATATAATTAATTTAAAAGGTTTTAGAAAGCATACCTCCAAAAACTAATCCGAATACTGATTTATCCTTTAGATCTTTTATAATTGAATCAAGTTTAAGTCTAAACAACCGACAAAGTATGTCGGGCCTATCTTCTGGTTTCAATGTCGTGTCGTTGAGAAATCTTTTGACTTCAGGCCATTTTGGGTTACAAGTAATAGTGATGAAGAAATCTGGATATCCATACCATTTACACAAAGACATAGCATCAAGATAATTTTGCATCATGTACCGAGCACCACCTGTCAAAGATGACGGTAGGATAACACGTTTACCAACATCAGCCATAGATTCAACTCCTTTGTCCCGTTCTTTGCAAATAGTATTGTATGATTCACTACGTAGAACCTTTTGTTGAGTACGTATGAAGTTTAACCTTTCACTCTCAATCATAGTGTATGAGTCGACTAAAAAATGTTGGAAAAGTCTTCTGGAATTTAGAATCAATGAGAAGTTGTTGACACGATCCTGGACACGATATGAAAAAAATTCTCTCATTGATAACCTTTCCCTTTTTTTACTGTTTGATGTACCAACGTTTCTGTGAAGAATGTCAACCCTATAACCATCATCACCATATGGAAAAAGCAATGGATACTGCAAAGGAAGGTATGAAGGATGAAGTTCACTGCTACGTCTAAGAATTCCATTTTGAGTTTCAACAATAACATCACGCCTATCGATACAATCCGAAATGTCACCAACGATCAAGGCTGCAACCTCAGAAGCAGTTGGTAAATTATATGTCCTACCATCTTTGTTCCTCTTACCAATTAATCGTAGCTTTAGGTTGACATGGGGATTGTCGTTGAACGAATCTCTCACCATCCTGTAAATCTTAACTAATTGGTTATCCGAATCAAGCATAGACTTTAGTTCTTGTATTATTTGTAGATCTTGATCATCTTGAGCGGATGCAATTTTTTTGGATGAATCACTGATATAAATATGCATATTAAACATAAAACATTTAATGAATATCTATTGTAAAAGATATAAACAACATATATTGATGTATAACGTACCCAAATAACATTTTTCTATTAACCAATTCATTTTCAGTGTCATGTATATACAATTGAGAGAACTTTGGTCTTGATCCACTAACTGGTAGAAGACTACCCATACTGTGATAGTTCTGCCCACTTAGTCTGAATATAAAAGGAGCGTTGCCTCTATTAATCGATGAATCAATCTTGCCTCCCATGGATGTGAAAGAAAACATAGAATTGTAATGTCTAATATTGTTCATGAAATATTTGCTTTTAGAATCCATACAACGGAAAAGATTTTCATAAGTGTCCCTTGGTTGTTTGTAATCCGGAAGTTCAACCTTTCCATAATAACAACATAAGAAATAAGATTTTCTACCGTTATGTTTTCTTTGATTTTTTCCTTCTTGGTTCCAAAGTTTAGCCATACAAACCTCACATTTGAGTGTTTGGTCTCCATGATCTAAGTAATCTAATGGATAAATGGTATCAGTACGACAACAAAACATATAAATGAAAGAATTTCAATTTATATATAATTATATATATATATATATATATATATATATATATATATATGTGTGTGTGTGTGTGTATATACACAAACACACACATATATATATGTTAATAAAATAATAACGATCGTATGAAAATGAGTTTCAAATAATTTAATATTAAATTATGTTTAAAATACCTTTAGATATTCCTTTAAATGGGTCCTTAATACGTGTGTTCGGTTCATCCTCTGCATCAATAGTTAAATCTGACATTGGTATAGGAGATGATATCCTTGACTTTCTTAATATGTTACGTTTCCCTGATGATAATTTCCTTAGAGAAGAAATTTGTGTCCCTGATGATGTATATGTAGATGGCAGGATAGGAGAGGAAATAGTATATATGTTAGTAGATGATGATGAACCATATTTCATATTGGTATTGTTAGTAGATCCTGCAAATAATATGGTTAATTAAATATAAAAAAATTAATTGAATGTATGTTGGCGTATTACGGACAATATCATGTTCGAAAATTGAAGCATTGAGAAACAAAACATATAAATAACTGACCTGGAGTTTTATTATACAACGGATGCGTACACGTGTATGTTGTGTTATGAACATTTGGGTTAGATGGATGTGTTGAAGTTGGTATGTTGGATGGAGTGGAAGTACATACCGAAGAGGATGGTGAATTATTGGAAAAATATATTGAAGTAGTAACCTTTTGCAGTCTTTTTTTATCCAAGTGTAATTTCCTAAGTTTACGCCTTTCAATAGTGTTATGTTGATTGAATATTTGAGCACCTACATAATTGTTTATAAAAAAGTAATTACTTGTGGAATAATTATGATACAAAAACAAAAATATAATATACGGGAGGTTTGATATTTTTTAAGAATACTATTTGTTTATATTACTTTTAATATTGAATATATGTGATAATTATATTTGTGAATGAAATGTTTTTTCACACAAGTGTGTGTATATATATATGTGTGTGTGTGTGTATATATATAGAGATAGAGAGATTTGGTGTGTGTGTATATATATATATATGGTATATATGTATAATATTTGGTATGTATATATGTGTGTTTATTTATACTAATACATATTTAAGAAAAGAATAAGAATAATGTATTACGTGTAAGTATTACATACAGTTATGATTAATCTATTTTAATATAAATGAAATATTATATATGTCCATGTGAATATATTGTTTTAAAATAATATACAAGTAATATAGTCATGGTAATGTGTATAAAGTATAATGGTTTTATGGGAATCAATTTAAACTTACCATTAGAAATGTCTGAAAATGGTATTCTTGGTGAGTGAGCTGGAATAAGAAAGAGACAAAATAAAAATGATGTTTAATTGTTTTTTCATAAATTTTATAAATAAAATTATGAAAATGATAACAAATGAATTATTAACTTACTGTCACAAATTTGTTTATTGTTAGGATATTGGGTGGAGGAAGACAGTTGAATGATTGATTCACAGTCCATGTTCTCTATGTTCGACGCAGAATTTTTTCTAATCTTTTGTTGTCCAAATATAATTTTCTAAGCTTTCGTCTTTCAGCAGATGTATGATGAGTGGAATTTTGAGCTAAGATTAATATTAAAAAACGTAAGATTATTTATGGATTCATTTATGATAATATGACATAAAATACTGAATATAAATCGTGTTATTAGTTATATTAAATATAGTAAGTTGTATTTTATTTTCGTAAAAAGTTATAAAGGATCTTTGGTAATTAATTTTTGTACATATACATATCTCACTTGCAATTAATAGTGATATGAAACTTGTATATATAAACAAAAATAAAAAATGAATATGAATAAATAAATTGTATATAATACAAGAAACGTATTTATTGTACATGTATATCTCATTTTCAATAATTTATTCTACATATATATATCTAATTCGCAATTTATAGTGTTATGAATAATTTATATAAACAAAAAAGCACAATTTTTTGTATTTAACATTAACACTACCATTTGAAATGTCAGATAATGGTGTTCTCTCAATTTGACCTGCAATAAAATAACATAAATTGAGTTAGCATGTTTATAATCTTGTATGAATGCAAATTTAATAGTAATATAAGTAAATATCAATTACTTACTTTGATGAAAATTATTTACGGGATGTGACGATGGAGACGGTGAAATACGGTGGCTCAATCTTTTTGTCATTTTCTGTTCACTTGCATACGTATTTAACAAAATTTATATGGATGTAGGCAATGATGATAATAAAGAAGTATTTCAGTATACAATAAAGAGAATGTGTCAAGCAAGATTATATTTTCTTACTTGCAAAATATATTAATAGGTTTAATTTATTTTAATAAATTTTATGTTTGTACAATGTAAAATCAATGTGTTTTTGTATTTTAGGTAACTTCCTTTTTCATTTCATACAGTATTAATGGAAATTGAACATTAATTGAAAGGAACGGTGAATTAGGATGTTTATGAATAAAATTTTATATTTAGGACGTTACATTAATTTAATAATTCAGACAAGTTTCATAAAGCATAAATTTATACAAATGTGTTTCCATAAAATCATAACCAGTTTTAGAACATTTTGAGTGTTTTTAGACAAAAGATTTTAAGTAAACAATTTAAATAATTTCATTCCTGTCTATAATGTAATTCAATTACAACATAAAAAAAGTGTAATATGACAACATTTAATTGATAATTTTCAAGTTACATAAAAATGGGATGATATACATGTATAAAAAAACTTTAAGTTAAAAAAGGGTTTACATTCACGTGAAAACGTATATTATTATAAGAATAGTTAACAACCACTGTTGTTAAAAATTTATATGTGGATTGTAATCGATATGATGAATACTAAAATGGGATACATAACAATTGCATATCGTAATCACTAATATTACTTAAATGAAAACGAAAGCGATAACGTACCTATTTTATATAAAGTGTAAAGTTGAATAGGTAGTCCTTTGTGAGATTTATATTTTGAAGATGGTTGAATGTTGAAAGCAATTGACGGATGATATAAGTTGAAGAACTTAAATTGGTGAGAGTAATGAGCATGAGTAGGAAGATGTTTTTGTACATCTTCTATGGTATAAATAATTATCATGTATTTTAAGAAATTATGTGTAGTTAATTTGTAATTAATGGGATTTTCACAAGTTAGGAAAGTTGTTATTAAAATTCTTCAAATATTACAATTTTTTTTTGGATTTTAAATAGAATTTAACAAATACTTTTGAGAATATTTTTTTTGAATAGTGTAATTGTATCGAAAAAAAATCAAATGACATAAATAATAGTTTGAGATCGTAAGCACTAATATTAATTAAATGAAAACGCAAGCGAGAACGTACCTGTTTTATAAAAAATGTAAAAAGGAATAGTTACCGTCAAAGTTTTGAAAAATATATCATCAAATTATTTAATTTTGAAGACAATTGATGGATGATATAAGATGAAGAACTTAAATTGGTGAGAATAAAGAGCATGAGTTTGAAGATGTTTTTAAGAACTTGTAAGGTATACAATAATTGTTATTTTATTTTAAGAAATGATGTTTAAATAGTTTGTAAAGTTATTGTGATTTTCTTATGTTGGAAAACCTTGTATTTAATTTGTCAATTATCATATAAAATTGATATATCTTAAATAAGTTAAGATATAGTTTTCTTAAAACTTTATTTGAGGCTTGTAATTTATGATGATTAGATGACATACATAATATGTTTGAGATTGTTAGCAGTAATATTAATAAAATGAAAACATATACGACAACATACAATTATTTATTTATATAATATAAGCTGCAATATGTCGTAGTGGAATTTTTGAAATATATATCTTGAAATTGTTGAATGTTGAAAGCATTGATGGATGATATAAGTTGAATAACTTAAATTGGTGAGAGTAAGGAGGAAGAGTAGGAAGATGTTTGTTTAAAACTTGAAAGGTATAGAAAAGATATCATGTAGTTTAATAAATTATGAGTAATTAATTTATAAAATTAAAGAGATTTTCATGTGTTGGGAAAGTTAGTAACAATACAATGCATAATAAGGATGTTTACCTTTTAACTATGATAAATGGGACGTTACATTATTTAATATGTGAGTAACATTGACCAACAAAAAAATTAGACAAGTAAGATTGAATAATATCCAAAACAATATTATAAAGTGTGAGTTGTTGTATAAGCAAAAATTTAAATATTAAGTTGCACAAGAACAATGGTTGCAGGATCGATAAGGAGCACCAATATGCCGAGCTTCTGGAATGGTCGGTTCAATTACAAATCTTGTAAATTCAGTCGACTTCAAAATTTTAACTGTGAGATAAAACATATTACTTGAACATTAATAGAATATATATAATATGTTTCGACATAATGAAAGGTAACATATAGGCAATAATGACCTGATGTCAACTGGACCAATCTAACATTAGAGGCATATGCAATTTTTTTTGTTGAAATGGCTTTACGAACATGTAAGTAATTTGTATCAGCATCGTCATATAAACACATTTGTATTATATGACCACTGAAATTAAGAAAATAAACATAAAAAAGTTGAGGATGTATTAATATTATTATATATGTATACATATATATGTATATATATATGTATGTATATGTATATATATAGGTATATATATATATATGTGATTGGGAATTGGAAAAACGATTATTAATAAATTAAAGTAGAGAGATACTAACGTGTAATCTTGTAGGAATAATTTAAAATGACTACGACCAAATTTTCTTTCTCCAAATATTATTCGACCAAGAACATCTGCACAAATAAACATATAATGCTATGTAGGTAAAAATTATTCATTTGTTAAAATAATATAATTAATAATCAAACTGTGATACTATTTACCTACAAATAGCTTTTGGTTTCTTCGGTCATGAGACAGAGATTGTATGGTTGGTGTCCACGGATATAATATAAAGTCTTTGGGTGGTGCGATTAAAAATGGGGCTAATTTTGTGTGTTTGTTTATGATAATTTTTTTTCGCTACAAATAATAATGTATCCTTTATATTTAGGATATTCATTATAATTAAAATCATCTATTTGTAAAAGATTTAGCGAAAAAAGACCACCAAGTAACAAACGGTTGTTGTACAAGTTTATAAGTTGTCCAGGAACAAGAGCTGCAATTTTGTTACGCTATAAATACAACATACAATAATTAGAAAATTAGAAATTTTATATATTTTAATACTAAGTATAAATATTAAATGTTGAATATAAAAGGAAAAATTATTTACCTTATGATCAAGAAAAACAACAATCAATCTATTTTGTTGTATGTCATGCCAAATAAAATCAACACTTACAAATGTAAGATTATACCATTTATCTATTTCAGTAAGTTGTGAAAACAAATCAACAGTGGAGTTATAGTCCATTTCCTATAACATATAAGAGAGCAAACGATTAAAGACAATTGTTAATTATATTGGAATACGAATAAGAACTTGCATATCTTATATATAGATGTCTTTGTATATAATATGTGTATTAATTTATATACAAATAGATGTGTATAGTTAATATGATAATTTTAAATTTGCTTAAAAGATTTGATATAAATATAGGAACAATATACAATGAATTTTGTTGTTATTTAATGTTTCATGTGTGACAATATTGTTTGTTATTGCAATATTAATTTGCAAGTGTATTTTCTGTTTGTATAGATACCAAGGTGTATGATTGTATATAATGGAATCTAATTAAATAATAGCAAATAAACAATTTAAATTTAAATGTAACGTACAAACAATGCAATATTTATATGATAAACCAAATTCAATAACACTTGATATCATAATAATTAAACAAAACGCTGATTGTCTTAATTCAGAAACAATGGAAAAGAAAGACATGTTGTCGAAATATAAGGAAACCGACGAAAAGTGTTATAGAAAACATCTATTTTTCAATTTTTGGAGTTAAGAGTTTTGTTGTGCAATGGACGGCATCCTCATCTTTGTTGCTGGTCATTCTTGGTTTTGAAGAGGATTGAGATGAAAACTCATCGACATCATAAACAGATTGAAGATTACGTTTAAGATCTTCAGTTGGAAAATTAGAAGAAGGAGTTGCTTCATCAAGTTTTGGTGAGACGTGATTGCATTTATCATTTATTGATATCGGTGTTACTTCATCTCCGGTGCAAGAAAAAGAATCCTAAATAACGATTAACTTAATTAGATATGATGACAATTATTGTTTGATATAAATAGTTAAATTATGCAAAGATTAAGTGTAGAAAAAAACCTTAGTAGTAACAACAAGTGCAATCTCAAAATACCCTAATATTGTATTCATTGATTCTGAATCCCGATGCTATGATATAAATATGTGATTTTTTTGGTTATCCGTTCATTAAAAAAATTAAATAGAAAAAATTTTAAAGAAGGAAAAAAATATGTAACCCGAAGGTGTTCAGATTTTTTCTCAAGCTCCGACATAATAGCAGGATCATCGGTTAACTTGGAGATTGTGTAGTATTCTTTGTTTGTTTGTAAGTTGTACTCGGAAACTTTGATTTTCATTGCAAAAGTTCTGTCAAGTAATGAATTAAACTCAAGGGGAATAACACCTTCCGCGGAATACTGAAAAAAAAGGGTAAAAATAACTTGTAAATATGTATACACAATGCATAAACTGTATAGTTACATAGTTAATACCTCTTCATTGTTGTCAAGCAATTGATTAGCTGAAATCTTAAGAAGTCTAAAAGCTTCACGATCAAAAAGTGTTAGAGAAACAATACCAGTACAATCTTGAACTCGCAATGCTATTTTGTACCTAACATACAAAAAACAAAATAATTATTCTCCTTTGTTTTTTGTATCATGAATGTGTGTAAATGGATAAAACATTATAAATAAAAATTTAATTTTAAACAAAAATAGTTTTTTATAGCAAATTACCGTGGAACGGGTGTAATAGTTTGTCCTTTGCAATCTGCACCTTTACATCCTAAAATGGTAACCTCATCAAAATCACCAGACCCATCTGATTTAAGAGTGCATACAACATTTTCGGTAACTTTACTCTTGCATTTTCTACAACTGGCATAATACCATGAAGTATCATTACAAAAACCTTTAACAGTTCCAAGTAGAACAACATCTTTAGGCTGAAATGGGAAAACATAACAGTTTCAAGTGTTAACTTTGAATTACTTATAAGTAGTTCATGTGAAAGGAAAAATTGTAGCATTTACCGTCTTGATATCATGGATCTCACAAATATTGACAAATTCAGTGATTGCCAGAAAATCATCCATCATTGTTGGCATAACAGAAGAAGAGAATCTGGAATGAGAAGACGAAGAAACTGACATCGATTGAGAGATAAACCTATAATATATGTAAATAAATATTTAAAAAATGAGATTATATAGAACAATTACCAACAATAAACAGGTTACAATTTGAAATAATTAATGCAGTTAAAACATTTTTCCAAGTAATAAACTATATAAAGTTAGAATTTTTTACAAACCTTTGCTTGAATGATGTTATTTCATCGATTACGTCATTGATGAAAAGCTTAGTGACATTATAAGCATTTGAAACTTGATTAGCACCTGTAAATTAAAAATACAAACGGGTTTGGTAAGTATTATAGGCTCTACTAATTATAATAAGAATTTCTCAATTAAATAAATATATTAATGTGTGTAAAATGTTATAAATATAAATTCAATCGTTTTTACAAATGAAATTTTGAACGTACCTATAAACGTTCGAAATTTACCAAACTGCACAATAACTACCAAATCTCTATCACTTTGATTCTCCGATAGGAAACTATCAAATTGGTCAGCATAGTTATCCCAAAGTGTGACGGTTATTTCGTTATTCCTATTTAAAAAATAAATATTATATTAGTATTTCATAAATTCTTAGTTTGATAAAAAAATTAAAATATAACAAAAATTTCATGAAATTAAAAGTATACTCTAAATCTTTAAGCTGTAGATTCAGCCTTTTTGTGATCTTTCCATTAGCATTTTCTGATCTATCAATTGGGAAAAACTTCATAACAGCACCAATGATATCTACAACAAAATTAAAATGTTATAAGTTACTTAAAATTAATAAAATACCTCTAATATAAACAACAACAATTAAAAAAGAATAACATGAAATGAACTCACCAACGGTAGTATTCTCCTCCGTATGAGCAGGATTGAGGATAGAGAATGGTGTGAATTGAAAACCATACATGGAACCAACAACATTAGAACAACTCATGACAACAGTCTTTTCGTTAAAAGAGATTTTATGTGGTGTATTAAGAATTTTATTATTCAATACATTTGCAGCCAAAGAAGGCCTGAATACAAGTAAGCACCGATTCTCTGTCAGCAAATTCTCATACCCAAAACAGTATTTCTTTTATACTGAAGCCTCCATTCTTGAACCCTAAACATGATACAATAGGAAAAAATGACTATGTTAACATGTATAGTATAAAAATATCAATGTTGGTAGAAAAATTAAATATAAAAAAATAAACTTGTGAGATTACATTTTCATCCATAACTATCATCTCATATGAGTAAATATTTCTTGGATCCTTGAAGAGTTTTCTTGTCCAAAGCCTAATGATTCGAACCTTAATGGTATACTCCTCTTGTAAAACATTCAAATCTCTGAACATAGTTATTCTAGCGGAAGCCATTACACTGAAATATTAGAAAAAATATAACAAACACTTATGATGTTAATTAATATGAAACATAAAAAAATGCAGAAACTCGTCGGATTGAAGTTACATAGTACCGTGAACAAATTGGTTTGTATTTGATAGTGTTAATAAATTTAAAATTGAAAAGGTAGGAGGTTTAATTTATACTATTTTTAAAGATAATAAATGTGGAAAGTGTTTTATTAATTTATGAATATATATGTTATGCAGAATCAATTAAAAGTTGATTAAATTTTAAAAATGGAAACATAATAAATAAAATTGATTTCATTCCTAATAAATGTATAGTAAAAACAAAAAACAGAAATACAATTTTGAATTAGAAGATTACATGTAAAAATAAGAATCAATTATATATTTTGAAGGCAATTAATAACAATGAAATTCTAAAGTTATGTATACTTAAATGTAATATACTCTATTAACTGATAAAAAGATTGAATAAATAGGCAATTAGGTTTCTGGAAAAAGAACAATTAAAAATTTAGACGTTACCAACATTTGTAAATGTTTGAAAGTGTTAAAAAGATTAACAGAATTTTAAACAAATTTTATGGGAAAAGGCAATATAAAAATTATGATTTTTTGAATTGCTATAATTTGCAAGGTAAGAGAGGTAATAATTACGTGAAATTTTAAATAATTCAGGAAAGAATTGAAGTTGACCAAAATATATTTATTTTAGAATTTAAGATATCACTAAATAAAATAGAAACAAATTTAAATGATAAATGTACCTTCTAATTTTAAAGTAGATTGGAATAAATTAATGTCATTACATTATGTAAGTATGGTAATTTTTAATATATAATAGTATATAAAATAAATAAAATATAATTAGAAAATCAATTAAAAAATCTAAATAGTTAGAATGCAGACTTTAAAAAATATAATAACTAATATTACTAATTTGGTAAATTTGGTAAAAAAGCTTTAAACCAACGTTTAAATATATACTATTTAGAGAAAAGGGTTAAAATATTATAATTTTGTTTATTTAATAAAGTATTATGTACATATACTTTTAATTATAATTTATATTAAGATATTATACTATAAGTATTGGTGTTTGTTTATGTATAATACGTTAAATGAATGAATATTATCCGATCGATAGATATACCTATGTAACAACAGCGATTAAAATTATATAATATTTCAAATAACATTAATAAATTGATTGTAAAAAATTTATAAAAAAGATTGATACCAAACGGGTTGTAGCGACCCGAGCAAATGTGATAACATTATCATCATCTACGTCGCCAAAATCATCAATAACAACCTGCTCATTCACCGGTATGTCCACGAGTGGAGCACCATCATAAATAGTTACTGCATCAAGTTCTTTTGCAGCTAATAAAAATGAAATAGTAAATGTTGATTCCATTTAAATTTAAATTCATGAAACCATAACATTGTAAGGATAGACTAATTACTAAGTAATGTTCAAGTAACGGTGAACCATTATTATGATTTATTAATAAATATGCTCGAATAATATTTGGAAAATATATTTTAATACTAATAGAATGAAATATTATTATTGTAAAAATAACACTTATGATAGAAATATAAAAATAAATAACCTGGATCATGAGCCGGTTGATCACTTTTATGAAGTCTGTTCTGTACATCACCGTCATCAACATCTGTAGGATCATTTGGCAAACCTTTGGCAAAAATAAAAGATTAATGTTTTAGATGATTATAATTAAATGAAAAAACAAATAGCATAATATTAATGATATGAAATTTACATAATAACTGTATAAAGCATCGTTGATAGATTAATGTTGTTAGACATTAAATGTTTTTTTATATGAAGTTAGTGTTATGTGTGATGTATTTTGAAAAAAAATAAATGATTCAATGTGCAACATTTATAACAGGAGATGCAATTAAGTGATATTTTTATGCACTAATTTGACAGGAACAAACTGCACAAATGTACATTATTTTAACAGCTTAAAAATTACTCATTTCACCCATTCAACAAAAATAATCAGTTTGACCCATTTAAAAAACTAAAAGAAATAATTATTGTTCATTATATATAGCTTACTTTGATATTTAGTGCTATAAGAAGAGGAAGTCATATAAATGATACAACAGATTTTACATTTTTAAGATTTTATGACTTTCTAAACCTATTCTCCCCCTAAAATTTTTAAGATGCTATTTAGTGAATTAGATGTAACCTAAAAAATAGAAGAGGAAGTCATATAAATGATACAACAGATGAGCAGATATATGTAAACTAATGGACTATACGCTACCTGCAACACATACTAATTCAAAAATGTATACGAATGGAGTATATGTAACCTAATAAATACCTGCAACTATTGTTATTCAAATCTCACCCTAAATCATCCTCTACTGGTTACATCACACATAAACATATCAAAGTTGTTAATAACCTGATTAGTAATACTCCTCTGTTTAATTAGTAAGGTAGGAATGAAATCCTCATGAATATTTCAAGCAAGATAACAGGATATCTTAAAATCCATATGAAAATTCAAAATTTCATCACAATGTTTTCGAAACAACAACATACAGTAAATTCTAGGGTTTTCGTTTAAAAAAGAAAGAACAACTTGAAGGCCTAAATTAGTAATTAATCTTACAATAACAGAAACATGAATCGCCTTTAATGAATCGGCCATGAATGGGGGAAAATAAACTTACCGCTTGAATCGTGTGGCCGGAGCGTTGGTTAAGATGAGAAGCGGCAGTTTGAAGAAGAAGATGGTGAAATTAGGGTTGGGGGAGAAGATTGTGGAAAGGGAAAGTAGATGAATGGTTTAAAGAGGAGAAAGCAAAACCCGACCGAAGCGTTGCTTAAGATGAGAAACGCGGTTTGAAGAAGCGGCCGATTGAAGATGCTGCGTTTGGTGAAGAAGATGGTGAAATTAGGGTTGGGGGAGAAGTTTGTGGAATGGGAAAGGAGAAGAATCATTTAGAAAGAAGAAAGCAAAACCCGGGTAGGATCCGCGTGTCTACCCGGTAGAAAAGAGCGGGAATTGAAAACCAAGAGTTGATGAGGAAGTGACACGTGTAAAATAAAATGGCTAAGAAATGAACACATGGCAAAAAAAGCTTTGTTTATTAGATAGGATAGATGTATCAACATGTTCCAAAATAGTAAAGTTTATAAATTTTTAAAAACATACAAGTTTGCTTTGAGCTTTTTATACGAGCTAAATGAAGCCTAATATTTAGTTTGTTAAGATAAAAAAGCTACATTGGCATGGTTTTTAAACAAGCCGACCAAGTTTAGCATGGTTTAACGTGGTTTGATTCAGCTTCCCTTGGCTCTTTATAAATCTATAATGTGTAGTTAATGTTCAAGTTTATATAATTACTAAGATGTAATGAATAGTTATAATATTATTTAAATAATAATAATATTTGTTTATTAAATTGCATAATAATAATAATTGAATGATAATAATATTATGTTTGTTATTTGAATTAACATGATCGGTTAATTTTGACATTTCTTAAAGTGTTAAGTTTATCAAAGTACAATTTTAACTTAAAAATATTGATTTCTTATGTTCGTATCTGTAACTACGTATCAGTATGAGATCAAATATAAAATGTTTTCATGCATATTTTTTTATATACACTTTGAGATGGTTTACGATTCAACGTTCGCCAACATTTTGATGTATCTTGCGTTCAAAATGAGTCGTGTTATATATAAAACATTTTCATTCATCAGTATAAATTCGAGTTTCTCTACGTTTCAACGTAAATTAGTTTGTAAACGAGTTGAGACGACTGTAATCTATGTGCTTTTTATATACGTTTTGATTCGGTCTATGTTTCGATATAAGTTTGTTTGAAAAAGAGTCTGTTCAAGTATTATACGTTTTCGTTCAGTATTATAAATTCAAGTTACTTTACGGTTCAACGTGAATTTAGTCCGGATACGATACGTGTTGGTTGTTAGTCTATAATTTATCACGCCACCACAATGTGAGGCCAGTAAAAAGCTAGTTATATTTATTACAATTTGGATATGATGAATGTGTTATTGTCGGTTAGTTTTTGACACATGACGTGGTGCTTAGTAGCTATTAGTTAGACAATAAATCATTTCACCCCAGTGGTTAGGAACTCATATGTCCACATGGGAGGTAAAGTTCGGGTTTAATGTGGCTTGATTCAGCTCTATTCGACTCCTTTAAAACTCTATAAGCTATTGTGGTCACTGTTTTGGTCTTTAGAGCTTATTGTTTCTCAAACTTTTAGCCTCATTAGATTTCTTTTTCATAATTTACCGGATCGTGAGAGAGGATATTAAAACGGGTGATTTGTGGCTAGCAAAGACAACAAAAACATATGGTGGTTATACTAGTGAGCGACAGATTGACATGATGGTTGTGATGAAATACCTATAGAGATAGGGAAGGAGGAAATGAGTGAGGGGTGTTTGTTTCTTTCTGAGAAGGACTTTCTGACCTCTTTTGTCTGCGCCGCACAGATCAGGCGTAGACGTTGAGCTCTGCAAATTGTTTGTTTTTTTGGAAGATCTTTCATTTAAAACATCTTCTTATTGAACCACCACTTCTAACATATTCTAACCTCTTCTCACCTTTTTACACAATACAAAACTCTCCCTCCCCTTAAACCCATCAACTTCCATCTCCATCTCCATCTCCATCTCCATCTCCATCTCCATCTCCATCTCCATCTCCATCTCCATCTCCATCCCATCTCCATCTCCATCTCCATCTCCATCTCCATCTCCCTCCATCTCCATCTCCATCTCCATCTCCATCTCCATCTCCATCTCCATCCCATCTCCATCTCCATCTCCATCTCCATCTCCATTCCATCTCCATCTCCATCTCCATCTCCATCTCCATCTCCATCTCCATCTCCATCTCCATCTCCATCTCCATCTCCATCTCCATCTCCATCTCCATCTCCATCTCCATCTCCATCTCCATCTCCATCTCCATCTCCATCTCCATCTCCATCTCCATTCCATCTCCATCTCCATCTCCATCTCCATCTCCATCTCCATCTCCATCTCCATCTCCATCTCCTCTCCATCTCCATCTCCATTCATCTCCATCTCCATCTCCATCTCCATCTCATCTCCATCTCCATCTCCATCTCCATCTCCATCTCCCTCCATCTCCATCTCATCTCCATCTCCATCTCCATCTCCATCTCCATCTCCATCTCCATCTCATCTCCATCTCCATCTCCATCTCCATCTCATCTCCATCTCCATCTCCATCTCCATCTCCATCTCATCTCATCTCCATCTCCATCTCCATCTCCATCTCCATCTCCATCTCCATCTCCATCTCCATCTCCCTCCATCTCCATCTCCATCTCCATCTCCATCTCCATCTCCATCTCCATCTCCATCTCCATCTCCACTCCATCTCCATCTCCATCTCCATCTCCATCTCCATCTCCATCTCCATCTCCATCTCCATCTCCATCTCCATCTCCATCTCCATCTCATCTCCATCTCCATCTCCATCTCCATCTCCATCTCCATCTCCATCTCCATCTCCATCTCCATCTCCATCTCCATCTCCATCTCCATCTCCATCTCCATCTCCATCTCATCTCCTCTCCATCTCCATCTCCATCTCCATCTCCATCTCCATTCCCTCTCCATCTCCATCTCATCTCCATCTCCATCTCATCTCATCTCCATCTCCATCTCCATCTCCATCTCCATCTCCATTCCCTCTCCATCTCCATCTCCATCTCCATCTCCATCTCCATCTCCCTCCATCTCCATCTCCATCTCCATCTCCATCTCCATCTCCATCTCCATCTCCATCTCCTCTCCATCTCCATCTCCATCTCCATCTCCATCTCCATCTCCATCTCCATCTCCATCTCCATCTCCATCTCCATCTCCATCTCATCTCCATCTCCATCTCCATCTCCATCTCCATCCATCTCCATCTCCATCTCCATCTCCATCTCCATCTCCATCTCCATCTCCATCTCCATCTCCATCTCCATCTCTCCATCTCCATCTCCCTCCATCTCCATCTCCATCTCCATCTCCATCTCCATCTCCATCTCCATCTCATCTCATCTCCATCTCCATCTCCATCTCCATCTCCATCTCTCTCATCTCCATCTCCATCTCCATCTCCATCTCCATCTCCATCTCCATCTCCATCTCCATCTCCATCTCCATCTCCATCTCCATCTCCATCTCCATCTCCATCTCCATCTCCATCTCCATCTCCATCTCCATCCTCTCCATCTCCTCTCCATCTCCATCTCCATCTCCATCTCCATCTCCATCTCCATCTCCATCTCCATCTCCATCTCCTCTCCATCTCCATCTCCATCTCCATCCCATCTCCTCTCCATCTCCATCTCCATCTCCATCCATCTCCATCTCCTCTCCATCTCCATCTCCATCTCATCTCCATCTCCATCTCCATCTCCATCTCCATCTCCATCTCCATCTCCATCTCCATCTCCATCTCCATCTCCTCTCCATCTCCATCTCCATCTCCATCTCCATCTCCATCTCCATCTCCATCTCCATCTCCATCTCCATCCCATCTCCATCTCCATCTCCATCTCCATCTCCATCTCCATCTCCATCTCCATCTCCATCTCCATCTCATCTCCATCTCCATCTCCATCTCCATCTCCATCTCCATCTCCATCTCCATCTCCATCTCCATCTCCATCTCCATCTCCATCTCCATCTCCATCTCCATCTCCATCTCCTCTCCATCTCCATCTCCATCTCCATCTCCATCTCCATCTCCATCTCCATCTCCATCTCCATCTCCATCTCCATCTCCATCTCCATCTCCATCTCACTCCATCTCCATCTCATCTCATCTCCATCTCCATCTCCATCTCCATCTCATCTCCATCTCCATCTCCATCTCCATCTCCATCTCCATCTCCATTCCATCTCCATCTCCATCTCCATCTCATCTCCATCTCCATCTCCATCTCCATCCATCTCCATCTCCATCTCCATCTCCATCTCCATCTCCATCTCCATCTCCATCTCCATCTCCATCTCCATCTCCATCTCCATCTCCATCTCCTCTCTCCATCTCCATCTCCATCTCCATCTCCATCTCCTCCCATCTCCATCTCCATCTCCATCTCCATCCATCTCCATCTCCATCTCCATCTCCATCTCCATCTCCATCTCCATCTCCATCTCCATCTCCATCTCCATCTCCATCTCCATCTCCTCTCCATCTCCATCTCCATCTCCATCTCCATCTCCATCTCCTCTCCATCTCCATCTCCATCTCCTCTCCATCTCCATCTCCATCTCCATCTCCATCTCCTCTCCATCTCCATCTCCATCTCCATCTCCATCTCCTCTCCATCTCCATCTCCATCTCCATCTCCATCTCCATCTCCATCTCCATCTCCATCTCATCTCCATCTCCATCTCCATCTCCATCTCCATCTCCATCTCCATCTCCATCTCCATCTCATCTCCATCTCCATCTCCATCCATCTCCATCTCCATCTCCATCTCATCTCCATCTCCATCTCCATCCATCTCCATCTCCATCTCCATCTCCATCTCCATCTCCATCTCCATCTCCATCTCCATCTCCATCTCCTCTCCATCTCCATCTCCATCTCCATCTCCATCTCCATCTCCATCTCCATCTCCATCTCCATCTCCATCTCCTCTCCATCTCCATCTCATCTCCATCTCCATCTCCATCTCCATCTCCATCTCCATCTCCATCTCCATCTCCATCATCTCCATCTCCATCTCCATCTCCATCTCCATCTCCATTCCATCTCCATCTCCATCTCCTCTCCATCTCCATCTCCATCTCCATCTCCATCTCCATCTCCATCTCATCTCCATCTCCATCTCCATCTCCATCTCCATCTCATCCATCTCCATCTCCATCTCCATCTCCATCTCCATCTCCATCCTCCCATCACTTGAACCTCCTCCCCATCTCCCCTCTCACCTGCGCCGCCCCTCCCTCCTATAACATCTGACCCATTTGGTAATCCAAACCTATTTTGATATTTCATACAATAGAATTTTTATTATTATTTTATCATTCAAGTGAAATAAAGGTGTTATTTAATTAATGCTACGAATTGAATTATTCAACTTTTAATTATTAAATTAAGATTAATATCATTTATAAAGATTTTACAAGATCTGTAAACCTTGGAGTTTTATGAAAAAAAGAATTAGTTTAGTTATTTAATTTGGATTATAAAGTATAGGGTTCAAAATGGATATTTTGAAACTTTGTTTTAAAAGTTTGACCATAAAATGACTAAGACTAAAACTGCAGGGACTAAATTGAAATTTTATTTTAAATCAACCATCTCCGGTCAACATCCGGCCAAATTCCGGCGGAGTTGAACTCTCACAATCCAACCCATATTGAACCGCCCTTTCCCTTCGTGCACAAGTTTCGAACCCCTAAACCCCATCAATTTGAATTAATACTATCTAATTCATTCTCCCCACTCGAAACCGAAATCGCATAACAAATTCAACCCGTTAGAACTCGACTCTTGACCAAATAAATGATTTGTTCAACCTGAAACGCGTTCTTAAGCAACTCAAATTCAAACACGCCCATAATTACAATTGAATGAGGGTAATCATCATCAAGATCGAATTGAAACTTCCAAATTCAACATTAAACTCGATTGACATGAAACACTTGAATTGAGACTATATAATATGCGGTTGATGTTCTAATAGATTCCTTAAATCAATCTTCAACCTCAATTGCATTCGAAAAACTCGCCAACACCATATTCAATTACCATTTTCATTCGCGACATGCAACTAGTCAAGCTTCATACTTGGGATAACTTCCATAGAAATTGGTTAAGGGCTTCTGATCATCATCTTCTAAGGAAGCTTTACCCGTGTTTAATTAGGTTATTGGCATATCTCTCGAATTAGTATCTTCTTCGATCGCGACTATCTTTGTCTCGTGTTCATCAGTTCGAGCTTTTAACCTGGTAATTCTACACACACACACACTCAAATACATCAGGGGAACAAAAGCCCCATGTTTTGTATCGATTAACATTTCATTTTCGTGATCAATTTGGATCAAATAGAAACTAGGTTTCATGGTGAATTGTGGATTTATTTTGTTAACATTTTTTATAAGAGTAAATTGTCGATTTTCTCCTTGTGGTTTGTCACATTTGTTATTTTCATCCAAAAAAACTTTTTCTTGCATTTGGTACATCAAGGTTTGAGAAATATTGTCATTTTCATCCAAATATTAGTTCTATTATTTTAAAATGTTAAATATTTATCTTTAAAAGGGTACTTACATAATTTTTTATATAAAAACAAAGTCCTAATTTACCTTTACGTGTTACTAATAACAATTTTTACCATGGATTTCATGTTTTTGGATAAAAATAATAACTTTTTCAAACCTTGGGGAGTCAAATGTAAGAAAAAAATCTTTTTGATGAAAATGGCAAATATAAACAAAGCACAGGAAGGAAAATGATAATTCACTCTTTTTATAAATTTCTTTTGAATGTTGATCGAAATCAGGCTTTAAACCCAATTGTAAAACACTAGCATGTACATGTAGGTGATCCGAGATCGAATCGGGCACCCCAAACCATTTTCTTTTGCATTTTTAAACTCTAAAAAATTAGCAATCTATTACAAAAAAATATTTTATTACATAACTTTGACCTAAAAATTATTATTTAATTTTTGTAAATTATTAGAACATTTTAATTATATATTTTTACTATCTATAAAACAATATTAATATTATAAAATATTATAAATTCAGTTATAGGTTATTCAAACCATTTCGAATCATTATAATCCAATTTGTTGTAAATCCTTCAAATAATAATTATTCTATTATTTATTTTTGACCAAAACTAAATAATTAATTATTTCTCACACTTTAATACTCAAACATTATTTAATCAATTGTTTAAAATTTAATATTTAAATAATGTTTAATACTATATATTCACAAATTCTTACATATCATTATCAATCTTAGTTACTTAATCAAATTAATATATATTTCTAAACACATTATTCTTAAACTAATTATTAAAACCCTCAAATCATAACTAAAACCCTAATTCATATCTATTCTTTAATCATTATATTGTGTTAATCTAAGACACCCTTCCTTAGATTAAAAATGTGAGGAAACCATTGATGTCTAATCTAGCATATTATTCAAACTATATTATTATTCAAAGTGAGTATTCATTACTCTTTTTATGTGTTTTATATTTTGAAAAAATCATATGATTCAATGTTCAATTATTGATATTCATTGTTATTCTATTTCATTCAAAATTAAAATCTATACATGCTATGTTATTACTTACAATTATGTGTGTATAGTTAGATAAACTTGATAAGATCACAACCATTAACTCATGCAATCACGATAACAATGATAGATACATTGGTTTGAAAAACTCATCCTATTTGTTTAGTTATGTGGTGATTGGAACCAAAATCATTCATTCTATAAGGCTTCGTCTGCGGACCAAGTCAAGTCAGTCATTAGATTTGATTGTGTTGGTTTGTCTTTTATGTTACACTATTGCATTATAAGTTTTGATATTGTCATATGAATTGAATTGTTTTTAATCATTTTAATCAATCTATATTTGTATTTAAACCTGTGATTACTCACCGGCTAATTTGTTAGTTGGCCCGTTACTTTTTCACATGATTTCAGGAAATGTTGCTTAGTGGACTTCTTCATGCTCATTTAGGGTTTTGACCTAGTTTAATAAAAGGCTATTGTGATATTTATTTGGATCATTGTATAATTGTAATGTACCATTTGATTAGTATCATTCAATGAAAATAACATTTAATATTACTTTCAACGCATTTACTACCATGTGCTATGAGCAATCGATTCACGTTCGTCCGCCCTGATGATTCCACCGTCGGTCGGAGTGTTCCACCTCAGTCGGTCGCACCTGTGCCGCCCCTCCCTCCGCCTGTAGCCTTCCTTCCCTCTTACCATTATTGGTCCCCTTCCTCTACCGACCGCACCTGCGCCGCTCCTCCCTCCATTGACCGCCACTCCCTCCTCCTTCAAGGTTTGTTTTTTTAGTTTTGTTTGATTTGTGGTTATGAGGTATGTTTGTGATTTGGTTTATGTTTTTATTTGATTTGTTGTTTATGTAGGATGATTTATGATTTGGTTAGTATGGTTTGTTGCAGGATCGATATATGTCACTTAACACTTGGTTTTCTCTCAAACTCACTTAGACACAAACTGTTTGATGAAGCAGAATCTCTCAAAGAGTTCCATACTTAGCTTCGGAAGTTCCATACTTAGCTTCGGAAGTTCCATATTTAGCTTCGGAAGATCTTTATAAGTTGTACCAAAAATTGTCTAAGTGTTTGGTTTTGGTTGCTTCAGCCTTTCTAGATGCAACAAACTCCCCCTACGCTGATGCTACCAAAACCTCACTTGTTCTTGCTTCTTAAAAATTTCAACACCAGGGAAAGTAGATACTTATCTGTTTCTTTGTTCTTCTTGAAAGTGGTGCTGAGAAATTTTGTAACATCTTATTTTTTTGTTAAATTAAAAGTTAACTTTGTTAAGTTCTTGTAAGGACTATTTATGCCTTTTATGAAATTTGTGGGGTTGCTTATGCTTATTTGTTTCTTGGTCATTATTTTTTTAAATATAAAACTTAACAACATAATTATTAGATTGAAAAATAATAATTATAAAAATAATAACTATAGTAATAATAATGAATAATATTAATAATGATAATAAAAATAAAAATAAAAAGTTATACTAATAATATAATACTAATAATAATAACTAAAATAATGGTAATAGTAATGATAATATTAATAATAATAATATTTATAACAATTTATAAAAGTTATTAAACTTAAAAACATGAAGTATAATTAAGTCCAAAATTATAAGGTTTGTACCTAAAATACTAACCTTTAAACCCCAGGTACCAAAATGGTCAAATTACCATTTTTCGGCAACCTTCTACGACGCCGACGAGGTCGAAGAATCTCTTTATTCACTTTAAACACCTAAATAATCGTTCGTTTTCGTTGCTAGAACATGGATCGAACCTGTAATTATCATTAAAACAACCAAAACGTCTGTTTTGTAGATACATGTGTTCCTAGTTTCTGAACTCAATGTAATATGTCTTTGGTGTCTTACACATATGTAATTGAACGAGTACTTAATGAAATACAATGTGTGGTTGTGCTTATAATGTTGAATATTTCATTGCTTGGTATGTAATAACGTTTATTGAACTAACTATATAGGTTTGCGGTTGTTTGAATAGATCAAAGTCAAATAATGATTATGAAACATATTCAAACGTAATCATATGAAGTTCTTATGCGATTGGCCCATGCTAATGGACCATACACATGAACAACTTCATGCTAATGAACTAGTCGTACGAATGAACCAGGAGACTGGATCAGTCGCATGATTGTAACATGAGATTGGCTCAGTCGCATGACTGAACACTCAGTCGTGCGAATGGATCAACCGATTGACTCAATTGCACGACTGAACCATGCAAATGGTCCAGTCGCACAATTGAGAAAACCTAACCTATAAATACCAATTAAATCGTGGAAAACGGGATACTTTGAATATTTCGATAGCTACACGTACCCTAGCCGTCCAGAGACCTCTAGCAACCTGTTCCAACTTCATAGATCGTAGTAGATCGATTGCTAATCGTTCTTAACGTTTAGATTCAATCTTTAATTGATTCTACATGCGTTCTCACTGATTGGATCGCCAATCAAATAGGATTCTGCACTATTTGATTCGGTACATGCGTAAATCTGTTAGTATTCGTCCAGTACACGATCCTAACAAGTGGTATAAGAGCTTTGACTCTAGATTTACGTGTGAATCAACCGTTTTGATATAAAAATTGTGTTTTTACACTAAAAAACACAATCTTTTGTGTCAAATCGGGTTTTAGACGTCTCCTGATCGTAAAGTTTAGTTTTTCCGGCATACGACAATTAAGGTTAGCAAGAAATTCGTGTTTTTACGTCCAAACACCTTAAACCTACGGATTTTCGAAATCCAGCAGGTTCAGTCGCACGATTGACTCAGTTCGCACGACTGAGATCATACGCATCCCCCATACGCACAATTGGACTCATTCGTACTCCCATTCGTACGAATGAGAAGTCTACTCGCATTGTTCAACCACATTAGTTCATTCGCCTGCCTGAGCCATCCACATTAGTTCAGTCGCACGATTGAACCATCCGCATAGGTCAATCGCCCGAACAGCCCAATATCACACCTTCATTCGCATAATTAAAACAGTTTGATTTAAAGTTAAAGTCTATAGAAATGGAGGACCAATACTCAGCATTCACAGCAGGGAGAGACTCACGTATTCAGAATTTACTGCTACCAGAGATTGAAGTGGGGAATCATAACAAACCCCCAAAGCTAATCACGTTAGACGAATACCCACAATGGAAACAACGTTTTGAGATCTACTTAAATGGAGTAAATCCCAATCTGTGGGAATCTATAGAGACAGGGTACAACATGCCAGTAGGAGCTGATGGTGTCAAACTCACACTAGGTGGCATGACTGATGGACAAAAGGTCAAGTGCAATGCTGAAAAGAAAGTTTATGCTTTGCTTACACAGTCAATTCTGAAGGATATTTTCCATCAATTCTCGGAGTACACGCAAGCATAGAAGCTATGGGATGCATTAGAGAAAAGGTATGACGGAAACACATCATTGAAGGCCATAAAGGCTAAGGCTTTAAAGAAGGAGTTTGATAACTTCTCCTCGATGGGAAAAGAAAGCCTAGATGATGTTATTGATAGGTTCTACCACTTGATGAGTGAGATGCACACTCATGGAGTATCGGCGTCAATGGAGGACAAAGTGTCTAACTTTGCAGATGGGCTGCCGGAGAAATGGGTTTCATTTGTCTCCAACCTCAGACATAATGATATGCTAATGAAGTTAGATATAAATGACTTCATTCTGAAACTGAGAGAGGAAGAGCGGAGAATGAAGTATAGAGCATAAAAGTCTTCCTATGATTAGAACCCAGCCCTGTACAACGCAACTCCACAAGCCAAAACATCTGGAGCACCTCTTCAGACAGCTTTTGTATTAAGCTCGTCTGGTCCTTCTCAAGCCTCTACTTCAGGGTCAGAAACATCAGGGTCGTCTAGTGTAACACCTGGGTATTTATTATTTTGAAGCCGGTGAAGAAAGAAAAGAAAATAAAGTCCAAAAGTCGAGGAACCAAACCCGCCAACAAAGAAAAGTTGGGAAATGTGGTGACATATGTAGGGAGAGGGCAGCCCACTCTCCCCACACTCACATTTCAGCTCACAAAGAAGAGAATAGAGAGAAAGAAGGGAAAAAGAGGAAAAAAGTGCCGGTTCGGGTCGGTTCGGGTCGCCAAAATCGTCGTGAAGCAAGCCGAATCGAAGCTCTTGTCATTGTGCTCGTTTAGGTGAGTTCTAGGACCCCTCTTTTACTTTTTTTTAAACGATTTGGGGCTGGAAAACATCTGAAATCGAGTTTTTCGTATGTGTGTAAGTTGACCCGTTTGTGTATGTGTATGTATATGTATGACGCGATTGTGACTTGATTTCTTGCTTGGTTGTGCTTGAATGATGTTATGGTATGCATCCCTAAGGTTTAGGATGGTCGATTTAGGCTTAAAATGGGTTTAGATGAGTTTGGAGGCCGAAAACCCTCGGCTGCAGTCGGGTTGAATTGCATTCTGCATCAGTTAGGGCTAGGCGACCGACTGGAGGCCGAATGGAGGCCATACGGCCGATTAGGGTGCGATTGGGGTCCATTCGCACGATTGGGGTTCATTCGCACAACTGGAGGGCCAGTCGCATGGGGTCATGCGACTGAGGGTCCATTCGCACGACTGGATGTTCATTCGCATAGGTGTTCATCCGTATTAGTTCATTCGCATGATGTTCAGTCGCATGGAGGCAATGCGACTGAAGGGTGTCCATATGCCCGAATAGGGCTGTTGAACCCGAGGAAGGTGTAGATTGACTTCTGACTTTTGGGGGAAAGTGCAGATCTAAGTGTCGATGTAAAGGTTCCCATAAGAGTTTTTAAGATGATGATCGAGGTCGTAGAAAGCATGTTGGGCATGATGAGGGTGATGATGTTGTACGTTATGTATGTATGATGTTGCCCTGTATGATTTGATGTTGATGCATGTTTATGTTCCTTAATGTGATGTATAATATCTTTCCTGTGGCTTTACTTGTTATGATGAATGAACGAAGTATTATGTAACGTAAAGTGAAAGATAAAGAAAGAGGAACATGATGAACGAATGAAACGTCTTGCACACATCGGATACGGGGTCCTTCTTGGTGATTGACCCTAAATGTAGAACCTCTACCGCTCACCCCTAGTACTGTGGCATACCTTTAGCTGTCATTCGTTGACTTCGGCCCAGTAGCTAAGACTGATGGTTACTCCTAGTACCGTGGCATACGTTTAGCTGTCATTTGTTGACTTCGGCCCGGTAGCTACGACTAACCGGGGTGTAGCACATGGTATTGGTTTGGGATGATGTCCGATGCGCAAGTAAGGTAATGAAAGAACGAATAAACGAATGAAGAAGATAATAATGATATTATCTATGTGTACGTATGATGTGTGATCATGTAAAAGTACGAACGGTTTTTATATGAAAGTAAAGTATGTTTTATTTATAAAACTAGAACTCACTCAGCAACGCTGACTTTGATGTGTTTCCAGTTGGCAGGTAATGATTGCTAAGGATGGCACGGGCGACTACTCAGCTCTTTTGGGATGGCATTCTTTTGATTAACGTTTTTGCATTGTAATGCGAACAAACTATTTTTGTAATGAATGTTGTATTAGTTTGCAAAAGCATTTACATGGAAATGAAAGTTTGTTTTAGTTTTCCGCTGCGATTTATTAAATACAAATGTAATTATATGTTTTATTTGCGATGAGAACCCAGCTGTAAGCGTCCCGGGAACGGGGCCTTACAAGTTGGTATCAGAGCCAAAGTTTAAGTGAAATGGGTAAATTTTCAGAATAAACCTAATCTTAAACTGAGAATGGGACGGAAAGGTAATGGGATGCCAAACTGAGTAGCTGCGTACCATCAGGTATTTTCGTAAAGTTAATCGGTTTCATGTGCGCATGGTATGTGTTATGTGTTATATGTAGGTTTAAATACTGATGTAGTCAGGACAGGTAATACTTGGGGTATGAAGAGTAAAGTAAGTGGCTAATCACAACTGGCCACTGTAATTAGGGACTTACTATACTTAACGTAAACTGAGTTGTTTCCTTGAATGACCGTGTTGGTATTTGAATCTTTCAGTGTGCGTGTGATGGCCGGAGGTAGATCTTCGAAAGCTTCTAGGGGTGGAGGTCACGGTGCTGAACCGTGACCTAAGAGAGGGAGACCCAGAGTTGAGAGGGTGGTTCATGAAGAATCAGAGATCCCTCACCCGGAGGGTGGCGACGAAAGCACCAATCTGAGAGCCTTAGTAAAGGAGGCTGTTGTAGAAGAAGTCCATGAGGTCATGCAGACAATCTTACCATCTGTGGTGACTGAAGTTATTAAGGCTGTACGAGAAGGGGAAAGAAAAGAGAGAAACAGATCCTCTGGAGAACGAGAACAACCAGAGCTGGAAACGGTTCTATCTGATGATGATGAGGAGGAGGAAGAGCCTGTGCACGAAACGGCACGAGGATGTAATTATGGGGCTTTTATGAGATGCAAGCCCCCTACTTTTGATGGAAACGGCACTGCTGCAGCCGCTCACCGGTGGGTGAGGGAAATGGAAGTTGTTCTCGATATCAGCGAGTGCCGAGAGGACCAAAAGGTGAAGTTTGCTACCCACTCTTTTGTGGATTCAGCTCTGTGCTGGTGGGACAATATTGTCCAAGCTGAGGGTAGTAGGGCCATTGGGAAAATGAAATGGCCTGAGCTGAGAAGTTGGTGATTGAGGAATTTTGTCCTCATCGGGAAATGGACAAGTTGGAAAGGGAGTTTTTACAGTTGGAGGCTGGAACCATGACACACCAGCAGTATACCACCAAGTTTAATGAAATGGCACGGCTTGTGCCTGATCAGGTTACGCCTCTGTCTCGGAAAATCAAGAGGTACGTTCAGGCTTTACCGGTGGATGTTCGTCGGCATATGATCGCCGCCCGACCAAGCACGTTTAGGTCGGCGGTTGATTTGGCAGGGAGGCTGTATGATGAGCGGGAGGTGGTGGTGACTGAAGCAAGTAAGAAGGGTAGTGGTGATCGGAACTGGAACGGGAAACGGTTTGGTCGGGGTGATGCCCTGATGGGTAACAAAAAGGCACGGGTGGATAAACGTCGTGTGGTCACATCAAGTGCGGGGTCGAAAAGGTGTGGCAAGTGTGGAAGGGAGCACAGCGGGAATGTAGGTTTGGGTCGAACTTGTGCTTCAAGTGTGGGAAGACAGGGCATATGGCGAAGGATTGCATGTCGAGTAAATGTTTTAACTGTGGGGAAACTGGTCATATGAGCAGAGATTGTAAGAAGTCGAGGACTGAGGGTTCAGGGGTGAAGAAGACGGGAAGTGATGGACCGAGGGCGAGCGCCAGGGCGTTCACCATGACACAGGAGGAGGCTAGGACGGACCCTGACGTTGTGTCCGGTACGTTTCTAGTGAACCAGACTTTAGCTTCTGTATTATTTGATTCGGGTGCTAGTAAGAGTTTTATTTCTACTGCTTTCTGTGCTAAGCTGCCTGTTAGTAGTAGACGTGTTGATGCGCCCTTTGATGTAGAAACTGCCATAGGTAAGTCTACCAGGATTTCTGAGATGATAGAGAAGTGTGATGTGGAACTTGAGGGTCACAAGTTTCCTGTTAGACCGTTTGTGATGACCTTGGGTGGTTTCGATTTGGTTCTTGGGATGGATTGGTTGGCGGATTTCGAGGCGAACATTGTGTGTCGCAAGAAGATGGTTCGGTTGACAGCGCCTGACGGAAGTTTGGTAACGGTTTATGGCGATCGGGTTACTACGATTCCGAAGGTGATCTCAATGGCGGTGGCGGGAAAGTGTATGAGGCGTGGATGTAGCGCCTACTTGGCTTATGTAAAGGATGTGGATACACCAACACCACAACTAGCCGATGTACCGGTTGTGTGTGACTTTCCAGACGTGTTCCCAGAAGACTTATCAGGAGTGCCACCTGACAGAGAGATTGAATTTCAGATTGATCTGATACCGGGTGCCCAACCTGTTGCCAAGGCACCATATCGGTTGGCTCCAACCGAGATGAAAGAGTTGATGGAGCAGCTGCGAGAGCTGCTTGATAAGAGGTTCATTAGACCGAGTATCTCTCCTTGGGGTGCTCCGGTCCTATTTGTAAAGAATAAGGATGGTAGTATGAGGATGTGCATTGACTACCGCGAACTGAACAAGTTGACAGTGAAGAACCGCTACCCCTTACCGAGGATAGACGATTTGTTCGATCAGCTTCAGGGTGCTAGTTGGTTCTCGAGGATAGATCTTCGATCTGGTTATCATCAGTTGAAGGTGAAGGAGCAAGGTATCCCTAAAACAGCTTTCCGTACGTGCTATGGCCATTACGAGTTCTTGTCATGTCCTTTGGTTTGACCAACGCGCCAGCTGCTTTTATGGATCTGATGAACCGTGTGTGTCGGCCTATGTTGGATAAATAAGTGATTGTGTTTATTGATGATATCCTGATTTATTCGAAGAGCGAGATTGAGCATGCCGGTCACATTCGAGAGGTTCTAGAGACGTTGAGAAAGGAGAAATTGTATGCTAAATTCTCCAAGTGTGCATTTTGGTTGCGCGAAGTTCAGTTTTTGGGTCATGTGGTGAATCTTGACGGGATTATGGTTGACCCGGCGAAGGTGGAGGCGGTTATGCAATGGAAGTCACCAAAGACGCCATCCGAGATCCGTAGTTTCTTGGGCTTGGCGGGCTACTATAGAAGATTCATCCAAGACTTCTCTAAGATTGCTTCTCCACTAACTAAGTTGACCCGAAAGGATGGAAATTTGTATGGGGTCAAGCTCAAGAGAAGGCGTTCGAAGGGCTGAAGGCAAGACTGACTCAAGCTCCGTTCTGTCATTACCCGATGGAAGCGAAGATTTGGTGGTTTATTCTGATGCTTCCTACTCAGGGTTGGGGTGTGTGTTAATGCAGAGAGGGAAGGTATAGCCTATGCATCTCGACAGTTAAAGGTTCATGAGGTCAATTATCCCACTCATGACTTGGAGCTAGCAGCCGTGGTCTTTGCACTAAAGATTTGGAGGCACTATCTCTACGGGACGAAGTGCACTATATTCACCGATCATAAAGCTTGAAGTATTTCTTTGAGCAAAAGGATCTGAACATGAGGCAGAGGAGATGGTTGGAACTTATAAAGGATTATGATTGCGAGATCCATTACCATCCAGGCAAAGCTAATGTGGTGGCGGATGCCCTTAGTCGAAGGAAAGGCCCGAGCCGATTCGGGTGAAAGCTTATCAACTAATCATGACCTCTGATGTGATGAAGCAAATCAAGGAGTTTCAAGATGAGGCATTGAAAGAAGATCATCTTAACTCGGAAGGAATGAAGGTCTGGTTGGGGAATTGGGTGAAAACACACTCGGTGTTAGAACTCGATTCGGTCGTGTGTGGATTCCTCGTTTTGGGGATCTACGGGCGAAGATAATGGATGAAGCCCACAAGACTCGATACTCCATTCATCCTGGTGCCACGAAAATGTACCATGACATGAAGAAAGATTATTGGTGGCCGGGTATGAAGCGTGACGTGGTGGAGTATGTGAGTAAGTGCCTTACTTGCTTACAAGTGAAGGCCGAGCACCAAAAGCCGTATGGGAAGATACAACCTTTGGATATACCAGAATGGAAATGGGAGCACATCACCATGGACTTCATTACGAAGCTGCCGCGTACCCGAAAGGGTACGATGCCATATGGGTGATAGTTGATCGTCTGACGAAGAGCGCTCATTTTCTACCGATCCGCGAGACGTATTCATCTGAGAGGTGGCTGATCTGTTCATCAAGGAAATTGTAGCTCGTCATGGTGTGCCGGTGTCTATTGTGTCTGATCGTGACACTCGGTTTACATCTAAATTTTGGAAGAAATTCCACGACGCTATGGGGACGAGGTTACATATTAGCACGGCTTATCATTCCCAGACTGATGGTCAGTTAGAAAGGACCATTCAGACACTGGAAGACATGCTCCGGGCATGTGTGATCGATTTTGGTGGAAGTTGGATGACCACCTACCGTTAGCTGAATTCTCCTACAACAACAGCTATCATGCCAGCATTGGTATGCCGCCATATGAGATGCTATACGGTAGGAGATGCAGAACACCCGTTTGTTGGGGTGATATTGGTCAGAAGTAGTAGGGAGCATTGAGGTAATCGAGGCTACGACAGAGAAGCTTGAAAAGATTAAAGCCTTCATGAAGGCAGCCAAGGATAGACAGAAGTCGTATGCCGATAAGCGACATAGGCCAATTGAGTTCCAGGTGGGTGACCGGGTTATGCTGAAGGTCTCACGTTGGAAGGGTATTATCAGATTCAGAAAGCGGGGCAAGTTGAGCCCAAGATATATAGGCCCTTTCCGAATCATTGCTCGAGTAGGAGAGGTGGCCTATAGATTGGAGTTGCCGGATGAGTTAAGTGGAATTCACCCGACATTCCATGTATCTCATTTAAGGAAGTGCTTAGCAGATGAAGATATGATTGTCCCATTGGAAGATATTGAAGTAGACGAACGGCTCAACTATGTGGAGCAACCAGTGGCAATCATCGATCGTAAAGAAAAGAGGCTAAGGAATAAAGTGGTTCCTCTGGTGCGTGTACAATGGAAGCACAGGAAAGGGTCCGAGTCAACGTGGGAGACTGAAGAAGAAATGAGACAGCATTATCCACGTTTGTTCGACGAATAATAGGTTTCGGGGACGAAACCTATTTAACGGGGGTGGACTTGTAACACCCGGGTATTTATTATTTTGAAGCCGGTGAAGAAAGAAAAGAAAATAAAGTCCAAAAGTCGAGGAACCAAACCCGCCAACAAAGAAAAGTTGGGAAATGTGGTGACATATGTAGGGAGAGGGCAGCCCACTCTCCCCACACTCACATTTCAGCTCACAAAGAGAGAATAGAGAGAAAGAAGGGAAAAAGAGGAAAAAGTGCCGGTTCGGGTCGGTTCGGGTCGCCAAAATCGTCGTGAAGCAAGCCGAATCGAAGCTCTTGTCATTGTGCTCGTTTAGGTGAGTTCTAGGACCCCTCTTTTACTTGTTTTTAAACGATTTGGGGCTGGAAAACATCTGAAATCGAGTTTTTCGTATGTGTGTAAGTTGACCCGTTTGTGTATGTGTATGTATATGTATGACGCGATTGTGACTTGATTTCTTGCTTGGTTGTGCTTGAATGATGTTATGGTATGCATCCCTAAGGTTTAGGATGGTCGATTTAGGCTTAAAATGGGTTTAGATGAGTTTGGAGGCCGAAAACCCTCGGCTGCAGTCGGGTTGAATTGCATTCTGCATCAGTTAGGGCTAGGCGACCGACTGGAGGCCGAATGGAGGCCATACGGCCGATTAGGGTGCGATTGGGGTCCATTCGCACGATTGGGGTTCATTCGCACGACTGGAGGGCCAGTCGCATGGGGGTCATGCGACTGAGGGTCCATTCGCACGACTGGATGTTCATTCGCATAGGTGTTCATCCGTATTAGTTCATTCGCATGATGTTCAGTCGCATGGAGGCAATGCGACTGAAGGGTGTCCATACGCCCGAATAGGGCTGTTGAACCCGAGGAAGGTGTAGATTGACTTCTGACTTTCGGGGGAAAGTGCAGATCTAAGTGTCGATGTAAAGGTTCCCATAAGAGTTTTTAAGATGACGATCGAGGTCGTAGAAAGCATGTTGGGCATGATGAGGGTGATGATGTTGTACGTTATGTATGTATGATGTTTCCCTGTATGATTTGATGTTGATGCATGTTTATGTTCCTTAATGTGATGTATAATATCTTTCTGTGGCTTTACTTGTTATGATGAATGAACGAAGTATTATGTAACGTAAAGTGAAAGATAAAGAAAGAGGAACATGATGAACGAATGAAACGTCTTGCACACATCGGATACGGGGTCCTTCTTGGTGATTGACCCTAAATGTAGAACCTCTACCGCTCACCCTAGTACTGTGGCATACCTTTAGCTGTCATTCATTGACTTCGGCCCAGTAGCTAAGACTGATGGTTACTCCTAGTACCGTGGCATACGTTTAGCTGTCATTGTTGACTTCGGCCCGGTAGCTACGACTAACCGGGGTGTAGCACATGGTATTGGTTGGGATGATGTCCGATGCGCAAGTAAGGTAATGAAAGAACGAATGAACGAATGAAGAAGATAATAATGATATTATCTATGTGTACGTATGATGTGTGATCATGTAAAAGTACGAACGGTTTTTATATGAAAGTAAAGTATGTTTTATTTATAAAACTAGAACTCACTCAGCAACGCTGATATTGATGTGTTTCCAGTTGGCAGGTAATGATTGCTGAGGATGGCACGGGCGACTACTCAGCTCTTTTGGGATGGCATTCTTTTGATTAACGTTTTTGCATTGTAATGCGAACAAACTATTTTTGTAATGAATGTTGTATTAGTTTGCAAAAGCATTTACATGGAAATGAAAGTTTGTTTTAGTTTTCCGCTGCGATTTATTAAATACAAATGTAATTATATGTTTTATTTGCGATGAGAACCCAGCTGTAAGCGTCCCGGGAACGGGGCCTTACATCTAGTACCCAATACATTGTACCCAATACATTATACCTGAAGCCAATGCAGTAAAGCTGAAGACCGAGAATTTCGGTAATGTGACAGTTGAGGTAGCCAAAGAGCACATGGATCTCTTGGCTGCGGTAGTCCACTCCTATGATGGACTTATTGCTGGTAAAATTGGGAACTGTCATCTGGCAGATGAGGACTACGAGCAGGTTGATGAGACAGAGTTGGAACGAATGGATATAATGTGGGCCTTAGCTAGTGCTGTCCGGAGAGCTAAGAAGTTTGTCAAGAAAACCGGACAGAACTTGATTGCAACTAAGGACACTACCTTGGTTTCGACAAGACAAAGGTGACCTGTTTCAACTGTGGCGAGAAAGGACACTTCAAATGGGAGTGTGTGAAACCAAAGAAGACTGGCAATGGGAATCCTTTCTCCTCCTTCAATCATCAGGATAAACCCACTAGCAGTTCTACTTCGTCAAGCAAGGATCCCAAAGCCTTGACTGCTCATGATGATGAAGGACAGGACTGGAGGTTTCGGTTTGTCTCACTGGGAGAATCCAATATCGCTAGTGTGGAGGATATAGATGATGACTCTGCTAGTGAAGGAGATATTGCAATCGAACTCATGATGTCAAACATAGAAGAGACTGCACCAGTGGTCAATTACCTGCCTGAAGAAGGGAAAACTACAACAACGTCAGAATCACCAGCACCAGAAACACCAGACTCTACATTGATGGCTGATTCATCAGAACCCTCTCAGGTAAGTACTACTGACCAACTCTTTAATAATCATGCTTGTTCTGACTGTAATACATTTAGGGAAAGCATTGATTTAAAATTTTCTAGGTTATTAGATCATAATGATAACTTAGCAAAGGACCTGGAACTGTGCACTGAAGCTAACAGAATTCTTAAACAAAATGAACACAGTTATAAAGAAAAGATAGAACTGTTGAACAAACAACTTAGGGAAACCGAAGTTGTAGCTTTTAACCAATCAAATGACATTAAGTTCTATCTTAACTCCCTAGAGGACACTAAGAAACAAAAGGCAGTTCTAGAAGTAGAAGTTAATTCACTAAAGCAAAAATTGCACAGTTGGACAAGTTCATCTCATATTGTCCAAAACTTAGTGATATAGAGAAACAACGGGGAGGGATTGGGTTATAAAGTGGTTCCACCACCACATGAGACCTTGATGAATACTAAAAGTAAACCAATTAAGAACAATCCAATTAAGGATCATGTGGTGTCCACTACTCTTGTAAGTGATCCAGATTCCACATGTACATCAAATGAATCTGGTACTAAACAAAAGGAGGTCATTTCAAAGGAAAAAGGTAAAATGCCTTGTGTTAATCTAGACAAAGAGTTTGAAAAGGTTAATATAAAGTCTGGTTCAACAACTGCCAAATCTGAACCTAAAAGGACCTGTAATGCTACCAATCACGTGCATCATGTCAAAGTCCAGATAATAGAAAAGGAAAAGATGTTAAAAATGTTAAAGCAATTAACTTTGTTAAACCAGACAAAACATCTAAACAAGAAGAGTCAAAACACAAACTGAGTAAGGTCACCTGGGTGTCACAAAACAGTTAATTGTAAAGTCGAAAGCAGATCATGCTACAGCTGTGGAGAGTATAGACACATTGCGTCTCATTGTCCTTACTATCAGACACCGAGGAGGAAAGTTGAAATACCTGAACAAAAACCTAGCTCTTTTAAGAGGAACTCAGTGACGCCACCTAAAAGGGATAGTGAACCTAAAGTTCAACACATCAGCTAGTCGTCTGTTTATCACAAACAGGCCTTACACAAAGCTAGCTTATGGAAGGAAAAATCAACCTCAGTGTCTGATAGTGAGAACAAGAAGACATCTGAGCTTCCCTCACCCTCGAACGGTCAATGAGTTACATTTATGATATGTGATGCCTCTGGGAAACCCAAGCCAGTGAAGGCTTGGGTCCCTAACCTGAACTAATATTTTCAAATTAAATGTGCAGGGTGTTCGTTATAGTGCTAAAACCAACACGTGGATTATAGATAGTAGAGCATCCAGGCATATGACAGGGAACAAGGATCTCTTATCAAATGTCAAACAAATAAAAGGAGGTCATGTTTCGTTTGCTGGAAACAAAGATGGGTACATCACAGCTCAAGAGAAAGTAGGTAATCAGAAAGTGAAGTTCGACAAGGTAAACTATGTTCAACAACTTCAAAATAACTTGCTTTATGTTTCTTAAATTTGTGATAAAGATTTTAAGGTAGTATTTGACAACAAGAAGTGCTATGTCCTGAAAAAGGACTATGTCATCCTGGAGGATCAAGTCTTAATGACTGCCTCTAGATATAAGGACCTTTATGTCTTGGATCTATCAAAGGCCTCCACAACAAATCATGAAGTTCAATGATTGTTGTCAAAAGCTACTGAGAAGGATTCCATCTCCTGATATAAGAGAATGGGACACATTAATCCACGGAAGATAAACCACTTGATCCAGAATGATCTAGTGAGAGGAGTTAACGTCAAAAACTTCCAACTTCCAGATTTCTGTGTTGCATGCAAGAAGGGGAAATAGACAAAGAAGTCTCATAAGGAAAAGAAAGTTCATTCCATCGAACTTCCTCTTGAACTTCTTCACATGGATCTGTTTGGTCCAGTCAGTACAAGAAGCATCACAGACGACTTGTACTGCTATGTAGTTACTGATGACTACTCAAGATTCTCTTGGGTGATGTTTTTGAAATCCAAATCAGAAACATTTGAGTCATTCAAGGAATTAGTAACTACTCTGGAGTCCCTATACAAGTTGAAGGTACGTCAAGTGCGCTCAGACAACGGAACCAAGTTGAAGAATCAATGGATGGAGGCTTACTGCAAGGAAAAGGGAATTGTGCATCAGTTCACTTCTACCTACACTCCTCAGATGAACGGCGTTGCTGAAAGGAAGAATCACAGCTTGATAGAGACAGCACGGATGATGCTAGCAGACCCAAAACTACCTATCCAATTCTGGAATGAAGCAGTTGCAAATGCGCGTTATACGCTAAATCAAGTTCTAGTAGTTAAACGCCATGGAAAGACGTGTTACGAGTTACTACAACGACGTAAACCTAATCTAGAGTATCTCGAGCCGTTTGGTGCTCCGTGCACCCTACTGAAGAAGACTCAGGAGGGAAAATTCAGCGAGAAGGCTGATGAAGGTATCTTTCTAGGATACAACATACCAAACAAGAGGGTTTACAACAACTCAACGGTTCAGGTAGAAGTGTGGTGTAATGTTGTTGTTCAGAGATACACCACACCACCTGCTAGAAAAGGACCCGCCTTCTTTTTCAACTACAATGGATTCTTCAAGTCCTTCAACATACCACTCTCCACTTCTGATGATGAGTTAGCAACAAAGATGATGTATGATGTTCTAAACACACCATCTCAGGAATCTACATCATCCGACTTACAAGGTGATTCATCTAACAACTCAGGGGGAGCACTTGAAGATAATGACTCTTCCTCTGATGAAGAAGTTATGGAGACTGATCTGAACAACCAGGAGAAATAGGTTCCTCCTACTGCAAGTCCACAAGCATCTAACATTGATGCCTCTAAGTCTTCGGAACCTCAAACTCCTACTGCCTCAGATACTGAACCAAATGTTCATAATATTGATTCTGAGGTAGTTGTTCTAACCACTCTTGGATCACGCCTAAATGTCTATCATCCTTTGGATAATGTCATTGGGGATGTGAGATCAGGAGTTCAGACCAGAAATCAGTTGTATTCAGCTGATTATGCCTTAGTGATGGAAAAGGGTTCCTTCATAACGGTGCATATCGTTGCTTTGTGTCTCAGTTCGAGCCAAAGTATGTTAGTGAAGCCTTGAATGATGAGGCATGGGTGAGTGCCATGTAAGAAGAACTTCTTCACTTCAAGAAGTTTGGTGTATGGACTCTGGTGGATAGACCTAAGGGTGCTAAGGTCATTGGCACCAAATGAGTCTTGAAATGCAAGAAAGATGATCAAGGCGTGATCATTAGAAACAAGGCTTGACTTGTTGTGCAAGGATTTCGGCAAGTCGAGGGCATATACTATAATGAAGTGTTTGCACCCGTGGCAAGAATGGAAGCAATCTGTATCTTCCTTGCCTACACATCGTATATGAAGATTAAAGTGTATCAACTTGATGTGAAGAGTGCATTCCTTCATGGTGAAATCAGAGAGACAGTGTACGTCAGTCAACCCGAGGGATTTGAGGATCCATATCATCGGGACAGAGTTTACAAACTCAACAAGGCTTTATATGGGCTTCATCAAGCTCCCAGAGCCTGGTATGAGAAACTCTCGACTCACCTTGTGAAACACGGTTTTCGCAGAGGTGTTATTGACTGCACACTGTTTATTAAAGAAAAGGATGGAGATTTACTGCTTGTCCAAATTTATGTAGATGACATAATCTTCGGTTCAAAGAACGAAGATCTATGTAAGAGTTTGAAGCAGTAATGAAGGCTGAGTTTGAAATGAGTGCCATGGGAGAGATAAAATTCTTTCTTGGGTTACAGGTGGATCAGACACCAAAAGGGATTTTCCTACATCAGACCAAGTATGTAAGAGATATCCTCAGTCGGTTCGACATGGAGAATGCTTCCGTAGCCGGGACTCCACTTGCTACAAACCATGATGTAGCACCGACGAGAATGGTGATCTGGTCGATGCCACCATGTACCGAGGAATGATGGATCACTCATGTACCTCACCGCATCAAGACCTGATATCATGTATGTGACGTGTTTATGTTCAAGATATCAGGAAAAGCCAAAAGTTAACCATCTGATAGGGGTCAAAAGGATCTTCCATTATCTGAAGGGTACTCCAACACTTGGGTTGTGGTATCCTCATGACAATGACTTTGAGCTAACTGCGTATAGTGACTCGGATTACGGTGGTTGCAAGATGAACTACAAGTCTACATCAGCGGGATGTCATTTCTTCGGGAGAAGATTAGTGACCTGGTAGTGTAAGAAGCAGACCTCGGTTGTCTTGTCAACCTGTGAAGCCGAATACGTTGCTGTTGCAAGTTGCTATTCATAAATCATATGGATTCAACAACAAATACGAGACTACAGTTTGAATTTCTCTTCTACTCCTATTTTGTTGATAACTCTGCTGCAATTGCAGTAACTAAAAATCCGGTCCAACATCCTAAGACCAAACACATCGGCATAAAATATCACTTTATACATGATTGCTTTGAAAAGAACCTAATCGATGTGATTAAAATAAATACTGATTTTCAACGCGTTGACCTCTATGCAAAGGATTTTGATAAACCACGTTTTCTATATTTGTTAGAGGTCAACGACGTTAAAAAGAAAAGTGATGTAATTCCTGAAGATGACCATGTGTAGTCCGATGCGTATAGTCAATCTTTCTTTTAATTTTTGTTTTATTTATCTATTTTATTTTAAGTATTTTAAGTAAATTAATGTTATTTTGTCGCCTATTAAAATCCTAAAAAGCGTAAATCGGTTACGGTTTTAGAATTTTAGGGGAGAATAGGTCAGTTAGTAACAGTAACAAAAAAACGAGAGAGTAGGAGAGGCTAGCTGATAGAAAGTAGATCGTATCTGTGATACCGATTCAATGACTTTGGAAAATGATAGTACACAGGAACAAACCACTTGGGACGTTAAAAGTTAAAATAAAATAAGATGCGAAGTTCAATGTATAGTCTGTGTAGTCTGAGCAATATAAAAGGAAAAATGATAGTAAAACTAGCTACTACTAAGGTAACACAAAGAAAGTAGACCTAGAGGTTGTTAGACCACAAATGATATATCGGTAGATTTAACACAATAGATGATTAGACCTTGTTGGTGATCTCAAGAACAAACTAAGTTGTTCAACAAGCTGTGGGTTAACATCTTATCCCTGGTTAACACAATCAACAAAATTCCAATAAGGGGCGACGAGCAGAATAAACGCCACAAATGTGAGCATAAGACCAAAATATGAGCAAAAGCAATCAAACTAATAACTTATGTTGTTGGTGAAATCTGTGCAAAAGGATTAAAATTGCTCAAACAAGAAGATAGGTTATGTGCCTCTCTGTCACCTCTCTGATGTGCGGGGGCACGGACCTGAGGCTTGGCTTCTCTTTGAAAATTCTAAGAATAGTTTCTTCTTGAAAACTACCCTGAGACCGCTCAAAAATCTCCTGAGGAATGTTGATTACCATATAAGTGTGGGATCCACAAATGTTTGTTGAAATAATCAAACCTTAAACTATCACCAATTTGTGTCAAAAGTATGTGTATGGATTTAAGAGGACCAGTATACTGACAATCATCGTGGCTACAATCCTTGAAAGTCCAAATCAATGTGGGGATCTATGAGTACTAGTATGATTTCCTATGCTTGCTAACGACTCTAGATGAAAAATAAGAATTAAGCATCAAAAGGTGTTGATAATATGTCCCAAATGATTTGACTTGCCTGTATGATTTCAAATTGAATTAGTCCATTTATGGTCAAAATGAATTGAAGTTGCCTATTCCGGAACCGAATCCATTAGATTTCTATCTTAGGATTTACACCTCACACAAAACGTTAAGTCTTTTATTTTGTTTAAATTTTGTCAATTTAGTTTGTTAGATATCGGACTACGCCATGGAATTCAATAGGGGATTTAATCACCTAAAAGGGTCACATCTGAGGTGACCACACATGTTTTCAAATGAAAAATCAGTCACGTTTGAGGTGACAACTTGTTTAAAAGGATCACATCTGAGGTGATCAAAAGTTTTTAAGGTAAAATGATCATGTCTGAGATGATCAAATGCTCATAATGTTTATTCAAAAGTTAAAAGGGATTAAGTGTGGAATGGTCATAAAGTCAAAATCATGAGTATGATCCAATCGCACGACTGGACCATGTGTATGGACCGACCGTACGAATGGACCATACTCATGCACTAAACAGCCGAATGTCACATGAGTATGAACCATTCACCCGAATGGCACATCAGAATGAGCTAGTCGACCGAATGGAACTGTGCGAATGAGTCAGTCGCCTGACTAAAATACAGTCGACCGACTGAATGTGATCGACTGAACCAATCGCACGCTAAGGTCCAATCTCCCGAATGAACAGAGCGAATGGGTCCAGTCGGCCGATTGAAATCAGATTCGGTATAAATAGGGCCATAGTCGATCGCATTCAACTCATCACCCCAATCGCCTTAATATCGCACACTTAACGTTACTCTGCCCAAATTCATCAGACCAAAATTTCCCACTTATTTTGATATTCTGACGATTGTGAGTTGTTATACAGGTACAATGTGATGCTCTCTCACCGAAATCTGTTGGAATGGTGCCCTAATTTATGAATTTCGACCCATACCAGAACCGAACCTGTAAATGGACTAATAAACTAACTAAACCAATTAAAATGTTGAAATAAAGGTTATTAGGTTATTAGTATAATGATTGCGAGTCTAAGGAACCATTACACGACATCTAACTTCAAGTTTTGGTTCAAATTCGAATTTTAGTCGACCAAACAGTGGGACATGCGACTGGACACCAGGATGAACTCCAATCGCGCGATTGAGCTGGTCGAATGAATCAATCGGCCGAATGGATAATACGAATGAGCTCAGTCGGCCGACTGAACCAATCACTAGTTCAATCACCCGATTGAACTCAGTCGCATGCTCAGTCACCCGATTGAATACAGTCGCATGCCAGGTCAACCGACTGAACACAGTCGCATGGTTCAATCACATGATTGAACCAGACTAAATTCAACCAAGTTAAATAGAATTGATTTTTGATATGTGGTGATCTAACGTCTATGTGTCTTGTATTACATATCTATGGCTGACAGGTGGTCCATCAACCCTAAGCACAATATATGTGCTCATTTAGATGCCACTACTCGGAATGGCGCCGAGTTTGCGGGGATTATCACATTCCTTAAGCGATCCAGGATCTACAAGGCTATATCCACACCATGCACTCCCTATAGGTCTATTCAACAGGCCTTCTGGGAGGGGCATCGGTTGACCGTACACACGAGCCTTACAGCATTCGCAGCATTATTTTTGGTCAACCTATCGAGGTCACTGCAGAGGATATACGGCGTGTACTTGGGTTGGGTGACGATGCAGACCACCCTACCAGACTTCACCCACTGACCGTGAGAGGGTGCTTCTTGAGGATGAAGTACGCTGGGGATATCAATGCAGGTGTTCTCAACAAGAGCAACCTGTGTCCCCAGTACAAGTACTTAGCATATGTCATCCTTAAGTGCTTGGCTTCGCGAAGGGGTGGGTTTTATGATCTTTCAGACCAGATTCAAAATGCCTATGTGGCACTGGTAATGAACCACCCTTTCAGCTTCTCGAGCATGATGTTCTCTTACTTGATAGAGAATCTGGAGGCTAAGGGCAAAGAGGGTTTCTGCATGTACCCTAGGTTTCTTTAGATGATTTTTGATGAGAAGCTGCCCACATTGCCCAAGGAGAGCCACGAAGTTGTGTCATTGGAGATCATGGATGATACGACATTGGTTCGCATGAAGGTCTACCGGGGAAAGCAAGTCAAACTCCCGGTGAAGAGACTCTTCGGGCATCTGGCCCAAACTGGTTACGTGGCGCCGGGTAGGCGAAAGTGGCACCACGAGGAGAGTGACTTAGATGTTGAGCAAATTGCTCTTCCATCTGACGACTCCGACGATGACGGTGATACAGGCGGAGACTCCGGGCCCGCTTTTTCGAAGGGCCCCACTACACATGTTAGTCACTCACCCTCTACTCATCCAGATGCCACTACAACCAGCTTTCACCAAGACTTCTGCCCTCCCGATGAGGAAGAAGAGAGTGATGAGGAGCCTCTAATAAGGATTGTGGGCAGCCAGGTGGTTGCCATAAAGAGAGGTTTGAGGGTGGTTGGTGGATGCCCAGGGGATTCCGGGGATGTTGCTGATACAGATCCCACTTATGCCCCAGACCTGCCCAGCAGCCAAGGGGGAGCCTTTGTGCCTAGAGGCTCAAGGAAGAAGAGGATGGCACTCGCCTACGGCAAGAAGGGGAAGAGGCTGAAGTTCACTCTAACCTCATCCACTACCACAGCCACTACTACCTCAGCCACACCATCCACCACTACCACCACCAGGGCTACTACACCACCAGCCACCATATCTACCACCTCACACACCACAACCACACCCACTCCACCATTTACCCACATACAATCCACCTCCACTACAACTCATCCACCACCACCTTCATCTATACCACCCCCAATCTTCATCACTGCCACCACCACCACCACTAGCCACCAAGCAGGACCGTCATCTTACCCCTCCTTTCCATCTGGATCATCTCTACCTCCCAGTGGGGTAGAGGAACAGCTCTCAGCACTGAACCGTATGGTGCTGAAGCTGTTAGCAGCCGATAACGACAAGACTGCCCAGATTCATCAGCTAGTAGAGCTTACTGCTGCATAATCTCAGCAGATATCTCAGCAGGCTCAGTTGATTAAGCAGCAGGCATAACAGATGGCTGCCTAGAGCTCAGAGATGTCCCAACTCCAAGAGCAACATGTCCATTTAGCAAAAAGGATAGAGGATTTGGAGGCTACCAAGAAGACCATCATGCTGAGGCTCAAAGGATCAAAAGATGAGCCGCTAAAGATCAGAGAAGGAGATGGAGATGATGGTGATGACGATGACAGTGATGATGATGATGATGATGATGATGGTGATGATCAAGGGGATGACACTAATGCAGGTGATGATGTTGTTGTTGTTGATGATGATGATGTACATCTGCTGCGGGTGCCACACCAGCTCAAGGTCAAGAGAGGCGCACAAAGAAAAATCAAGACCAAGGAGCCCCATCATCTTCTGCTGATCCTACTGACACACCAGCTATTCAAGACAAGAGTAATACATAGTTGTTTATGTTATTTAAATCATGTGTATTTGAATCTTGTATCAAATTAATGTAATTACTGTTTATATTTATTATTGATGTTTACTGCTTTGATTGTTGACTAATGGATGATATGTTACATGTTTTAAATCAAGCAGATCCAAATTATCAAGGAGATGAATATGATGTGCTCCCCTCCAATAGATTAAGACTCAACTCACGATGATTCTTGATCTGCAGGGAATAGTCAGGAGATCGGTGAATTACACTCCTGAAGAAGGAGAGATAATTCATGATCTCACCAACGAGCAACTTGCTGAAATGTTCCAACTCAATCCTGATGAGATCGTGAAAGATGCTCCAACAGTCCATGTGGAAAGTGACGACGAGCTCAACGACGTTGATGAGATCGAGATTGAAGATGTCACGGACCAACATTATCCAGAGTACACTGACAATTAGGGTAATGTCGTTCCCAATCTGGGCGACAATCTTGTTAGTGAAACTTTTGAGACTCTGGATAAAATGGAACAAGAGTCGGAAAAGAAAGAAGACAAAGCCCAAGCCTCAGAAGTCGATGTAAATATCAGAAAGGCTGAATGGGCTGCATGCTTTGAAGAAATAAGAGCCCAACGCAGTGCTTCAACATCAACTGTCTACACCAAGTTGTACAAAGTGAAGAAACATCACAAGGTGTCGGGCAAAATCATAGCATGGGCGTATTTTGAAGATCTCAATGTTTATGCAGTTAAACGTGAGAAAGGGATTGAGTACTTTAGATTCCCACACGATCTGAAGACTTTCCTAGATTTGAGCTTAACTAGTTAGCAAAGTTGAAATTGCTATACGCTGACCCACGTAAAATGTCAGGCTGGTTGAAGCAGCTCTAAGAGAGAGTACCACACCAGATGGGTCAACTTCAAACCTCAACAACCAACGAGGTATATCAGACGGTCTGAGGTTGATGCCATAACTGGAAAATCGAAAAAAGTCCTGAAGTGGAGTCCTCCGCACACAATGTCTAAGATCCCTTTACGGGAAATGCCACAGGACTTCACTCCACACTTCAAATGGTGGTACTATGATTGGAGAACAGGAGAGGTAGTCATAGTATTGAACAAGAATGGTATAATGGAAACCATCAGGGTGTTTGACCCAATGTGGCTTTCAAACTTGTCTGTTGATGATGTCTATACATTATACAAGTGGCCATTGTTCTATGACTCACAAGATATTGTACAAGCTCTACAATTTCAGAATGTGATACGACTCTGTTTTGCTTTTGAGATACATGCAAGAGTCACAAGAGAAGAGAAGTACAAGAAGTATGAGGAACTTATGAAGGATGTAAGACATTAGATGAAACTAGGTCCAAGGGGGAGTGTGTAGATACATGTGTCCCTAGTTTCTGAACTCAATGTAATATGTCTTTAGTGTCTTACACATATGTAATTGAACGGGTACTTAATGAAATACAATGTGTGGTTGTGCTTATAATGTTGAATATTTCATTGCTTGGTATATAATAACGCTTATTAAACTAACTATATAGGTTTGCGGTTGTTTGAATAGATCAAAGTCAAATAATGATTATCAAACATATTCAAACGTAATCATATGAAGTTCTCATGCGATTGGCCTATGCTAATGGACCATACGCATGAACAACTTCATGCTAATGAACCAGTCGTATGAATGAACCAGGATACTGGATCAGTCGCATGATTGTAACATGAGATTGGCTCAATCGCACGACTGAACACTCAGTCGTGCGAATGGATCAACCGCATGACTCAATCGCACGATTGAACCATGCAAATGGTCCAGTCGCATGATTAAGAAACCCTAACCTATAAATACCACTTAAATCATGGAAAAATGGGATACTTTGAATATTTTGATACCTACACGTACCCTAGCCGTCTAGAGACCTCTAGCAACCTGCTCCAACTTCATAGATCGCATTAGATCGATTGCTAATCATTCTTAACGTTTAGATTCAATCATTCTACGTGTGTTCACACTGATTGGATTGCCAATCAAATAGGATTCCGCACTATTTGGTTCGGTACATGTGTAAATCTGTTAGTATTCGTTTAGTACATGATCCTAACATGTTTCACTTAGGAATAAATCTAAACAGATAACCGTAATCAAGTCCCAATGATTCGACCTTCAAATCGTGATAATAATCAAATTAACGAAACATAAACGTACATTTAATCATTGTAAATTCAATGGTGCATTTAATTACGATTAAAACAACCGTTTATCATGAGTATTGGGATCAAATCAGCCTCGACTTAAATTGAGTTCGTTGGGCATGGGATTGTTCAAAGAGAATCATATAACATGTGCTAATTACTTTAAACGAATCATTTTTACTCCCTATAACCTCAATTTCATTCAAAACACACATGGACACGCATTCGATCTTCGTCTCTGTCGCGACGTTGCTCTCACTCTTTCACCATCGATTTTGTGTCAATCCAGGTAATTGAGTACATGAATACATTCGGTTTCAAGTGGAGATCAAAAGCCCTAAACTTCTAATCATTTACAATGTTCATATGGGGTTCAATTTGATCAAAAATGTTTCTAGGGTTTATGTGATTTGGGGTTTCCTTTATAACTGTGTTTTTATAATTTTAGAACCATGAGATACCATGACTACGGCCCTGGTTCACTGGTTACACACTCCCATTCAAACATTGAGGTCCCGGGTTCGAACACGGGCACCCTCAAACTATTTTTTTGGGCTTTTTCAGCCATTTAAAAATATAAATAATTTTTGAAAAATTATTTAAATTAACTTTGTAAACTCTATTTATTTTTAATGTCACTTTATTCATTTCTGTAAATTTATTTCTTTAAATATTTTAATATTTTTATAAAACAAAGATTGTATTTAGTTTATTTTTATAAAAATAGACTTTAAATAATGATTTAAATCACTAAAATTATTATTGGTTCAAATATTACCTTTAATTATTGTTTAAAATCATAATTGTTACAAATAAATATAAACATGTATTTACACTTATATTTAAGTTATGTACATTATTATAAATGATTTAAAATTCATTTTTTATGATAAACTACTTAATTGGTATAAGTTTTTTTCCTTAAATTAAAATGAAAGTGTTTTTATTAGTAACTTTTATTTATCACAACCCCAAATTTCCCCTTGAAACCCTAGATTGTGTTTAAACATTAATCTTATTATTAAACTTAAACTTGTAATATATCGTTTAGGTACCTTGTAACGGAATTCATTGGAAAGTCATTTAATTCTTATTACCATCTTAAATATATACGTCAAGTGAGTTTCCTTGCCTCTTTTTATATTATTTCACATCATTTTGGGGTGAAACATGTTAAACTTATCAACTTACACTTGTAAATATTTTATACTTGTACCACACTTGCAATTCATACTTACATTTTGTCATGGTTATTTGTGTTATTGTGAGCTTTATATGAGATACAATATATGTTGACAATCATTAACTATTGCTAGCATGACGACGCCATAGATCTATGGGCCTAACAATCCTATTTGGTGCTAAAGCCGATGTATTTCCGGCTCCTGATGACGTATGACTTGTTCATCATGGGAACCAAGTATACTTAGCCAATCGTATAAACTTGTAAACTTGTAATCAGTTGAGGTTTCATTGTAGCTATATGTGTTCTATAAACTTGCATAACTCATAACCTTTGACCATTAATTGCTACTTGTAACCTTTTGATACATTATGTATATTAAACCCTTGGAAACTCACCAACTGCATGGTTGACATTTTATTTTTAACATGTTTCAGAAAACACACATGTTTGATGTCATCTTTTGAAGTTTGCTTAAATCTAGGATTTGGACCTAGAATAATGAATAAAGAGCTTTGGATTATTTTTGTTTTATGTTTTGACTTATTTCATGTTGAGACTTATGGTTGTATTTGCATTTGAAACTTATGATAATAATATTTGCATTTAAAGATAGCGTTATGTGGCCGTGAATAATATTAACCCTCACATCTCGACAATTCCGTCGTCAAGATTGGGGTGTGACAAGTTTGTACAGATCATTCATGGACAGGAGATCTAGTCTGTCACTCTGAATGATATGTACCCTTTGTTGAGTCTCTCTGAAGAGAGTTAGTTGATGGGAGTTATAGTCATACTCCCATCTAACTATTGGTTCTAATTCAAGGCCTTCCACCATCTGTAGAAAGGCTTTGCCTTTGATGGTTGACCCTTCCTTGTATCCTTCTCTCTCAGCTTCAACTTTTTTTCAATCTTGGCTTTTGTAGTTAGCTCAACAAGATGAAGGTTGCCTTCATAATTTTTTATGTGAGCAGCTCTTTTAGAGTTAGAAGGATTGGAGAATGTCTACTCTGCTAACTCAGCAATATCAAATCTACTAGAGTGTAGCAGGGAAGAAATACTTAGCCTGTTGCTCTCTCCATTCTCTCTCTCCACAACAAATTTATGAGAGGCTTCATTGAACCTCCACTGGATAATCTTCTTTCTTGGCACAAGGGGCTGACCAGGAACCTTGTCTCCTTTCTTTGTATCCAGTAGAGTTACCAGCTTCCTTTGAAGCTTCTATTCTTCATCATTTAAGGAATCAGAGTTGAGGCCAAGTAGTCTAGAATCTTGGTCTAGAGTTCCCCTTGGGAGATCAAGGAATTTCTCTCTTGTGAGGGAACTTGAGGAGTTGTAAATGTAAGTCAATTTGACAGACTCCTCCTCATTGGAGATACTGCTTAAGGATGTGTAGTTGATGAGTTTCCTCTTGATCTCCTTAAACTCTTCTAAGAAATGAGGTTTGGATGGATGAGAGGATGACTTGGGTGGTTGTTTGGTTGGTGAGGATTGGGTTCTTGGTAAGGTTTTAGGTTTAAGAATGGGTAGTTTGGTGGTTGTTTAGATTGAGTGGGTGAGGAAGTGGGTAAGGCTGATGATGTGGGTTCACGAGTGTAAGGAATAGAGGTTGGTTAAGTTTTGATACGTAAAGGGAAGGGGATAGGTTTGGGCAGAGGTTGTGGTGGTGAAGAGGGTGTTACAGTCATCCCCTATACTCTTCCATACATCTTTTTCCTTCTTCCTAAGCGTATGTCAGCTTGATCTCACCGACAATACACTGTAGGGTCTTTATTGACATGGGACCCACTTGTCTACCAGAGAAGCCGTGAGCCCGGAGATAATCCTTCATCCAGGTCTTCTCACCTATCTTCTTGGAAACACTAATCCCAACTTCTTCCTCTTTTTCTTCCTCTCCCGCATTTTCTCTCTTTCAACTTTCTTCCTTTCTTTCTCCAGTTGATCCTACTCCTTGTTAAAGAGCCATAGGATCGTGTCATTTTCATGTGGAGATAGTTCTTTTTAGAGAGTAACCCCTGGAGGTTAGGAAAGTTATCCTATCCCTCCTAAGCTGTTAATTTGCTTCCCTTTTCATCCTTTCTCTTTCCTTCTCTAAGGCTAACCTTGTTACTTCCTCCCTTCTCTCAATCTGAAGCATGGTTGCTTTTTCAAGATCAACTAAATCCTCTAATAGTAGCAGGAGTATATCTTCACTAACAGCTCCAAGCTTGATGAGCTTGTCAAGGATATCCACCTTTTTCTTGTTTTTGACTGCCTCCTGGTTGGCTGCAGCTACTTTGGTACTAGCAGCTAGCAATTTCCCAGTTGGAAGTCTGCCTTTTCTTTTGAGTTTCTCAATCCTCTCCTCCTCCTGAATCTCTTCCGCAATCATCTTCTTTTTGCCTTTGACATCTTCTGAAGTGATAGACTTTGGTGGTTCTTGAATGGAGGGTTCAGATTGATGGATGGTGGATGATGATAATGAGGTTGTTTGAGCTAGGGGTCGGTTGAGAAAGTCCTGACTATTCACCTTAGATGCAAGTTCTAGCATTGCTTCTGTGGTGATTAGATCTTCGGAAAAGGAGAATAAGCTTTCCACAGCTTCCATCTCAGCTTCGGAAGTTTGGGATTGTTCTTCCGAGGCTTTGATTTCAGCTTCGGAAGCCTGAGGGAATGCACTATCTGTCCTAACTGTTTCAGGTGTTGGGCCATTGTTCCTCGTTTCCCCTTTTAAATTAATCTCAGGTTCCATTTGGACCTTAGGTTGACCAACGTCTTTCACAGTGGTAGAAGGTGCACTTAGCCTCTGAAGTTCTTCGGCTCCAAAGTATATCATAGCATATCAAGGCTAGGCTGATCTAAATAGGACCTTAATAAGAACTTGGAGAAGAGCCTGTTGAGATCTCTGAGCATCCTTGGGTCCATTTGCAGGACAATTTGAGGAGGCTCAGGAAAGATTGTTGCAATGAGAGCCGGATATCTGCCAGATAGAGAAGTTAAAGCTTGGCTCTATGGTTCCTCTGATGTTTGTCATTGAACACTCTCCCCCTTTTTGGTAGTATCATCTTGAGAGCTAAATGACCTGGAGAAAGAGGTCAATAAGACCTGAGTGGGTACATGCCTAACAAATCTCTCAATCTGTTTCTTAGCTAGTTGAGTCTTGAGATTTTTAATCTCAAGTTGCTGAATGGCAGATCTATCCTCTAAAGTCTTAACCTTTAATTCAAGATTTGAGACTTTAGATAGTAGTTCTTGAATGATGATTTGCATACTTCCCTCATCTTCTTTTAAAGAATCATGGGGAGATGAGGTAACATATCTTGTATGTTCATCCTCATCACCAGAAGTGGTTTCTTGATGCCCTGATTTCCCATGCATAATGATGTCTCTTTTAGAGTCATCAGAACTCTTGGTTGTCGTAGATTCAGTCTCAGAAATGTTATCACTGTCCTGAGGGCTCATTGAGGCTCCTGTATTAGTAGCAGCTAAATCTACATGAGCTCCTTCCACTCCAGTAGGACTCACTCAGTTTGGATATGCTGATAGAGGCTAGAGATCAGGGGTCTCCTAAGGCTCAATTGATCCTTTAATGGGTTTTGTGGATTAACTTCTGTGAAGTCAGCTGGATCGTTAAACATCCGAGCATGTTCCTGACGGAAGGATAAACAACAGCACAAACCAAAAGTCAAACAATAATACGAAATATAATTGAATGGTTTCATTGATAAAACCTAATGATTACAAGCTCGTTACAACATAAGAATCAAGACTCTTGGCAAGGGGAAGATCGAGCATGATCTCTCCTCTCATCCGACAGCCCTAGGCTCCGGGAAAACTTCCTCTCAAAAGCCTTAATCTCTCTACACATTGAAACTGGTATATATAGGCCACGACCCATATTAGATGTGACTGGGCCCATTCGTGCGATTGGACCATGCATATGGTTCAATCGTACGACTGGACCATGCGTATGGTTCAATCGTACGGCTGGACCATTCTTATGGTTCAGTCTTACGAATGTATCAATCGTATCTCTCAGTCGCACGGCTGGTCCATTAGCATGGCTCAGTCATACAACTGAGTCTCATTCGCATGTGCTCCTGCCAATGACCCAGTTTCATGTGTTTATAACATATCAGGTGTATTACATTAAGCCTAGACTATTCGACAAGCGACAGACACAATATATATGCCTATATATGCTCCAACAAATTCCCCATTGGACGTTGCTTGCAAATAGTAGATAACACCTCTTACAATCTTCAGTCAATCTTTGCTCTGGTTTCCAATAGAATCAAACAAAAAACCATATTAGCCAACGTTGCCGATCCGTCAGGTTGCTACCATATCCCTGAAAATGAATTTAGGCACAATAGCTTTCTTTTACTTTGTAGAACACCATCATAGCAGCAAGATTCCCCATATGACTGATTTTTCCAGATAATGACATGAACAGTTTTCCATTGCTTCAGTCTTCACACACGCTAACCTGATTAACATCAACACCTCACATTCAACATATCCCAATATATAGACATTATGCTCTTCTGGTGTTTTCACACGGTGTATTAGGCAAAAGGTTGAAGGTTCCAGTCCACAGTTGATAATATCAAACAAATCAGCATGCACGTAGATTCATCATTAGAAACCTGCTCACATCATCACTTTCTGATTGCGTCTTCAATTTCTCTATACATGGATTCCCTCTAAGAATAAGAATCATCTCTGTGCAGATAAATATAACTTGATCGGCCCATAAGTAGTCAGATGCTCCTGACTACCCCACAAAATCAGCACCGACTGCTGATATCTTATCTTCTCTCTTTCGTGTTCCAACTACATTCACCTATTCTGGAAGTCCGACGAATAATGGGGTATACATCGAACTTATTTGACAAAAGAACCTCAGGGTGAATATGCTTTGCTCATCCTCAAATCTATGCAAGAAGTTGTTCAAGACTCTTTTTTTGTCTAGAACAAATGCGGATGAGTCAATACGGATGGCTCATTCGTGCGATTGAACATACGACTGGTCCAGTCGCACGATTGAACATGTGACTGGTCCAGGCATACGAATGGTCCATTCGCATGGTCCAGTCATACGAATGGTCCATTCACATGGCCCAGTCGCATGAACGGGTCTGCACACAGATTTTTAGATCTATAGCCACCAGGGCTGCCCAAAACCCTAATCTTACGAATTTTACATGAACGAACCAACATAGACATCATAAGATTCGCAGGGGTGATTGGAACGTGGTTTCGAGTTCGATTTTAACATAGAAACTACACACGTAACCAGATCTGAGCAAAAACACGAAGAACACGAAGTGGGTTTAACATCAAGATCTGAACTTTGAACCAGAAATCAAGAGCTCGGGTTGCTAGAATGATTGTTAGATCATTCCAGCAGTAACCGGCTCTGATACCAATTGTGAAGTCGGATGGATCGTTAAACATCCGAGCATGTTCCTGACGGAAGGATAAACAACAACACAAACCAAGTCAAACAATACTACGAACTATAATTGAATGGTTTCATTGATAAAACCTAACGATTACAAGCTCGTTACAACATAAGAATCAAGACTCTTGGCAAGGGGAAGATCGAGCATGATCTCTCCTCTCATCCGACAGCCCTAGGCTCCAGGAAAACTTCCTCTCAAAAGCCTTAATCTCTCTACACATTGAAACTGGTATATATAGGCCACGACCCATATTAGATGCGATTGGGCCCATTCGTGCGATTGGACCATGCATATGGTTCAATCGTACGACTGGACCATGCGTATGGTTCAATCGTACGACTGGACCATTCTTATGGTTCAGTCTTACGAATGTATCAATCGCATCTCTCAGTCGCACGGCTGGTCCATTAGCATGGCTCAGTCATACAACCGAGTCTCATTCGCATGTGCTCCTGCCAATGACCTAGTTTCATGTGTTTACAACATATCAGGTGTATTACATTAAGCCTAGACTATTCGACAAGCGACGGACACAATATATATGACAATATATGCTCCAAAAACTTCATTGCCTTGAAGAGACATGAACTCTTCATCAAACCTATCAATAGGTCAATGAAGGATATGTCAGGTATTCCTAATGACCCAGGACTTGGTCAATATCAAGTGGCATTGAGCCTTTGGTGGGGCTGTCCCTTTTTGGTTTCCCAAGAGAGTGTTGGGACTCATCCTGAGGGCTTGCAGATTGGGTTTGGGGCTTAGGGAATATCCCTTATTGAGGTCAATTATGAAGGAAGGTGAGACCTCAGGCTGAGTGGGAGCCCATGTTTCCACTCTGGCCTTTTTGGGTAAAGCAGGAGGGCTTGCTTAGTTAGAGTAGACTGAGCAAGGGTTCGTTTGCGTCTCTGATATGTGTGTTTGATGGGGTGAGCAGGTAGATCTGGCAAAGAGAGAATAGTTGCTGGTGTGGGTTCATCACCTGTGGGTTGAACAGGGATGTCACCAGGAGCCATTAGCTCAATCATACCTGGACGAAGCGCAATATGTCTTCCAGTGAATTTGGTGCATACTCTCTTCAAGATTTTGAAGAAGGTAGGCCTCATTTGAAGGACATGCAGAGTAGCTACACAGACAAGCTGACTCTAGTCGAACTCACAATTGATTATGTGCTGGATGAACCTAGGATACATAAAGAATATATCCTTTTGTTGGTTTCCCATAAGTTTAGTTAGCACAAACCTGGAGTACTTGAAGCGGAAGCTTTTCACCTTATCCATTCCCCAACACCGACATTTCACCCATTTAAATAATTCTGACTTCCATCTCTAAACTCTTTACCAAATTTACTGTCCAAAGCTTCCTTCACCCAAAAATTCACCCCGCTCAAACCTTGTTTCATCATCTTTCTCCCGCAATGGCACTTAACCCTCAACACAATCAAGTCGCACTACTGGATTCATCCAGGGATGTTGACTTCTCAGATATTATCTCTTTTCTTGCCCAATCTACCTACTTCACTGCTCTGACTGTGTATCCTACTGTTTATCTGAATCATATGCAAGAATTTTAGGAAAATAGTCAAATAGTGACCCTTAATGGGGTAAAGGTCGTTCAGTCGAGCATTTCTGGCCAGGAGCTAATCATTTCAGAACAAGTCATCGGAGAGCATCTGGAGCTTCATGATGAAGGCGTTCCTACATAGTTTTCCAAATCAGACCTTGATGACACATATCTACAAATGGGATATGGTGGAGACGTGACTAGGTCTACAGTCTATAAGTTCAATCTTTCTTAAAACTAGAAGTTCCTACTCCATGTTGTTCTCCATTGTCTATCAAACAAGTTTGGCGGATGGGACCAGATCCCATTTGAACTGGGCTGCCTAGTTCATGGATTGGTGAAAAGCCCCCGCTTCAACTACTCCAGGTTTGTGCTAACTAACCTTAAAGGAAACCAACAAAGAGTTGATGAAGCAGAATCTCTTAAAGAGTTGATAATAATATACTAAGTAATTTAAGAACACAAAGAAATAATTTTCAAGGTACTTGTATATATTATTTCTCAACTTAAAGTTTTTACAAGACTCTTTCAAGCATGGTTATAAGAGTTACAATTAGAAACTATATATACTATCACCTACAACCAGTTATACTTTGATACCAATAGGAATCCTCTAACTAAAGCAAATACTACAAAGCTGTAGTTTAAGGAATCTTAGATAGTGTCTTATCTAAGATATGGTAGTCATGACATGTCCATGACTTGCTTTTTGTCACCAACTAAAGTTGGCAACTGTACTAACAAATAAAGGTGAACAAATGGTTTGAGGGTAAGATGTGATAGAGGCAGTAAAGTAAAAAACCATTTAAAAGATTCCGACATCATTAATAAGATTTTGCTTTTTTTACTATGTGGGGCCCAAAGGTTTCCGTTACATTGTAAGATCCTTTTCAGACATAATGGATTTCCGAAGGTAATTTTCTTCTAAATCCAATTTTACTTCCGAATGTAAGTTTCTTACTTCCGAAAGTAGAATGTGCTTTCCAAATGGAGAGTTTATAAGTTTCGAAAGTAGATCTAATATACAATCAATCGCTTCTTCCGAGGAGAAAATTTTTCTTTGAGAATTTCAGCTTCAAAAGAAGTGAAATGAATATTCCGAAGGTTAATTTCTCTTCGGAAAAACCCAAACTTAGAAATTTAAGCTATTGTAACAGGGCTTAGATTGTGATGACTAACGTGCTTCAAATTATACATATAAAACACATCAATTGCACATCAATTATTCTGTAAACTCTTACTGAAAATAATGATTTGATACTTAAATCAATTATATTGTGTTTTCAGGCTTGGAAAAGACCAAGATGAACAAAAGAAGCATAAATAAGAAGAAAATAAAGAAAACCAAGTTTTGAAATTCAAGCATGGGGTTGTGCTTCATGAGGCACGCCCCCATGCCCAGCCTGAAACACACCCCATGCTTAAATCAACACACCCTCGTGTTTGTTGATTTGACAAGACAAAAAGTATGGTTCCCTGACCCAAGGCACGGGGGCGTGCCCCACCACAAACACAGGGTCGCGCCCATTGAACACGGGGCTGTGTCCGACAAGCTTTGAGTCTACTAGCTGACCAACTTTTACGTACATTATACTAGCACGGGACCATGCTTAAACACTCTAGAAAGCCTATAAATAGGACTTCATTTACAACTTTGAGGGTAGCTTTTGGGAAGTGAAGTGTTGGTGTTCCTTCTCGGGAACCCAGCCTTTGGAGGTCCTTAAAAGGTTTTAGAGGTTCATTCAACACTTAGAAGAAGCTTGGGATTGTCTAAACATCATCCATTGTGGATCACCGGTTTGATTGTTCTAATTTACCGATGATTTCATTACTATCTTTTATCTTTTTTTTAATGTTCAAGCTTATTATGAGCTAAAATTCATGTGTTATCCTAATTTAATAAAACTTATGTAATTTGTGATGAACTAATGTTGTGATAAATATTATGTTAATGTTATGGTGGTCTTGGGAAAACTATTGATGGGTAGCATCTACATTTGAACGGAAGTTATAAATTTATGGTTTGTGATTGTGATTGTCATACACTGTTGAAAAACATATGATAAACTTTCATTCGTGAAACTAGTCTTCATAATAAATCCATGGCTAATGAACTAGAAATGGTTATTAGAAATCATATCACTTCAACTTTCTGATCATTTGCGGGTTCCCTTTTATTAGTTTGAGAAATCTTCAATAATTGAAACGGTTTTCTAAAATTAATGGTATGTTAGGAAGGAACCTGATCAACTTTCTTTTTAACATTAAGTTATGTTTTTAGAAATCGTATGTCAAATAGGTCACAAAAGATTTACCTACATTACCAGGGCTTTGATCTGAGTAGTAAAACTTAGCCTGACAGGATCTAGTCACTACGACAGCAGGATAGACGAGAAATCGTGCCAGCTCATCTTTATAAACATTAACATAATTACATTATTCAATATCTCTAATCACACCATCAATTCATCACAGTTACATAAGTGTAATCTAAATTAGGATAACAGCCTTACTTCGCTAAAAGAATCACCAAAAGTCTCAACCTATCTTTATTTATCTTTATATAATCTTTATTTATTGTTATCATGTTTAACTTATCATTTTCTAAGAACATAAAACTTATAGTCAATTATGATGGTTGTTGATAGGCTTAGTGTGTCCACGGATTGATAACCGGTTCTTACCAACACTATATTATCTCATGACAGGTACACTTGCCTTTTGTGTGTGTAGTTTAGTATTTGTAATAACCAATTAAAAATGAATCTATGCGTAAAATATTTATCAAAATATATATACTATCTGCACGCATCAATGACATAAGACATTACACATTTTATAGAGTTTTTCAAGAGAGATAGACTAATAAATATTTATCATCCCAATAATTGTAATGAGATATTTAATCTTTGTTCATCAAATGCTTTAGTGAACAAATCAGAATATTATTCATTTGAATCAACTTTGATTAGTTTGATCAGATTTTTCTCATGTATATCTCTAATGAAATGGTACCTGATATCAATGTATTTTGTCTTGGAGTGCTTCACCAGATTTTCAGTAATGGAAATAGCACTATTGTTTTCAATGTGTATAGGAGTGCTCATGGAGTTGATTCCATAGTCTAGCATCTGGTTTTGAATCCACAGTAGCTGAGCACAGCAACTTGTAGCAGCAATGTATTCAGCTTCAGCAGTAGATGTAGAGACACATGATTACTTCTTGCATTGCCATGAGATTATCCTTCCACCAAGAAATTGTCATCCTCCTGATGTGGATTTCTTGTTTATATTGCAGTCACCATAGTCACTATCTGAGTAGCCATAAAGATTGAAGTTGGAGTTTCGAGGATACCAGAGACCAAGCTTTGGTGATCCTTTGAGGCATCTAAGAATTCTCTTCACAACAACTAGGTGAGACACCTTTGGAGCAGCCTGATATCTTACACAAATGCATGTAGCAAACATGATATCAGGTCTACTTGCTGTGAGATAGATTAGAGACCCAATGATTACCCTAAACTGATGTTGATCAGTATCCTCCCCCTTAAAGTCAGGACAAATGTTATGGTTTTTGGGTATGGGTGTCTTGGTTGGCTTACAATCCTTCATATCAAACCTTTCTAAGATATCAGAGACATACTTAGATTGGTTGATAAAGAACCCTTCCTTCATCTGGTCCACCTGAATTCCAAGAAAAAAATCCATTTTCCCCATGGAACTCATCTCAAACTTCTTCTTCATAATGCTCTCAAAGTCTTACGCATTTGGTCATTTAAAGAACCAAATATGATATCATCAACATAGACCTGAACGAGCAATATGTTTTTCCCAGACTTCTTTATGAAAAGAGTCTTATCAATGATACCTCTAGTGTAGGCGTTCTTTAGGAGAAATTAAGACAAAGTCTCATACCACAGCCTAGGTGCCTTGTGCAGCCCATAAAGAGCTTTATCCAGCTTGCACACATAGTTGGGATGCTATGGGTCTTCAAATCCTAGAGGTTGGCGCACATAGACCTTCACGTCTATATTTCTATATAGAAAGGCACACTTGACATCAAGCTAATAGACAGTAAAGTTCTTAGATGTAGCATAAGCAAGGAAGATTCTAATTGCTTCAAGTCTTACAATAGGTGCAAAGACATCAGTATAATCAGTTCCTTCCTCTTGGGTATATTCTTGAACAACTAGTCTAGCTTTGTTCTTGATAATCAAGCTTTATAATCTCTCTTGTTTCTAAAAACCCATTTGGTGCCTATAGGTACTTGACCAGATGGTAGTGGGCAAAGGTTCCATACCTTTTGTCTCTTGAATTGAAGAAACTCTTCTTGCATTGATTCAACCTAACTGCTATCCTTTAAGGCTTCTTCTACTTTCTTGGGTTCCATCTAAGACAAGAAGCATGAGTACAAGCAAATATTCTCATGATGAGTTTGTCCCCTTGTTCTCACACCTTTAGAGACTTCTCTTATAATGTTCTCAGCGGGATGAGTGTGTGAATCCTTAGTCTATGAATCACTTCCGGTTGCAAAGATAAATTCAAGTTGGACATATTTTTCTCAGGAACATGAACACTTGGGCCAGCTGGTGTTTCAATGTCATTCAAAGAGGACTGATTGAATGAAAGAGAAACATCATTATCAATGATTGGCTGAGAAGCAGTATTAACAGTTGTATGTTTCTTCAAAGTACTGCTTCTATCAACCGGGTGTTGTTCAGTGTTACTTGAGGGAACACTGGTTGAAGCTTCACTATCTTTTGAAAGAGTTATGTCGCTGGATCTTAAGATAGTTGGAGCAGGATTTTCAGTCACTCTTGGAGAATTTGAACAAGGTCTGGGTAACTCAAACAGTTGATCAAGATCATTTTAAGAACCTATTCTAGCTAAAATATTCTCACAAGATGGATTAGAACAGTTAGGAAACAATTCTAAGGTCAAAAATGTAATCAAGGCCATTCCCCCTAACACAAGGAGTGTGCTCATTGACAACAATGTTGGATGATTCCTCGAAATTTTGATTTTTGATGTTATAAACTCTATAAGCAATAGAGTTGGAGGAATATCCAACAAAGATAGCATCATCTGACTTTTTAGCAAACTTTGCCAAATTGCCTTTTGTGTTAAGTATGGTACACCTACTGCCAAAGGACCTTAGAGAGCCAATAAACGGTGGCCTCTTATTCCATAGCTCATAAGGGGTTTTTCCATGTGGCTTAACTACAAGAACTCGGTTCTGCACATGACATGCAGCGTTCACTGCCTCTGCCCAGAAAGTAAGAGGCAGTTTTGAATCAGCTAACATAGTCCGAGCAGCCTCAATAAGTGTCCTATTCCTCCTCTCAACAACACCATTTTGTTGAGGAGTTCTAAGAGCACTATATTGTCTGTCAATCCCTTTTGAGTCACAGAATGAGTCAAGAACTTGATTCTTAAACTCAATCCCTTGATCACTTCTAATTATTTTTACCTTATGATCTTTTTGATTTTCTATTTTAAGAATAAAATATTTTAACGTTTTAGCGGTTTCATCCCTAGTTCTTAAAAAGAATACCCATGTAAATCTTGTAAAATCATCAACAATCACAAGATAATATGATTTCCTTCCAATGCTCATTATACTTGTTGGACCATATAGATCCATGTGCAGTACGTGTAATGGGTGGTGATGGAGTTAACAACTTTGGATTTATGAGATGTCCTGTGTTGCTTCCTTTTTAGGCATGCAACACAGTTATCTTTGCAGAAGAATTCCTTTTTAGGCAAACCATGTACCAAGTTGTTTTTGACCAATTTATTCATGGTTTTAAAATTTACATGACATATTTGTTTATGCTATAGTGTTGACTTATCACCATCAGCTTTGGAAAGAAAGCATGATACTTCTCCCAGTGGGAAAGCATAGTTCATATCTAGCTTGTACATATCCCCTCTTTGGGAGATCTAATAAGCACTAGTTCCGGAGAAATGGTTATCCCAGGTTTGAGGATAATGCACTCATGTTCTGTAAAAAGCATTTGGTGCTTTTGATCATAAAACTAAGAAACATTTAAAAGATTGTGTTCAAGATATTTGACAAAGTGTATTTTGTCAACTTTTAACTTGCCGTTGGATACACTCCTTCTGACAAAATTGTATCCTCTAGCCTCATCTCCAAACTGAACAGGACCTCTATCAAAATGTTGAAATTATTGAAGAAGATATCTATTTCCAGTCATGTTCCTGGAGCATCCACTATCTACAATCCACACAATTTCATTATTGTTCTTTTCATATGGATGTCCATGCACATAAGGTGAAAAAGTTAGTTTTTATTAGAAACCCAAGCCTTGTTGGTCTTGAGTTCTTCCAATGAGGATTTTATTAAACCAAAATTTATGCATGAGGGCTCAATAATTGTTTGTGAAATATATTTTTAGGTACTTTGTGACGGTTTACATTGGAACGACGATTATTATATATTATTAATCATCAACTATATATTGTTTCACATGTGAGTATTTCTATACCCCTTTTTCATATTTTCACACTTTGGGGTGAAACATGTTACTTTATAATCATTGCATTTGTAAATTCGTCTGATTCTTGTAAACTCTTGACAATTCACTTATATGTTGTGGTTAGTTGATCTTTGTAATTACCATGTATTGACGATTATATGTACAATCATTAACTATTGCTAGCCTGGCAACGTCATAGATCTATAGGCTTGACAAGCCTGCTTGGTTAATCCAAGTACACTTAGCTAATCGTATAAACTTGTAAACATGGAAAACTTGTAAACTGTCAAGGTTTGATTATGCATCTGTCTTACATCCCTAATTACTTTGTTCACTAATTTATAACATGAATTTCCATCTTTTATATACTTATTTATTGAAAACTATGGAAATCTTACCAACATTATGTTGACCTTTTATTTTTAACATGTTTCAGGAAATGCGCAAGTAAGATAGCCATCTTTGAAGCTTATTCACACCTAGGAATGGACCTAGTCAAATAAATGGATGAACTTGATATATTACTTTTTATGCATGTTGTTTTCCTTGTTTGAGACTTATGCTTGTAATGTTACATTTGGAACTTATAATTATTATATTTGGGTTCATTAATAGCGTTATGTGGTTGTGAACGATCTTAACTCTCACATCTCGACGTTTCCGCCTTCAAGGTTGGGGTGTGACAATATCTGTTTCTAGTCATGTGCTTGGAGCATTCACTATCTACAATCCACACATTATTGTTCTTGACATATGGATGTCCATGCACATAAGGTGAAAAAGTTAGTTTTTATTGGAAACCCAAGCCTTGTTGGTCTTGGGTTCTTCCAATGAGGATTTTATTGAACCAAAATTTATGCATGAGGGCTCAATAATTGTTTGTGAAGAGGAGGTTTGTGCTGCAGCATCTTCTTGATCTTCCATTCTATCCCTTGGTTGATCATAGAGGATGAGCTTGTTGAAGCTTGAGCAGCATGGCATTCTTTCGAAGCTTTTTTCTTCTCGGAAGAAACCTTTACTACTTTCTCTTCCAAAGCAGTCTTCTTCTGGGGTGGTCTCAAGGGGACTCTCTTGGCTTTTTGAGTCTTTACAACTTTAGCTTCCGAAGCCATTTTTCCTTCGAAAGGAGGATTTTCTTCCGAAAGCAATCTTGCTTCGGAAACAAGCTTATCCTTTTTCATCACTTGGACCATTTGATAAGGTCCAAATAATAAACCTTCCCTGACTCCTTCTTTCTTAACATTATTTGTATAATATGTGCTAGTAGGATTGTAATAATAATCTTTGGCCATGTGGTTTTGCAGACCACACATTATGCATGCAATATTAATATTCTAGGAATGTGATGGTTGTTGTTTCTTGATCTTCTTTTCATCAATAGTGGTCTTTCCTTTTCCCTTCTGATCCTTTTGTTGGATATATGTGTTGGTACTGCACACTTTTCCAGGTTCAGAAGCTCCCACCTGGAATCCAGCTGAGATGAACACACCCTTTTGATTTGGGTCGATCTTCAGCTTTGATTCAGCCATTTTCTTGGTAGTTTTTCTGGCTACCTTAGCTCTATTTCTTCTAGCTTTGGTGATAAGAGGTTGGTCATTACTGGTAAGAGGGGTAGGGTCTACCTAGATCTTCCCTGTGATGGTCTCCATACTTGCATCACTTTTTGACTCATGAGAAGGTGGGTCAGCATATAGGACTTCTTACTCTTCAGTACCACACCTCAGTTGTCTAATAGACTCATAAGAGTGTGGTGGAGCAATTCCATTTGTCCCCAACCCACCTTTGTTTTAATAACAAAGTTTTGAGTGGGAGGATGATGCAAGGATAGCTTGGAAGTTTTGCTCTAAGATAGCATGTTTCCTAGCTTGAGCCTCAACTGTGACAAGCTGAGCTTGAGCCTCAGACATTTTGGATATTAAATCCTTTATTTGAGTCGTGTAATTTGAGTATTCATGTTTTAAAAGAGACACGGTTTTCTCTAACTCTTCCATTTTTCTTTGGTAGTCAGATTTAGCTCTTCTAAAGTCAGATTTTAAAATATTTAAAGACTCAATATCATATTTAATCTCCATGTTGTAGTCCTAATATAATTTTACCTTAGAAATACAAGCTGGAGTACAAAGATGTTCTTATAACTTGTTGTCACTTGTTCTAGCCATGAGTGCTTAAGCAGGAGTCACATCCTGTACCATAAAGCTCCAGTCAACTTCTTGAGCTACACTTGTTGTATTAATTGACCTTTGAGGGGCTTTTGGTGTAGTGGTTTGAGAGGAAGCATGAGAGGTTCCCGGATTTGAATTAGGAGCCTTGCATTTCCTAGCAAAATGACCAAGTTGGTTATAGTTATAGCATTTTGCCTTGGTTTTGTCAAACCCAAACTTGCTGCTAGCTGGGTTTTGAGGGAATTTCCTTCCATTTCTCTTGAAGAACTTCTCTGTTTTGTAGGTAAGAAGAGCCATTTGTTGAACTATGTCCATATATTCCATATCATCGAGGCTAAAGCACTCTAGGTCATCAAAGCAAAACTGATGATCACTAGAGTACCCACTTTCTAAAACGAAGGCACAACTGTTCTGGAAAGAACTTTGCTAAGCCTGTTGAGACCTTGGAGTCTCAGGAAATATGATGTAGGGTCCTGAAGAACAGGATGGCTGCTGAGAGTAAGTCAGGTACTGCTAAGGTTGGTTGGGTCCTGAGCCTTCAGCAACCATTAAAGCATTATTAGCAGGATGGCCTGAGGGTCTGCTCATCGGTTGGCTCCTTTTGTTTTCCATCTCTACATGGTATCCATCAAGAATGCCGTATAGTTTAGTCATGGTGAGGGAGTTTAGATTCTCTATCCTTTTGATAGAGAGACAATAGAACGTCCACTCATTTGGAAGTGCACTCGTAAATTTTCTTAAGAGGTATCTCAAGTCAATGGCAACTCCCACATACTAAAGGGAAGCGATATAATCCATGTACCTAAAGTATTGTCGGGTAAGTGTCTCTCCAGCAATGTAGGTAAAGTTCTTAAACTGCCGCTTGAGTGAATCTTTCTTGGAATCGTTAGAGTTAGAGTACATTTGGGATAGTGCATCAAACAGTTCTTTGGCTGACTTACAATGCTCAAACCCTACGATAATGGAGTTGGGTATAGCAGTCACAAGAGTTGTCATGGCATTGCTTTCTATGTCCATCTTCTTTCGGTCTTCATCAGAGTAGTCTTCTATAGCCTTCTCGATCATGACACCATTTCCTCCTGGTGCAGCAACCTTGGGCTTGTAAGGACCATTAACGAAAGATAACCACATTCTACCATTAAGGTATCTGATGAAACCTTTTATTCTTCTACTCCATTGTCTAAAGTTTTCAGGGGTGATGATAGGTGCTTTAGTCATCGTCCCCATCTCAACTTCAAATTTTTGAATAAAGGCCAATATAGAGTGTGGCGAAAGGATGAATGAAAAACTGGTTGATTTGGATGGTAAGATCACACAATCAAGAGCCTGAGTTGCATTGATACCAATTGTAGGATCGATATATGTCACTTAACACTTGGTTTTCTCTCAAACTCACTTAGACACACACTGTTTGATGAAGCAGAATCTCTCAAAGAGTTTATAATAATATACTAAGTAACTTAAGAACACAAAGAAATAATTTTCAAGGTACTTGTATATATTACTTCTCAAGTCAAAGTTTTTACAAGACTCTTTCAAGCATGGTTACAAGAGTTACAATGAGAAACTATATATACTATCACCTACAGCCGATTATACTTTGATACCAATTGAAATCCTTTAATTAAAGCAAATACTACAAAGCTATAGTTTAAGGTATCTTAGATAATGTCTTATCTAAGATATGATAGTCATGATATGTCCATGACTTACCTTTTGTCACCAACTAAAGTTGCCAACAGTACTAACAAATAAAGGTGCACAATAAAATAAAGTATGGTCAACTGCATGGCCTTTTGGGAAAACGCCATGCAGTATCAGAGGTCTGCAACGGAGTGTCAGAGAACCATACTTATGTCCATTGGTTCATAGCAACATCTTCTGAAGGTTAATTGTCTTCAAAAGAACAAGTTCTTCTGAAGCCTTTTTTACTTCGAAAGAGGTTGCTTCTTCCATGGCTTGAGGACTTCTACTTCGGAAGTCATTTGTCTTTGGATTCTTCTAAGTCTTGAACTTCGGAAGAGAAGACTTTATCTTCAGAGGTTGGAGCTTTTTATTTGGAAGATGATCTTGCACTTTATGTTCGGAAGAATTCCATTTCTTTCGGAAGTTCCATACTTAGCTTTGGAAGATCTTTATAAGTTGTATCAAAAATAGTCTAAGTGTTTGGTTTTGGTTGCTTCAGCCTTTTTAGATCTAACATTTGTTATTTGGTTTAAGGTTTTGTTTGATCTGTGATATTAGATGGTATGATTTGTGATTTAGGTTAGGGTTTTATGTGATTTATGATATTAGATGGCATGATTTGTTATTTAGTTTAGGGGTTTGTTTGATTTGTGATATTAGTAGTATGATTTGTGATTTTAGTTTGTATGATTAGTGATTTTAGTTTGTATGGTTAGTGATTTGGTTTATTGTTAGTGATTTTGGTTTAGTATTTGGTTTGATTTGTGGTTTTTGTAGTATGATATATGATGTAGTTTAAGATTTTGTTTGATTTGTGATTTTAGTTGGTTTGATTAGTGATTTGGTTTAAAGTTTTTTTTGATGTGTGATATTAGTAGTAGATTTGTGATTTAGTTTGTATGATTAGTGATTTTAATTTGTTTGATTAGTGTTTTTAGTTTGTTTGATTAGTGATCAAAAAATAGGTTTACTTTAATTACAAAATATATTAGCAGTCTGCATATGTTAAAAAATAAATACTTTTTTTCTTGCAAACTACAGATATGTTGGACCACCTCTTCTTCTATAGATGTGGAGTCGTGGGTTGTTTTCAAACAGTGATAGTGATGTTACACAACCCCCTTTGTTGTCGTTCCACTAATCTATCCCTTCGATCCCTTTTTAGGGTTTACAGATTGGCCATGATTGTTGCCCTCTAAGGTGGTGTGTCCACCTCTGTTCGTTTATGTACCTAGAGGTCTGGTTGTATGTGGCCTATTCTTTGATTTACTTCTATTTCCTTTGGTTTCAATGTTTTTTTATCTAACCAGAGGCTTGCTTTATTATTATAGACAACACTAACAAGGATAGAATAAGAACTAAAAAATGAATTTATTAATCATCTGTAACATCTATGCATACCGCGTTTACAATCAGCGAATGCATTCTTGGATCATTTTACAACTCAACTTATAGACGAATAATAAGAATTGGGTCGTGTAATTTCGTTTTAAAATGAAACTCTTTTCGAATCATTATGGAATCAAATTATAAAATGATTCATGTTTTTACATTTCTTTGTATTATTATTTCTAATTGATTTCTGATTGTGTTTCTTTTATCAATTCTATATTGCATTTCTTCTTTTCCCTGTGAAGAATTTGTCAAACCTGTAAAGCTATTTGACTAAGTGATTCATGAATTATCTCATTGCTAATTATAGAATCCTTTTCTATTTCAGTTTCATTTGATTCAGATATTTCTCTGGTATAAATAATGGAATTTTCTTTCCTTTTAAAAGTTCTTTTATTATTTGTTTTACAAAAAAGATACTTTTGCTTTTTTTTATTCTTTTTAAAGATCTCCGAACTCTAAAATTCAATTTTCTGATTTCGACTTTATAGTCTATATCTTTAAGAATGGGTTAAAAAAAGGAAGGCGTTTTTCGCGGAGGACCAAACGGATATTCCATTTTCATTCCCAAAACTGTTAAAAGACAAGAATCAAAATCATCTTGTTCCTTTCGATCTCTAATAGAGAGTTGTAGCTTAGATCTTTGCCAAGGTTTCAAATGAAAAGGATATAGGATTTTTATTTAAAAACCTTCTCTTAACCAATTTTTACGAAATTCCATTTTGGAGAATTGAAGACCATTATAGTTGCACTTTAAATAAATTTCTCTATTCCAATCTTAGAAATCCTCGTACCATTTCTGAGATTGTCGTAATAAAATACGGCCAATATTCTTGGCTATTATCAATAAGGGTAATTTAATATATCTTTTAAAAATTGATTGAGCTAGTAACATAACACTTCTTGATTTTTGTGCATATGAAATGTTCTCTCGGAATTCTATTACGTCTTCCTGGTTGATTTTTTATTTGGAGTTGTTGATCTAAAATTTCGAATTCTGACTTTTTACCCAACCAATCTCAAATATTAAAAAAAAGTTTCATTAGGTCGGATATAGGAAAATGAAAATCTTCCATTTTTTTCCAAAAAAGTGAGGAATGGGGATTCCCTTGAGACGGTACCCAAATAACCATTTTACTTCTTTGAATACACATAGAGCCTTTGATTACGGCTCGACGAAAATCTGGTTCTTCCAAATAACTTATAAAACCTGAATCTCTATTAAATTTGCTATAAAGATTATAATTCTGAATTGAGACTTCTTAAAACTTCGTCTGGAACAAGTTAAAAAAAACTATTGTTTAAATCTTCTTGTTCGAAGCTGGTGATCCAGCCCTTGGATTATGCCTTGTTCTTTTCGTCGTTTTTAAAAATATTGTTCCAACTCGTTGATTAATTTGTATGACCATCGAGAGGTTTTTTTTACCTAACCAGTGCATGTGGGTCGATGATGGTTGTTTTGTGGTTGTATTACAGGTAATGATGCACCTCCTCCATTTGGCTTGACAACTTATGTTGTAACCATGGTGGAGATCTGAGCCTAGGGTTGGGTGATTCATGCATATTTCTAACAAATGATCATTCAACCCCTTTTATGGCAAAAGTTGTGTAGTTATGATTTCTGTTTTTGCATACACATTGATTTCTTTGATGAGCAACGGATTATGGGTTTCTGTTTATGTTGAGCTCAATGACTATGTTGTGGGTCTATTGTTGAATGGGCGGTGACGGTGAGCATGCGTTCAACTGAGCCTAACTACAGTATTTGTTGTCGGTTTGCATTGCCTGATGTCATGGGATGTTAAGCTTGAAGCCTGAATCTAGAAATGTGGTTCTATTCTTCCATGGGGCGGTTTTATTTCATCCTGAATGTTAGTAGGCGATGATGAAAAACACGTGTTGTGTTTGTTGTTATGGCGCAGTAAACAATTGTTTGCAGCCACGATAAGACAATATCTGAGCCTTCTAAAACACGTTGCAGAAACGCGCAACGCGCGTGTTTGTATACATCTAATTAGATTAAAATCATAGTTTCTGTAAAATTTATAAATAAAATAAAAAATAATAAAAATAACATACACTTAAAACTTAAATTAAAAGATAAAAATGAGGTCACATAAATGTTCATGTTGGTGAGTGAGAGTTCTTATGTGATTTTTTGTGACTTTTGAAAGGGTGATTTGGTCTTTTTACTCTTCTAAAAAATCAAAAATAACTTAAATAAGTTTTGACAAGACGAGAAGACTTCAACCTTCATTGACTTGAGCTTAGAAACGACGATCAGCTTCCGATCATCATCACCGGAGGTGAGTTCTTATGACTCCAGTCAAACACACTGTTCCAAATGTTAGAATCTAAACACCGCTATATACGTGTGTGTGTAGTCTAGTTTGATCTTTTCAATAATATTAGGGCTACTCCAGTGGTTTACTTTAATTTGCATGTTTAATTCTATATTGCAATCTCCGTATGTTGTTGTACCAGTAACACCAAAATCTTGACACTTTTATGAGAAGAATCATTAATCTTAATCTTCCTAGACCGTAATTTGATTATAGGATTAAAAAAATGAAATTTTGATCTATTCGAATTAAAGGCAATATTTTCCAACTGAATGATATAAAAACACAAGAATATAAGATGAAGAAGAAAGTGGTAGTGGATGATTCGTGTTTAATACGGTCCTTTAAGAAGATCAAAAGGAGTTGATAACCAGTCAAATGAATTAACTTTGATTTTGCTCTGTGTTCCATGACAGTTGGAGGAGTAATTTCACTGCCAATAACGATCACCACCAAAGTTGTAAAATACTTTTGAGTTTTGACATATTCCTCTGAACTTGATATTGTTGTCATATTAGGAGAAAACCATGGCTGACACTGTTAGTCTTCTTGTAAGGGAGCTAATCAAACACTTAATGAAATCTAATATTCCATGTGCTGAAGAAGAACTAAATCACGACCGAACGATGTTTGAATCTTTTGTTGGTCTCTTGAATCATCTCAAAGAGATGATGGTAGGGTATGAAAATGAGCAAGTACTGGCTTTACTGAAAGAAATGGAAGGCATGAGGTCGAGTGAAGTTTGGTATCAGCTTAAACTGCATATTAACGATGTTTGGTATCGAATAATAAAAAAGAAAAGTTTGGATAAGGTGATAATTATTTGTGAACAACTCTGTAACATTAGATATAAGTCAAATGTAAAGGAAGAAGAAACCGTGGTAGGATTTGATAATGAAGTAGAACTACTGCTTGATCAACTTACAGGAACTTCTGCAAAGCAGTTTCAGATCATCTCAATTACAGGAATGGCGGGGCTTGGAAAAACGACGTTGGCTAGAAAACTATACAACCATGAGTTAGTTAAGTATATGTTCGACTTTCGAGCGTGGACTTGTGTTTCCCAAGTATATGTAAAGAAGGATTTGTTACTCAGCATTTTAAGCTGTTTTATTGATGATGTTACAAATGATTTTATGATATGAGTGAACAACGGTTGGGGGAGAAGTTATACAGAAAATTAAAGGGGCGTAAATACTTGGTGGTCTTGGATGATATATGGGATTGTAATGTCTGGAACGATCTCAAAATGAATTTTCCAGATGACAAAACCGGAAGCAGAGTTTTATTTACAAGTCGTGACATAGACGTGACTTTACATTTACAGTCAGCTAGACCTGCCCATGTCTTACGTCTTCGTACTGAAGATGAAAGTTGGGAAATATTTGAGAAGAAGGTGTTTAGAATGGGAATATGCCCTCGTATGTTGGAAAAATCTGGATGGGTGATAATTACGAAATGTGAAGGTTTGCCACTTGCAATTGTTATAGCTGCTGGTCTAGTGAAAAATAATCTTTCCGTCACCTGGTGGAACCAAATTGCTGCAAGTCTACGTTCTTTCATGGTTAGTGATCCAAGACAATACATAGACTCATTGGATTTAAGCTACAACCATTTGCCTTCTCATTTAAGACCATGTTTTCTCTATTTCGGAGCATTTCCTGAGGACTATGAAGTACCAGTGGCAAAGCTGATTTGGCTATGGATAGCTCAAGGATTCATTCATGAAACCACAAGCAGAATGTTGGAGGATGTTGCAGATGATTTCTTGATGCATTTATTCAAGAGAAGTCTACTAATGACCCACAGAATAAAGGCTGATGGTCAAGTTAAAACATGTCGTATCCATGACTTATTGCGTGATTTTTGCTTGAGAAAAGCTGAGGAAGAGAACTTCCTGTCAAACAATTACAGGTATGAACATGTTTTGTGCAATAATCTGCAAAAAAAATGTCTAAATTAATTATTACTAACCAAAATTTGCAGGTATGGCATGCTCTCATCAAGGCACTGCTTTCCGTTGGATCTAGGAAAATCTCTTCAAGAGGGTGGATCAGTTCATATTGACGCATACAAATTCCTCAAGGTTTTGGATGTAGAGTCAATCCTGATCTCATTATTCCCTTCGGTTGCAGTACAGATGGTTAATCTAAGATACTTGGCCATTCAAGCACGTGATGGAAGTCCCCAGGTATCCATATCAAACCTTGTGAATCTACAAATGCTCATAATATCCTCAAAGAAGAATATTGTTGTACCAAAAACCATATGGGATATGGTAAATTTAAGGCACCTATATATCAAATCTGGGGAAAACCTTATGGAGGATCCTTTATCTCTACAAGTGAGTCCTTGTCCCGGTGTATTGGCTAGCTTTCAAACCTTATCCCAAGTTAGTCCTAAATCTTGCCACAATATATTTTCAAGGACTCCCAATCTTAGGAAGCTTGGGTTTTGCGGACGCTTAATATCAACACTAGGTGATCTAGAATTTCCAAATTTAGACTCCTTGGTGCACCTTCAAAAACTGAAGTTACTGAACACATTTTTATACCCTAAAGCAACAAGATCCTGCAATCCTATTGAGTTTCCTGAAAAGCTTAAAAACTTGACTATGTCAAATACCGGCGTGGGTTGGGGAGAGATGTGGACCTTCTCCTTGCTACCTAACCTTGAGATTTTGAAACTGAAATTTCATGCGTGCATTGGAGAAAGATGGGAGATTGGTGATGCAGAGTTTCAAAAACTCAAGGTCTTGAAACTGCATGATATGGACATACAACAATGGGTTTGTTCGAGGGATAATTTCCCAAGACTACAACATTTGGCGGTTCAACATTGTTTAAAACTTGACGCCATCCCAAAGGCGCTTGGGAACATTTTTACATTGGAGATGATTGAGGTAAACGAATGCAGCCTTTCTGCATATATATCTGCATTGGAAATTCAGAAAGAGCAACAGAGTGAAGGAAACAATTTCTTGAAAGTCCACGGAAAACAAAATTATTAAGAAACATGTAACACTTTTAGTAAGTCTTTGTTTCATGGTCATATGTATAAGTTATTGTTTTATTTGTCTTATTGTTTTGTTTAAAAAATAAAAGCAATTTGTAAACTTTATATAGAACTTTATATAAACATAAAATGTTATGTTTGAACTAAATATGATTAATTCCAAGTGATACACGTCTTTTTCTTAACAGAATGGGCAATTTGTAAACTTTATATAAACATAAAATGTTATGTTTGAACTAAATATGATTAACCATCTGTATTGAAACACTTTGAAGTTGTGTCAATAACAAGATTTGAACCCGCAACCAACATGTTGTAGGAAACACTCAATACCCCTAAGCCAACACCTGTTGATCAAGCCTGGATTTGCGCATCTGCATGTTGAGCTACCGGGGTGAAATATGTAAGTTCTTTCTGTATGTAAATATTAGCAGTATATGTAGCTTATGTCTGGGCTAGATGAAATGCACCAAACTTGTTATTATAGTCAGAATAAGCTTTTTGATCGGTCCCTCCATGAAATGCACTCTAACAAATACGATGTGAAGTTGGTCATCTTTGCAGTTCGAATTGTTTGAGATGCGTTCAAACATGTGCCAATGGACAGATGTTGAACCTTGTAATTGCTATTAGTACTTGTAATGGCTTTACACTATAATAATCCTATCTTTCAGGCTAGCCTACTCTTATAGTGTTCTGTTTATTTTTTTGAAGTGTTTAATCCTGGTTTTTGTCTACTTAGCTACAAAGGTCATGTATCTGCTGCTTTGGTGCTTGGTGGATTTGGTGTGAATTTCATTATACATACAAAAAAAATGTCCCATTGTACCTTCTGGTTGGTTAAATTTTACTGAATTTTTTCAAATCATGATTTTCAGGTTTACCCACCTGGATATGCCTCGCAAGACAAATTATGTATTAAATTTTTGGTTATAAACAACATTAACAGTGGATAGCTTTTTGTATTTGTATTTCAAATGGGTCATCCAAATAATTAACTTATCTATGGAATGCTCACGGGTCAGAATGGTCTGAAAAATATGAAACACGGGTCAAAATGGGCTTTTTATACAGGTCGTTCTTGATTTTCTCATCTTTACGTCCACAATTACTTGATGTAAACTTGGCTCCGGGAAATATTTGAGTTAACAATGAAAAAGAAAGGTCTAGGATACAATTTTTTTATGCTATGAATGGGTCGGGGAGTTGTGTAACGGGTCAAAACAGGTTTGTGTCAAAATGGCTAGCATTTACTAGTCGAAATAAGTCAAGTTGACCCTATAGACTTCTTTGCCAATTTTTCACATTTATGCCTAGAAAACTAGAGTCTTGAATATGATTTGGAAAAGTGTATGTAAAATGGGTCGAAATTATATCGATGTTATTTCTGCTATTGGATAAGAATTTGTTTTCAATTTTTGCAGCATGAGATGGATGCCTGGGCCACCACTGCCCGAGAATCGTCAAAAAAATTTGGGTCCCGAGAGAGTTGAGGAAAACGGACCCCTTATTATATAAATTGAATAACTTATGTATACAATTTTGATCCTGTGCGAGTAGAAAAAACAAGACTATAATTCGATTATTGATCGCGTTGATCTCTTGCGTTCCGATTGTTCTATTACATCTCCCACTTCAAATCGTAAGTTATTTTGTTTAAGTTTAAAAATGGGTTTAAAAACCTAGTAATTGGTAAAATGGTAGTGGACAAAATTAATTAAAATATTAATGGGCTATAGAGTTTGTTGGGATTAAAAATAATTGAAATTCTAATGAGTTTAAATGTTTAACAAAGTATATAAAGGCTTTTTTTATTAAATACATAATATAATTTTTTTTTAAATTACGGGCCGGCCCTGGTGTTTTTTATCTGTAAAACTATATTGATTGCCTATTTGGAACCAAACCTACAATAAAAAAGCTTTTAGAACTTCGTTTGTGAAAAGCTATGAATGTTTAGTTGTTAGATACGATCATTTTAACACGTTTTGTTGTTTTAACAGCCCTAATGATGGACCGTTAATTATTAAAACTTGGTTGTGCATTTAACTTGGATTATCACTTTTGTAGATGATAAATTTTGAAATTATTATTATATTTATGTAGCAACATGTTCGAATACAACAAATTTATATATTTATAAAAATATGCAAGCTTGCTTGAGTTTTTTATATGAGCTAGCTCAACCTTAATACTTTAGTTTGTTAAGATAAAAGAGCCGGTTTGACATGGTTTCTATATGAGTTGGCCGAGTTGAGCCCGGGTTTAACGTGGCTTGATATCAATTTACGTGACTCCTTTATAATTTTATAATGCGTATTTGTATTTAAGTTTATATAAATTATGTGTATTACAATTTGGATTCGACGAATGTACTAATGTCACTTGATTTTTGACACGTGACATGGGGCTTATTACCTATTAGTTTTCACATTAGACAATAAATAACCACCGTAGTGGTAAGGAACTCATATGATCATGTTTAGGATTGCTTATTTATATTTTTTTTACTTCTTAAAAAGGAGTTTTGAGAAGTTAATAATTGTATGTTTTTAAAAAACTCATTTTTCTTCTCACATCTTCATACCATCCAAACACATTTTCACCTCCTTTCAACTTATCTCATTTTCAAAAGTTAAAATGAGTTTTCAATAAACAATCCAAAACACCCACTATGTCCACATGAGAGGTAGAGTTTGTGTGGCTTGATTTAGGTGTTGTTTGTTTTTTCTGCAGGAAAACGTTTGCGGTCTGCGGACCACATCTGCAGTCATCTGTGGCAGAAGACGTGGACTAAACGTATGCGGTCTGCAAGAAAAAGATTGTTTAACAATAGAAAATTTAAAACCATTAACTAGTTGTTGAGCACTTGATCCATCCCACAACAAAAAGCGAAAATCAAAACGAAAATCACATATGTATTTGCTCATTTGCTATCGATCTTTGTTGATCTAAATTTCAAAACAACATGAGAAATCAAATACTACAGCAAGCTTCCATCTAACAACTGTATAGATCTAACATTCACCTTCAACATCTAACCAAAGGATCCAAATCTAATCGCAAACCAAATGAATTCATCAAACAACATTATAACACGTAAATCTATAGTACAAACTAACAAAATCCACATCATGATCCAGTATCTTAACATCACAAAACAAAATCATTTTCATCCATCTCACAACAAACGAACTAAACGTTAATTCACCAACACCAGACCTACATTACAGAATACCTGGATTTCTGGCGGTAGAGCTAGACAGACCATTAACAACTTTAAACGGCTTTTGGAACACCAACGGAAGAGTAAGCGGGTGGTTGAGGCGGTTGTTCTGAACTTCGTTGTAGACCAACGACACACGGCTTGACGCCGACGACTTTCCGACGACAAAGTCATCGCCATTGGCGACGAGATATAGTGGAGCCATTGATTTTGTTTTGAGTTGAATTAACGGAGATCGAAGGTGTGTGTTTTTTGGTGCAGGTAGGGGAGAGGGTGGCGGTGGTCCGGCCAATGGGGGAGGTAGGGCGGCGATGGTTTGACCGATGGGGGAGGTGGGGCGGCGGTGGTCCGGCAGGTGGAGGAGGTAGGGCGGGCGGTGGGGGAGTTGGGAGGAGGTGAGGCAGCTGGATGGGGGAGGTGGGAATGGAGAAGAGTTTAGAAGACCTTAGAAGTGGTAAGTTCACATCTTCTCTATGCAGACGTCAAGAAGACGTTTTTTAATGAAATATCTTTCAAAAATCAAACAGTCTGCGCACGCAAAAGCTCTTCTCGCGTCTGCATGCGCATAGATGAAGAGGTGAGGAAGAGCTTCTAGAAAAAACAAATAACACCTGCTTGGCTCCTTTATAACCCTATAAGTCGCCCCATTGCTATTATGTTCTTTAAAGCTTATTGTGTTTCGAACCATCAACATCAGCGGGGCTCTTTGCCATTTATCACATCGTGAAAGGGAGGCTATTAGAGCAAATTAAAATTGGGGATTTGGGGTTAGCAAATACAAAAAAATATATGTGGTGGTTGTTTATGATGGTAAGTGACAAGGACTATTAGGGTTAATAACAAACTCGTCATGACAACCTATTAGATTCCACTTAATTAATCTGATGGCGGTAGTGACCGGTTGTAGTGGTGAGCAACGGTGGTGATTATGGGGGAATACCTAGAGAGAGAAGGGGGGAGTGTGAGATGGGTTCGGTGATTATGGGGGAATACCTTTCTTCAACCTTTTATTCATGGATCCAAAAACTCACCCAGCTCTCATGATTACTAATATCCGTAACTTTGTTCCCTTCACTCTTGAACTTAAGAGTGGGCCATACAATTCATGGGCAGAACTTTTCAAGATCCACTGTAGAGCCTTCCTAGTTTATGATCACATCGACCCTACGTTTTCACCTCCCATCCTCTCCACTCCGAAAGCTGCTTCTGCTGCCAAATCTGATGATAAAGACGACGACAAAAGTGACAAAACCGGACAAAGCAACAAAGCCGAAGTCGATCTTTGGCACCGTCTAGATGCTATTGTACTACAATGTTAGTACAATATCCAACGATCTTCTTCATACCATTCTAAAGATTAATGCAACCGCACTCGAAGCTTGGATCGCTCTCGAAAGCATATTTCAGGATAACAAGAACGAACGAGCAGTCTTCTTGGAACATAAGTTGGTTACCACACGTTTGGAAAACTTCACGTCCATGTCGGCATATTGTCAAGCAGTAAAGATGCTAGCCGATCAACTAGCGAATGTCGACGCCCCAATCACTAATCAACGCATGGTTCTACAGCTCCTCGGTGGCCTAAGCAATGCTTACGATGGCATAACCATGATTTTACAGAACACCAAGCCGCTACCGTCATTCTATGAAGCACGTGCATCTCTTTGCATGGAAGAATCAAGGAAAGCAAATCAAGCCCATACCGAAGCGTTGTTGGCGCAACACGGCTCTACATGTCACCCACCAATCATCTCAGCCTTCCCATGGTGACTATCGTCATCAACGCGGCCGTGGCGGTCGAGGCCGGGGCCGTGGTCATACCAGAGGACGTGGTCGTGGCAGCTCATCAGGGACAAACGGGAGCATATATGGACGTGGATCTTTTGGGTCTTTTTCCTTCTCACCAGTGTACCTCCAATTATGAGCCAACATCAACACAACAACAGGTTTCTTTTCCACCTAACCCTTGGCCCAATACACAACAAACCCAGTGGACTTACCCTCCCTGTCCATACCCGACGGCTCCATACAAACCTGCCCAAGGACAAAGCCCACATCAAGGCCCAGGTATACTTGGCCCACGACCAACTGGACATCATGCTTACACTGCATCTGAGGCCTCGTATACTCCTACTGATGTTGATCAAGCATTTGCAACAATGTCTCTCAACCCTCCTAAACCAAATTGGATTTTTGATACGGGCGCATCTTCGCACATGAACCATAACTCAGGTATACTCTCGTCCTATTCAAATAAGGGTGCTCATCGAAATATTATTGTCGGGGATGGCTCTTACATTCCAATCCTTGGTACGGGGCATCATACTCTACCACCACCGTTCCCACCACTTAAATTGAACAATGTTCTTCATTCTCCACACCTTGTTCAAAATTTAATATCAGTTAGACAACTAACCCGTGACAACAATATTTCCATTGAATTTGATGCTTATGGTTTTCTTGTGAAGGACTACCGGACGCGGACACCCATCCTCCGATGTAACAGCACCGGAGACTTATACCCGTTGACGTTGAATGCCGGTCCATCAATAAAACATCCAATCGCCTTGATGTCCGTCACTCAAGACCTTTGGCATCAACGTCTCGGTCATCCCGGGAAATCAGTTTTTCAGTCTTTAAAGCCTTGTTTACCTTTAAATTCTAGTAAACCTTTGTCTAATATTTGTTCTTCTTGTATTTTGGGAAAACACATAAGATTGCCATTTCATGACTCTAATAACTCTACTATTTACCTTTTGATATTATACACACTGATTTGTGGACATCACCAATTCCTAGTTCAAATGGACACAAGTACTATATTCTTTTTCTTGATGATCACACTAATTTCTTATGGACTTTTCCCTTAGGTACCAAATCTCAAGTGTTCACAGTCTTTTAACAATTTTATATTTTTATCAAAACTCAATTTAATTACTTCATTAAATCTATTCAATGTGATAACGGTATCGAATTCAATAACAATAATTTTCATCAATTTTGTAATGATCGCGGCATTGCCTTTCGCTTCTTATGACCTCATACTTCCTCTCAAAATGGCAAAGCCGAGAGAAAGATACGGTCCATTAATAATATTTTACGTACCCTTCTCGCTCATTCCTCTATGCCTAATAACCTTTGGCACCACGCTCTTCAACATGCTACCTATTTGCTCAATATCACTCCCACTCCACTTCTCAAATACCAAACACCAACAACTTCACTTTTTCATCGCATCCCCACATACACTCATTTACGTGTTTTCAGATGCTTATGCTTCCCTCTTCTTCCGTCCACAACAATTAATAAACTTCAACATCGTTCTACCCTTGTGTCTTTCTCGGTTTTCCCACAACCATCGCGGTTATAAATGTTACGATATTTCCAATCGCAAAATCATTCTATCTGGTCATGTATTGTTTGATGAAACTCGTTTCTCATTTTCTTTTATTCACAAACCAAACTCCCAAACATATAATTTTTTATCGTCTGATCCCCATCCATTATTGTGGTCCTCCAACTTGTCTGACACCCACCCACCAAACAATCCAGCCCAAACACCTCCTCCCTCAAGCCCAACTTCGGTCCACTCCACACCACCCATTTCCCCTAATCTCGGCCCAAATTCTCCTCTCACAGAAACTACTCCCTCGGGCCCACAAACACCTACTGCTCACTCTCCAATATCCCCTACCTCATCTCCTAACACAACACCTCATAACTCCCCACCACCCCCTGCCCCAACGGTAACCAATATTCCAGCTACTCGCACTATCCAAACCCGTAGCATGTCTGGTATTACCAAACCAAAACGCATTCTCAATCTCCACTGCTCTACTTCCATTTCCCCTATCCCTCGTAGTCCTCTTGATGCTCTTCGTAATAAGGATTGAATCAAGCCATGCACGATGAATACCGTGCTCTTATGGACAATAGGACTTGGGTGTAACATCTCGTATTTTCATTAACTAAAAGTTAACTTCGTTACTCTTACAAGGGTTATTATTGTTAATTTTGAAACTCATGTGTTGTTTGTGCTTATTCATTATTGTCATTAGGTTAAAATAAATATTAAATAAAAATAATAATGTTAATATTAATAAAAGTAATAATAATAATTATAATCATAATAATAATATTTGTAATAATAATTGAATAATAATAGCTATAATAATGTTACTAATGATAATAAAAATAAATGGTATAGTTAATAAATTTAACAATGTTTAAAACTTTAAGTAGTTAAAGATTAGGGGGTCTTAATGTCAATTTATAAACTTTATATTGAAGTTTCTGCTTAAAATAAAAAGAAACTTAATGTTGAGGGACCAAATGTGTAATTAATTAAAACCCAAAACTTCCCTCCCCCGTATTTCCGGCAGCCGCTCCGGTCACCTTCGGCCGGAGTCCGGCGAGCCTCGAAACCGCATCAAATCTTCAAATTTTGATCCTCGAACGATTTCAATCGTCTCCAGAACACGATTCGAACTTAAACGTAAGACTTAATTGGGTTTTAACTCGGTTATGAAGTGGATCGAACGTGAAACCGAAACTTTAATCGATGAGTTAACCGGTCGAGCATTAAACGCTAATAATAACCAAATTAAACGAACTTAAACAATCATCCAACCAATACTAAACGTTCACAACTATCAATTACATCTAATAACACTCAAACAACGCAATCTGATTACCCTTTCGTCACGAACTGCAAGCTAAGCGAGAGCCATCTTCCGAACATTTTTAACTTCATTTGATTGAGGGCTTTGCATCAAGAACTTCATTCGAAGCTTTCCACGAGATCAATTTGATTTCCATCAACGTTTGCATAACAATCGAGCCTTGTTGTGGTCGCGGCTGGGTCCACAATTGTTCATAATCAATTAATCTACAAACAGGTGATTAAACACATGTTTAAACTCGATTTTGGTCGGGGAACAAAAGCCCCATGGTTAATTCGATCAACAACCTCGAATTGACGATCAATTTTGATCGATTGGGTTCTAGGGTTCTTAAGGATTTGGGGGTTTTGTTTAGGTATGCTTTTTATTAATTTAAACGCGAACACTAACGCGGCTGGATGCCTTGGTTCACTGGTTAAACACTTCCATCTCCACTTAGAGGTCCCGGGTTCGAACCGGGCACCCTCTGTTTTATTTAAAAAAAAAACTTTTTAGGCCTTTTTGGCCTTCAAATTTAATATTAAAAAATTTCTAAAAATTAGGAAAAATCATTCATAAGCTTTGTTTTTTTAAAACTATTTAAACATTTTTTTTCTGTAAATGTTTAAAAAAATACCTTTATATTATTATCCTAAATTTAATAATATAGTTAGAATATTTTTATAAAAATTTAGAATTTAAATACTAGTTTAATTTATAAAACTATTATTATTTTAAACATTACCTTTATAATTTTTCTTATTGGTGTTCATTTTGTTAGTGATAAATTTAATTTAAACTTTATAAACATTACAAAATGTTATAAAAGTTATTATCAATCTATATATTTATATATAAAATATAAATAAAATCGTTCCCACGGGAATATAATTGAGTTCTTATTTTACAATAATAATTAACAAAACCCCAAACATCAAGTTGATTTTTTAGTCTTGTTAATTTATTGTAAAGCTTTAATCTTGTAAATATATATTTAGGTGTCTTGTGACGATACACCTTGGAGCGACGCTTGTTATTATTCTTATTAATCGCCTTTATATATTTATTGTCATGTGAGTTTTCTTGCCCCCTTTTTACTTTATTTCACACTATTTGGGGTGAAACATGATACTTATACATCATACACTTATAAACGTTTGAGACTTGTAAAGCACTTGCAATTCATATTTTTGTCATGGTTATTTGTGTGTTGTAAGTGATTATATGAGATACATAGTTTGTTTACAATCATTAACTATTGCTAGCCTGGCGACGTCTTAGATCTTTGGGCCTGACAAGCCTATTTGGTGCTAAAGTCGATGTATTGCCGACTCCTAGGAGCCGTATGCTTGTGCACTAGGGAACCAAATACACTTAGCCAATCTTTTATACTTGTAATCAAGTCGAGGTTTGGTTGTAACGATATGTATTCTGTAACCTTAATAGCTTATCACCTATGACATAAATTGCTACTTGTAACTTTCTTTTTCATATTATGTATGAAAACCTTGGAAACTCACCAACTATTTTTAGTTTACTCTTATTTTTATCATGTTTCAGGAAATCCTCAAGTTTAAAGTGGACTTTTGAAGCTTGGAAATAAAACTAGGACTTGGACCTAGTTAAATAAATAAATGTTATGCTACGTTTTGTTTTATTTGGGATTATTTCATGTTTTGAGACTTATGTTTGTAATGACTTTTGAAACTTATATTTTAATAATTACACTTAAATATAGCGTTATGTGGCTGTGAACAATCTTAACCCTCACATCTCGACGATTCCGCCGTCAAGGTTGGGGTGTGACATTGGGTTCTTGTACCACGGCATAACAATATGAACATTGTGCGTAGTATGTGGATTTTTAGACATAAAAAGAAATCCGATGGTTCATTGGAACGATACAAGGCACGGTTGGTTTGCGATGGTCGATCCCAACAAGTCGGGGTTGATTGCGGTGAAATGTTTAGCCCCGTCGTCAAACCCGCCACAATCCGCACTGTTCTTAGCTTGGCTCTAACTCAATCTTGGCCGATACATCAATTAGACGTCAAAATGCTTTTCTTCATGGCTATCTTCATGAGACGGTATATATGCATCAACTTTTGGGTTTCGTGATAAATGATATCCCAACCACGTTTGTTTGCTTCAGAAATCACTTTACGGCCTCAAACAAGCCCCTCAGGCTTGGTATCAACGCTTTGCCGATTACATTTCGCGCATGGGTTTCCATCATAGCAAGTCCGATCATTCTCTTTTCATCTACAAGCGTGGTATGGAAATTGCTTATTTGTTGCTATATGTTGATGACATAATCTTAGTCACTCAACAGATCACCTTCGGCACCGGTTTATGAAACATCTTGCAACCGAATTTGCAATGAAAGACTTAGGTCCGCTGACATATTTTCTTGGGGTCTCCGTCACCAGAAACCCAAACTCACTGTTTCTGTCTCAACAAACTTATGCTGCGGAAATATTGGACCGTGTAAAAATGGCCTCTTGCAACCCATCGATCACACCTGTTGACACACGGACCAAACTAAGCTCAACTGATGGGACTCTTCTTTCGGATGCAACCGAATACCGCAAGCTTGCTGGAGCCCTACAATATTTGACATTCACCGTCCGGATATCACATACGCTGTGCAGCACAAGTGTGCATGCATATGCATGCACCCCGGGCAACTCGTATGAATGCGCTCAAACGAATACTTCGTTACATCAAAGGTACACTTTCTTATGGGCTAACTCTCACCAAATCCCAGTCTCAATCTTTGGTCTCATATACCGACGCCGACTGGGGCGGCTGTCCGGATACTCGACGGTCCACATCCGGTTATTGTGTGTACTTCGGTGACAACTTAATTTCATGGTTTTCCAAACGCCAACCCAGTTTATCACGGTTTAGTGCTGAGGCAGAATACCGAGGTGTCGCGAACGTGGTTACGGAAGTCATTTGGTTACGCAACTTACTGCTTGAGCTTCATCAACCTCCTACACACGCTACGCTCGTTTATTGTGACAATGTTAGTGCGGTCTATCTTTCCGGCAACCCGGTGCAACATCAACGCACTAAACACATCGAAATGGATATTCATTTCGTTCGGGAAAAAGTTGCTAAAGGACAGATTCGAGTTCTCCATGTTCCTTCCCGGTTTCAAATTGTGGACATCTTCACCAAAGGACTACCCCGTGCTCTGTTTGAAGATTTTCGGTCCAGTCTCACCATTTGCCAGCCTCCCATTTCGACTGCGGGGGTGTATTAGACCACCAGATTATTTGTAGATAATATTCTCTCATTGAATGAGTTTGTTATGTTTGTTACGATATATTATCCTTGTATAGAATATGTCAACTTGTATTATCTATTTATATGGTATTGTTGAGGAATGGAAGGCAACGAATTGATTCTTATTATCAGTTTCAAAAACTAAAGGTTTTGAAATTGCATGACCTGGACATACAGCAATGGATTTGTTGGAGGAAAAATTTCCCCCGACAACTAGGTTGTGGTTCACGTTGTTTAAAACTTGACTGCATCCCAGCGGCTATTGGGAAGATTTTTACATTGGAGGTGATTGAGGTAAACGGATGTAGCTATTCTGCATATATATCTGCAGTGAAAATTCGAAAAGAGCAAGAAAGTGAAGGAAACAATTTCTTGAAAGTTCATGGAAAACATAATTATTTAAGAAACATGTTACCCTTTTGGTAAGTCTAAGTTACAAGGTCATACATATAAGTTACAGTTTTATTTGTCTTATTGTTTTCTTTAAAGAAATGAAAGCAATTTGTAAACTTTATATAAACTTATAATGTTATGTTTGAACTAAATATGTAAATTCCTAGTGATACACATCTATTTCATAACAGAATGGGCATATTGATACACTTTGAAGCTGTGCCAATAACAAGATTTGAACCTGCAACCAACATGTTGTAGGAAACACTCAATACCCTAAGCCAACACCTGTTGGTCAAGCCTGATTTGCGCATGTGCCTGTTGAGCTACCAGAGTGAAATATGCAAGTTCTTTCTGTATGTATATATTAACAGTATATGAAGCTTATGTCTGGGCTAGATGAAATGCACCAAACTTGTTAACATGGTATCAGAATAAGCTTATTAATCGGTCCCTCCATGAAATGCACTCTAACAAATACGATATGAAGTTGGTCATCTTTGCAGTTTGAATTGTTTGAGAAGTGTACAAATTGTAATTGCTATGAGTACTTGTAATGGCTTTACGCTATAAAGATCCTGTCTTTCAGGCGAGCCTACTTGTATGGTGTTGGTTTATACATGAATGTTGGTGTTCTGTTTATTTTTTTGGAGTGTTTAATCTTGGTTCTTTGCTACATAGCTACCAAGGTCATGTATCTGCTGTTTTAGTGCTTAGTGGAGTTGGTGTGAATTTCATTATACTTACAAAAAATATCCTATTATACCTGTTGGTTGGTTAAATTTTAATGACTGTTTTCAAATCATGATTTTCAGGTTTACCCTCCTGGATATACCTCGCGAAACAGATAAAGTATTTATTTTTTGTTATGAATGATATTAGTAATGTTAATGGCGGGTAGATTTATGGGTAACTATTATTGCACAATGGATTATTTTGTTAGGCTCCAAATAACTTATAGTGGGATGATATGAGCAGAATGGGTCAGAATGGACTGAAAAGTATGAAACACGAGTCAAAAAGGACTTTTTATCCGGGTTGTTCTTTTGTCATCACTACATCCACAGTTGCTTGCTATGACCTTAACTTGGATTTGGGAGAGATTTGAAGTAGGGGTGTTGATCGGGTAAGTTAATCGGGTTTCGGGTTAATCGGTTCGGGTTGTTCGGGTTTTCAGCGTTGAAAGTCTACCCGAAACCCGACCCGAATAAAGTTTCGGTTTAATCGGTTTCGGGTTGTTCGGATAACGGTTGTTCGGATAACTGGTTGTTCGGTTAGGTTTCGGGTATTAAACAATAGACTCAGTTTAGTATGTTTTAGTGATTTTTCATTTGAAATCTTATAATACTAATGGACTTAAATAAGTTTACTTATATAATTTAAAAAATGTGTTTTAAATATATATTTATATACAAACAATTTGATTAATTTGGACAATCTAAACAAGTGTATACATATAATTTACTTAATTATAATGTGGGTTGATCGGGTTATTCGGATTTCGGGTTAATCGGTTCGGGTTAATCGGTTTTTGAGGTTTGAAAGTTTATCCGAAACCCGACCCGAATAAGAATCGGTTTAATCGGTTTCGGGTTGTTCGGATAACGGTTGTTCGGGTCGGGTTTCTTTGGGTACGGGTGAGCTCGGGTCGGACGGGTTAATTGGGTACGGGTAAAATCGACGGGCCTAATTTGAAGTAATAGTTAAGAAGAAAGGTCCAGGAGAAAAGCTGTTTATGTTATTTGTTTCTTTTGGTTTAGAAGGTGACTTAAATTTTACACATTTATTAGTAGTCACATTTAGGTTGCGTTTGATTCACATAATTTTTTAATGGAATTGAAATGTGATAAAGGAATTGAAATATAAAAATAGGGTCTGTTATAGATACACCTAGAGTGATATCTGACTTTTATTCGGCCCGTAAGAGCCTTCACGGGCCGTATTGGTCTGTAAATATCAAATCAGTCAATACATGATTTTTTACAGCCCGTATTATTCATCACGGGCTATAATTACGTATTTTTTACGACCCGTATTGTCCATTACGACTCGTAATGATAGGGCCGTAATGAGTCTTATGACTGTAAGTAAAATACTGAAATTTTTTTTATTTTTTGATAATTTTAACATTTTTCATTCATTTATGATTTATTAATTAATAATATTTTTTGGGTTTATTTTTCACTTTTATAAAACACACACTTATTTATAAGTTATAAAAATAAATATTTTAGTTGGAGCATTCACATTTGTTCTTTATAATTTGTGAATATAGTCTTTAGTTAAATAAAATGTTTGTAAGTGAATTATAATAAAAACATTAGTAATTTATGTTATTAGAATATTATCTTTCTTTTTTTTTTTCTCTCTATCTATATGTGTGTGTAGAGAGGAAAAAAACCAATAACCAATATATGCATTTATAATATATTCATATAAAGAACAATAAAATATCTCAATAACCAATATAAACATGTTATATTTTAAAATTATTAGGCTATAAAAATAAGGGGTTAGGTATACAAACACTTATTTATGTTATTGAAAATCCCTATTATCTCTATCTCTCTCCATGTATCTATATGTATGTATAGAAAGATATAAATAAAATAAAATAAATTGGTGTGTCAATACATATTCCTATAATAATTTTAAGTTTAATTTTTTTACTTTTATATATATCTTTAAAGTAAATTCAAATTCTTTATCTTTATTTTTTTTGTTTTTATAAAATACTTATTTACAAATTTTATAAATTAATTTATATTAAACTTATAAGTACTATAACCTAATTAATTTTAAAATACTAAAAAACATTATTGAAAAAAATAAAAATTTAAAGAAAAAAATTAAAAAAACAGAAAATTTTACTTACAATCATGAGCTTTGTTACGGCCCGGTAAATTACGGGCCGTAACGATCAATACGGATCGTAATATTTTATAAATTCATGGATTTGTTATTTTGTAAACCAATACGGTAAGAGTCTTTACGAGCTGTGTTGTATATTGGAGTCCTTTAAACATACCCCGCCCCCAATCCATCACGGTCATTCTTGACCTAAATTTGTAACCAAAATCTTCAACAACCCTCATCAAAGGTCCACCAATTCCTTGTGTTGGTGAGTTATTCATATGTTCCTTCATCCACTGCTTATCTCTTTTGTAATTTTGGTATTTAAAGAAGCTACAAATTTACAAAAGCTACAATTTTGATTCGATTTTGGCTTGCTTTCTCGTCGTCATCATCTTCTTCATGTTCCAGATAGATCTGTTCGTCATCGTCTTCATCTTCAATCATAATCTCTTTGAATTTTCACGAGGATCAATGGTTTCTACTTTTTCACGTATCTACTTCTCAAGTAGAAATAATTTCATTGTATTTAGCTTCTGTAATTAGTCTACAAGGCTAAAAGTTGGTTTAAAATTCAATTATTGGTTTTCCTGAATGTTGGTTTAAAATTCAATTCTATTTCCTAAAAATTATGCCAGCGGACCCTTAATTTTTTAAATTGCCGTAGTTTATTTGATGACGAATGGTTAGAATCTCTTATAAAAGCACTCTATAATTCATTCAATAGTATCATGGCCATGTTTGTCAATTACAAATAAGTAATTTTTTAACTTTTGGAGAGATAAAAAGATCAAAATACCCTTCAAAAAGTTAAAAAGTTAAAAGTTTTGATTTTTTAATCTTTTTACCGTGATATTTTGATCTTTTTGCCTCTCCAAAAAAATTAAAAAGTTACTTTTGTGTATTGCCAAACACCAACCATATTTTCTCTTAATTCATTCAATCTATCATTAAAGTTTTTAGGTTAGTCATAAATTTTAGTTTAAAAGAATGAAATATTTTAAAAACTAATAATATTTTATAAAAAACTGAATTATATTAAAAAATTAAAATACAGGAGTGACCTAATTAGAAATCTTTTAAAACATTAATGACCTAATTGAAATAAATATAAAATATTAGTGTTTTGATTGAAAAAAGTAAAAATATTAATGACTTGATTGAAACAAATAAAACAATTAACAATCTAATTCAACAACTAAAAAAACTTGTTTACTATTACATGAAATTTTCCAATTGGGTATTAAATTAAACATTTATTAGAAAGCAAATAGCCCTTTTTGCTTCCGTAATGTGTGATAAGCGATTTTTTCCCACAGTCATCCATACAATTTTATGAAGTTTCACTCAAATTTGAAATTTTAAAAGGAAGTAGTATTGAATCTTCAATATAAAAAGACATAGAACTTTTCTGTTGGGACATATGGCTATAGGATATATGCATTATACAATGGTTTGATTTGTTTTATGTTTTATTGCAGACAGGTCCACTCAAAAGGTCAAACGAAACCAGCCAAACGTGTTGGAATCATATTTCAATGAGGACAACATCTTAAATGCCTTTAATAAAAAAATTAAATGATTATTGCAATAATATAGTCTTTTAATCAAATCTAACCCATTAACAATAACTAAAAAAAATTAAAAGTCATTTAAGTACAGTGTTTGCAGGTCAACTCGATCTCACCAGACCCGTAAGAAATTCAACATTTCATCTTGTAACCCAACTTGTGTACTTGTGCCAGTTTGGCCACTTCTAACGTGAATAATTGGTTATAAAATCATCTTCATTACACGAGAACGAAAGAGTGAACTTGGTAACCATGGCTATACATTCACGTGTACTCAATGATTAAAAAGCAAGAGCAATACATATATCTAAACTTTTACATTGAGTTTTTACAAATTAAGGGATTTAACCATGTAAAAATAAAATTTACCAACTTACCTTTGCATTCAACGGGGATATCTAGGTTTTTTTTCGACATTTGCTTGAAAATAACTAGCAACTAAAGCTTCTTTTTTGGCATCACTTATTACCAGTCTTGTATTAAAGTTGTCAAATTTTGAAATGTCAGTCTAACCATCAAAAAATTTATTTTTACTTTAATTCTGACTTAATATTTACTAGAGAATTATAAAATGACAATATTCGTACTTCAAAAATGGAGTCTTGCTAGCCTAAAAAGGTTACTACCAAAACGACCATAACATTTTTTTTTCATTTTTTATAAACTATTAGTATGTTGATAATCTATTAGATTTAATGTAACATTATAAAGTAATACAATTATATAAGTGGTGGCCTGTACTTCTGCTGGTCTGGCCTATTCCAGATAACTTTCAACTCATTCCAACACACCCCTCACATGTCAACCATTCATCCTCTTATTATTTTCATCAATTTTCACTTACCACCTCTTACTTTAAATTAATATACACTATCTTAATTTAGTTTGCTTTCAAGAAATTGAATCTTTTGTGATATAATTTTATCAATTCACCTATGTATATGAGTCGAAACTCCCTCTTACTTTTAGTTGAAATATTATTCGAACACATACAACCGTCCCTGTAAAAGTCTATTTACTAATATAATAAGCTTAATAATGAAAGGTATATAGTTTGCATAACATTTATAAAAGTTGTTTTTATAGAGGTGGCAATTATTAACACGACACAAGCACACCATAAAAATAATCTAGGTTTTGAATTGACACACGACTATTTAATATAAAGGGTTAACCTAAACACATCCCGCGTAATAAATTAGTCAACACATTTAAGTTTACTTCATTTATAAAAAAAACAGTTTTTGCTTAGATATCTAAAATTGTTATTTAAAAGACATTAACATTGTTTTTTTAATATCCACTTCATTTCCAACAGTTTTAATAATTACCCTTAAGTGCCATTTTTTAAATCTTTTCTATTCATTTCTTTTAACATTGAGTTAAATATATAAACTGAAGTTAGTTATTTGGAAACGAGGGATAAATCAACTAAAAAAACCCTAACTACAAAATTTTTAATTTAAATCTTTTCCATTCATTTCTTTTAACACTGAGTTAAATATATAAACTGAAGTTAGTTATTTGGAAACGAGGGATAAATCAACTAAAAAAACCCTAACTACAAAATTTTTAATTTAAATATTTTCCATTCATTTCTTTTAACATTGAGTTAAATATATAAACTGAAGTTAGTTATTTGGAAACGAGGGATAAATCAACTAAAAAAAACCCTAACTACAAAAATTTTAATTTAAGCCAAGTCATTTATTATTTAAAACGTTACTAACCAATCATTAGTTTTATAAACAATTGAGTGTTTAACAACGAAACATATAAAACACCAGTTTAAATATGTTCAAGTTCGAGTTGATTTCTTTCACATAAAATTATACCAGTTGTGTTTTAGTTGACTTCAATCGTCAGTCACGCGTCAACCCAAAATCTTTTAATCCATCATCCCAACACCATCTAGATCTTTTTAACAATCAATGAAATTAAAGACCTATTTTATAAAAAAAATAAGTTGGAGGACCTATTTTATAAAAAAAATAAGTTGGAGGACTGAATAATGTCAAACTTAAATACAAAGTTTAATATTATAAACGTGTGAAAAATATACACCTTTGAAAATCAAATATCTTTCTCCCTCCCCTTCATCTCATATTTGCCGACCCTCCAAAACCCACATCCCCAAATTTCATCTTTAATTTCATCAAAAGATTCATCAATCAAAACCAAACCCATTATTATTCATCAGATTCATATCACAATCGCATAAAAAAGATCATATTTTGCCCCAATTTCAACCTCTTTTTTCGTTGTAGAAAGATTCGACTGCCGGCAGTTCATCCGTCGGAAAACGGTATCTCCGGCAATGGGTAGGGCTCTAATTGACCTCTATAACGATGAAGTGTTGATGGTATCCTTGAAAAGCATTTATGATTGGTGGGATGAATTTAAAGTTTCATCGATTTCGCAAGATTGGATTTTTTATGTTCTTGCTGGTCTCTATGGCGTTGTAGCAATTGTTGCTCTGGTGAGTTTGTGATTAGCTTTGTGTTTGGTGATTTGTTGGTTTGGGATATTGTTTTTGGATGATTTGTGATGTGTAATGGGGTTTTTGATTAAATGTTGTTATGGATTTGATGTTCTGATGAATGATTGTTAGGGTTTCTTAGCTATGTATAATGTTGTGTTTGAAATTATTTGTGTTGTTAATCAAATTAATTTTTTAAATGATAATGATTAAGATTGAAGAAAGAAATACTAGCTTTCTCTTGAAGTTCCAAAGCATGAAAACTCAGGGAATGGAGGGGGGGGGGGGTCTAAAGTGATTGAATTTGAGTTTTTTTTGGTAACCATGAGAGCCCGCCATGCTACGGAGGCGTTGGCCCACCCATACCGGTGGAACTGGTTAAATCGCAGATTGCGCTTCTCATATGGTCCTTCTAAGGGAGAAACCAAGTTTGAGTGTTTGCCAACACTTAATCCTGTTTTAGTTATCTGAATAGTTAGGGTCAAATAATTGACATGGAGATCTCATATGAGTTGTAAAAAGACTGATTATTGAGATGAATGTAATATTATCTAGCTAAGTAGCTATCTTAATTTCTAATTAATTGATTTTTTATCCTAACTGTTGAACTCATAATAATCTTATCAAAACGCACATCCAAAAGTCCCTGTAGTGCTTTCGATCATAGATATCATACCGTTTATTGACGACTTCAAGATCGCTAGAAAGTACAATTTTTGGCACCAACATTGAAGTAACTTCTGTTAGTACTAGTGGCCTTTTTTAGTCTACGTGTATCAAACTAATTTAAGCATACTAGCAGTGTGGTTCGCGTGTTGTCTTTTATTATCATCACCTGCTTCAGAAAAGAAGTACTATTGAAGCGTAAACTGCATAATAAAAGACTCAGTGTTAATTATGGGTCATTTCTAATATTGCAGGTACAATTAATCAGGATACAACTTAGAGCTCCAGAGTATGGTTGGACCACCCAGAAGGTCTTCCATTTACTCAACGTATTGGTTAACGGGGGTCTGTATATTTTGTGATATACTTTTTTACAAAAGTATGGTTTATGAAATTATCTCGTTGTTTTGTGGTCTCTAATAAAAAATTATCATTACTGCAGTTAGATGTTTCATCTTTGTATTCTACCGTGATGTTGAAATGTTAAAGCCAGAGGTTAGCAACATTCATAGCTTGTTGTTTATTTAAATACTTACAAAGTTTGATCATTGATGTTTTATATTTTTTATTGTCAGGTTGTCCAACATGTATTGCTTGATGTGCCAAGTCTTGCATTTTTCACTACCTATGCTCTCTTAGTTTTGTTCTGGGCAGAAATTTACTATCAGGTTTTTATCTCTTAATTTCTAATAATATCTTTATCTTTTAGGTTTCATTGGGCTGCCTCATAATGCTAATTAGTTCACTTGTTAATATTTTACACATTTGGCAGGCTCGGGGAGCCTCAACTGATGGTCTGCGACCAACTTTCTTTGCAATAAACGGGATCATTTATGCGATTCAGGTGAGAATTCTTATTCGTGTATCCAAAGATGAAAGGCGGTTACTTTTGTAAATAATCATTTAAGATTTACTAGTGTCATTTATAATAATTTTTATTAAATGCTTGTTAACAGATAGTTTTATGGTTAATAACTTGGTGGAAGCCTATCACTGCAATAGTAGTTCTCTCCAAGATGTTCTTTGCAGGTGTTCTACTCTTTAAATTCTTTATAAAATTATCAATAATTCTTTTTCTTTTTAGTAATTGTTGGAGTGATTCTCACATATATATTGCTTTTGTAGGTGTGTCCTTGTTTGCAGCCCTATGCTTTCTTCTCTTTGGAGGAAGGTACATCATGTCATCATATACAGTGCTTTGCTTTCCTAACTTTTAAGGGTTATTATATCTATATGTAGGTAGAGTGGCTTTCATTTCAAAAATAATAATAAGAACCATGTATTTGTAACTATTGCTTCGAATGTGATACACTAGACAGTCATGTAGCCGCTCCTGTTTCTCTAGTTCTCTACTTCTGATTATCTTTATGCAATGTATACAAGTGCATTATGTAGTTCTAGCAGTTCTTTATATACTATTAGTTCTGAAAGGAAATGTGTATGTGTGTGTTTCTGTTTAATTACTTAGAGATGGTTAACAAATTCCTTAAAGATCTTATGAGGGTGCTGTTTAATTTTGTGCAGGCTCTTTTTAATGTTGCAACGCTTCCCTGTGGAGTCAAAAGGCAGGCGAAAGAAGTTACAAGAGGTATATTTTTTCATAACTTGTTACTTGTTACATTATAATTAATTTACATTTTTAATGACTGTAAATATCTAACATCTATTGCTCCTGCAGGTTGGCTATGTGACAACAATCTGCTTTGCGTGTTTCCTTGTAAGATGTATCATGGTGAGGTCCCTCATATCCCTTACGCCATGATTGCCGATCTATAGGTTATGAAATTATTAAATGTGACAAGATAGGAGGTTCATGTGGGTTGAGTAATGGGTCAAAATGCATCATTCTTTTATGCAATTTTCAGCCTAGGTAGTCAATGGCTAGGAGCACTTATGGTCTAAAGGGTGAACCTATTGCCTAGGCTCAAGACGCTTAAAAATCGAGGACCTGATACAAGCAAGACATCCATTTTAGCTGCTTTGGACATGTTTTAGGTGGTTTAGGTAATTAGGATGGTTCAATTCATTTTAGATGTATCAGACCAGTGTTAGATGTTTCAACTTGTTTGACCCATTTTGGTTTAGACTTTAGCCATTGGCATAAATCACAACCCAAATCTACTCGTTCATAAGTAAACAGGCCGAAATGACCATTTTTAGAGTTTAGAAGTTTATCATTCCTTTTTTCCCATAACAAAACTTCTAGCAAATATAATATATATTTTTCATGTTAAGATTTTGAATTCATACACTTTTGGCAAAAGGTGAACTTTAACTTACAAAAATGTAAACTGTAGTTTACAGAGTAAGCTTTAGTTCAGAGCCATGTAAAAGACACTTTACCTTTTTGTGAACTACAGTTTATAGGAGGGTGGTTGTGTAATATAGAACCCTTTGGTGTTGTATTAATATTTTTTTGCTAATATTTGCATTATGTTTTACCATTTTGATGGGCTTGTTAGATGTGCTTTGACGCGTTTGATGAAGCTGCTAACCTAGATTTAATGGAGCATCCGGTTCTTAACTTCATATACTACTCGGTAAGGAAATGTAGAAACTTTTTTGTTTAGAAGAGTAATCTGTGCTTTTATAATATATCACGTTCTTATAAATCTCTCTAACTTCTAACCATTTTCACTTTGACAGTTGGTGGAGATACTACCGTCGTCTCTAGTTCTCATTATTTTGAGGAAATTGCCTTCTAAGCGTGCTGTCACACCATATCACCCTATTCATTGAAAAAAGGTCCACGGTGGACGATAAGTAACCAATTTTTGAGGACGGGGTCGTTATTTACTCAAAGCCCAAAGTCGCGAAGGGGACCAAGTGAGAATGTAGAAGTCAAGCAAATGGGCTAGAAAGACAGCGTTGGGGATCATGGTTGTGAAATATGTTTGGTATGATAGATCAAGTTCCAAGCTATTGATTATTTAAGTGTAAAACGAGTTTGTATATCACATGACTAGGTTATAACTTTGTGTAATACACGGATTGTTAAAATTTAAATCTATACTTTTCGTGATAGAGATTTTCTTTTTACATATTTATGAAATATTATATAATTTTTAACATATATTTATTTTAAAATATTAAATACTTCTATTTAATATTAGGAGAGATTGAGAGAAAAAAATAAAAAATTAGAGAAAATTTATTTAATTAATATGAGATAGATACGGGAAAAAATATTGAGGATGTATGTGAGAGTGATACGTGTCATTTAATATTTTTATTTATTAATACAGAAATGTAAAACTTTTTTTAAAAGAATAAAAATACGAGAAGTTGATTAGTTGTTTTATAAACCACGTTGATCAAGTTTGCAAATTCTTATAACTTGATTGAATCTCATGACAAAAACATGGTGAGTGCAAGTGTTTTCTTTTTCTTTTCAGTATATCACCAAAATTTTTAAGAATCGTATGAATGTAAAATATTTTTCTGTAGTGTTTGATAGATGTTAATAGGTGTAACAGGTGGGGGTATTTAAATTCTGAAAATTTCGGATATTTGAAATTCGGATTTCGGATTCGGATTTAGATATCTGGTCGGATATCCTAATTCCAAAAAAGATCGTATTATTGAATAAGTTTTATAAAAATAATAATTTTTATTGAATTTTTTTCGGATATCCGAAGTTTTATTAAAATATCTGAAATATAGAGAATATCCGAAATATTTAATTAATATTTAATAATTTTATTTTTTTATAAAAATATTTAGGATATCTGAAATATCCGAAAATTCTCAAAATCACTATTAGAATCCGAATGCGAAATTTCGGATATCTAGATATTTCGGATTCGGTTTTGGATTCGGATATTTTTGAACACCCCTAGTAACAAATTGTTGCTTTATAACTAGCTTATGTCTTAAACTATGTGTAGTAGTTTATTTAGTTAAAATATTATTTAAAAAATATGAATTTATTAAAATCATTTTAACTCAAGTGTAGTAGGTTAAAAACTATTTTTATATTTTAGTTATAGATTCTTAAAAGTGAGAAAAAAGAATTTATTAATCTCTTTAAATGCATTTTAAAGGTTTCACTAAACATTAGTTTGAAGCATCCCTTTAGCTAGGATGTAATAGCTTTGATACTCAAATTGTGTCCACATCAGTAAATTTAAGATCTTTTAGGGAGACCACTACGTCCGGTCTTATATTTAAAACAATATTTACAAGTGTTTGTTTGTTTGGTTCATATAGTTATTTACTTTAAATTAGTTTTGCTATTGAAGTGTTTGTTTTAGCAGAAGCTTGTTTAATATAGAACTAGGTCTTATTAAAAAACTACAACAATCATATAACACAAAAACAAAAGCTAAAAGTGTATGTTTTCAGTTTTCTACTTAAAAATTAGTATCTTTATGAATTTATGCTAACTTGACTATTTAAGTTAATTTAATATTTAATAAATATCATATAGTAATGAAAATCACAACCATGCATAGCTTCTTAATATTTCTTTCTAAATATTCACAGAATTCTTACTAAAGTTTTAAACATGACCTCGATATATATTCTTTCAGAAGATTTTAAATACTTAACCTTATGATGGAGAAGTTAGACCATCTTCAATGTATCTATCATCTTCCATTTAAGAATGTTTTATACACGTTACACATCTATAACTCGTTGATCTTCGCCCAAAAATTTTACCACTCACTCGAGTATTCCTTCAATCACTGTCATAAGGGTTATGTGATCGAATTGGATGTTATACTTGTTATGTTTGAATGTTTTCTCTTACGTATGAATGAGATTCCAGTTTAAGAACTATGATGCAGATATGTAAATCCGACTTTCAAGACCCCTAGGTTTCGAGTGTATCAATTATGATCCGGTTAATCGGCTATTCTACTCACCAATGTGGGCTGATGCTAATGGGCTGAGTTTAAAGTAATTTTGAAATAAAAGTTTTGGGTTTTTTTTTGTTGTTTATAATACATTACGTCTTTGATTAATATAGATTGTTCATTGTTGTTGTTTCATTGATTGAATATTTGAAGCTGATCTTGTTTAAAAAGACTCTAAAGATACTTTATGAAAGTTGTGAAATGACGACATAAGTTTTACTCTTTTATAGGATTTTGTTATTCTATCAACAACTTTATGTTTAAATTTCATTAATGTTGTTTGCAGTTCTTGTGAATTTTGATTTTTTTTAATGTAGGGAGCTTGCAAATTTTGTACATGGTTTTAAGTTTTGATGGGTTCACCTTTTAAATGCAAAAGGACATCTTAAATTAGGGTTTCAGATGGTTTGTATGTTTTTTGTTGCTCCGTATAAAAAATGGGAATCATTAACCATAACGATTTTTGACATACTATATACCTTACGTGTGCTGTGATTACCATAAGTGTGTAAGTAAATGATTGTTATATAAACTTTAGTTTTGCTACCATATGTTAAGAGGGAAATGATTGTTACTAACAAGTTTAAACTATTTTTAAATTAAAAAATAGTTATTAGACAAAGCACACATTGTGATTATAGTTCATATATGATTCTTTAACGGTCAAATGAATTGAAAACTGATAGTTACATAGATATTTTGACTTGCAATGATTCATATCATTTATGTTTATTCTTATATATCAACATTTAGTACGTCGTTTTGTTATCTAAATAAACTTTAGTTTTGCTACCATATGTTAAGAGGGAAATGATTGTGAGTGTCACCATAGTGAAATTACACTAGTCGGGGATTAGTGGTACTAGTTATCGAAGCCAAAAACTCTGATAGCACCGGCGGAGCTTCATAGGGGCCGGGGGGGGGGGGGGCTACTTTTTCGTACGTAGTATTAAATTTTAGCCCGATAGTGTAAATTTTTTGCCCGGTAGTGTAAATTTTTTGCCCGGTAGTGTACATTTTTATATAAATATTGAGTTCGTCCCCCTTACAAAAATTTAATTTCGCCTCCGCCCCCTACGAGATAGTTCAAGCTCTGCTACTGCCTGACAAAACGTTGTTACTCGTTATAAGGGAACCCGGGGGGTGGTTTTGAATTTTGAAACTGATAATCTCTAATTTTCAAAAATGATATATATATATATAATATATATATATATCCTTTAAACTCAACATTTTATCAACTTTAAAGTAAGATAAATTAGTTCACCAATTCAAGCAAATTTTATTTTCTTTACTGTTTGATGACAAAAAAACAAGTACATTCAAACATATATATATGTATATATATTAGATATGTACTTGGGAGATAGCTATTTGGAGATGTTACCTGTGTTATAATATCGTTGTATGATATGATTTTTGATAAGTTTCAGGATAAATATTTGTATTCTTCATAATTCCTCTAATGAATCTACGTTTAATATAGAAATATAATATATTTTGAAATATTATAGATATAAGACTGTATATACTCACTTTGGTCGTTTTGCTTTGGTTGGTTTTAGTTTGATTCGGTCATAATTCAATCCGGTTTCCTTTTTTAATTTTTGTTTCAGGCCAACTGGAAATTTGGTTTTCGAAAAATCTTCAATCCAAACAGTCGCTTGGGTTTAGATTTTCGCTTAAGTTGCTCTGGTTATTATAATTGCAGTTAAGTTATTTCAGTTTCATGCGCAACCCATATACGGAGCCAAGTGGAACCCATGGGGTTCTCCCGCACTTCTTGGAAATTTTATTTATGTTACTATATATACGATATAATCTCAACCGACCCCTTTAAAATTAAACCGACATCAAAGAATTTTTCCTACTTGAACATAGAAACGAGAAACCCTATCACCTCCGGTCTCAAGAATGGTAGCCTACTAGTTAAGATTCACACAAAAGCATATCTCTATGATTGACTATTCCTAGCTCAACCAACAAACGATCCAACCACAAAGTATGCAATCTAGCATGCAATTTTAATAATTAAAACACAATGTTTAATATCAAAACCACAAGAGAGACAAAGCCAACACTCAAATCTTGTAACTAATACGCAAACACATCTCAAATCAATAATATATATATATATATATATATATATATATATATATATATATATATATATATATATATATATATATATTATCTTACTAATCTAATAAAAGGGTAAATGAGTGTGGCATGTGTCAACACCACAATCATTCTCATCAACTTTTTCCCGACTCTCTCTCTTTATTATTTTAATACATTTTAATAAATATTAAATTAAGAAAGAAATCTATTTATTAAGATTATTTCTAAATAAATTGATATTTTTAATAAGTAAATCTTTTAAAACAAAAACTAATCAAAATTAGGAGTTGTAATAAGAAAATTTTTAAAAATTATATTTTATACGGTTTGTTTTAGAATAAAATATTTATCTTTTTGAAAAAAATTAAAAATTAAATTCTAAAATTTGATATCACTATTTTATTATTTATATTCATTTCTGATACGTAATTTCAGTCATATTATATCTTAAAATATCATTTAATAATTAATATATTTATTATATTATTTTTTATTTATTCAACCAGTGTAATACACGGGTTTACTAAAGCTAGTATATATATATATATGAGCCAATTTTAAGAATGCGTTTTATTTAATCTATTTCTTATTTTACATATTAACTAGTATTCAAACCTACTAGTTGCAATGGGATACCACGTTGTAACGGGAGGATAAACCATGAAAAAAAACTAACGTCGAAATATTGCCTCAAACCCGTGGATTGAGGAGGAGGTTGAAAAGCTGTAGCTTTATATAACTAATATCTTGATGTTGCTAATAACATTCAAAACTTTATATATAAAAATAAAACGCTGGTAAACTTGTGTGTTACGATGAGGTTGTTAATAATATTCACAACTTTATATTAAACAAATTCGTTAAAAAAATCACGTTGGAATATTAATAAAAATAAAAATGTCAAAACATAAATAAAATATTGATAAAAATTTGAATTTGTAAATTTAAAATTTATAATCATCATGTTTTAAACATTGTAGACAAAAAGAAAAGGAAACTATAAAAATTCAAAAAGTGAATCAACTTTATCATATTATACGCTTGTGATTTGATAACTTGTACGCTTGTGATTTGATAACTTGTACGCTTGTGATTTGATAACTTGTACGCTTGTGATTTGATAACTTGTACGCTTGAAATTTGATAACTTGTACGTTTGTGATTTGATAACTTGTATATTAGGACGCATAACTCCTCTTTAAAGGATGATTATATAAAAAGTAAACAAAAATAAGCTCATCGTAAAAGTATATTCAAGATTTTATAAAATGTTAAATTTTAAAAGTTATAATAAAAAATTAAAAATATAAACAATGACAAGCGGGTAAAAAACAATTAATATATATAAGTTATAAAGTATAGTTATAAGCTCAGCTTAGAGGGAAAAAGTAAGTTTTTAAGCATTAAAATGAAATTTTAATATCACATGAAGCATCATCTGTGAAAAAGAAAAAGAAAAGAAAAACATGCTCTAAAGTTTGAAGCATGTTCTGTGAAAAAGAAAAGGAAAAGAGATATCTAGTTGTAAAAGTGTCTAGTTGCATATGAAGTTGTACACTAGAATTATTCATTGCAACAAATCTTGTAGGGTATTTATAATATGTTACATATAATATGTTATACGTGTGATTCTTTGGTTAAGTGAGACATTCAAGAAAATAAAAAATGCGTAGGTCTTGGCTTCAAGTGTCATTCAAAGTAAAAATGTTTCGCGTTGAACTAAATGTTTTTTCTAATTGTGGATATCTTTTTATGGAAACGAAAAATTGACCCTGTTAAAAAACATTATCATCTGAATTAGAGTCGTACATTTATATATATATATATATATATATATATATATATATATATATATATATATATATATAATTTGTCATACATTACAAGTAATTATCCTCCTAAATTTTGTTATCTTATTTTGTTTATGGTTTCTTGTTTTGACTATTTATATTAATGCATAACATTTTTGTGCTTACTATTTTAAGGTACTATTATTATTAATACGAAGGCGTGTGTACGTATTGACGTAAAAATTATCCAAATATATAATAAACTAGGTTAGTTATCGTGTATTACACAAATTGAATAAATAAAATATAAAAAAATTGGTACTTAAAATTTATGCATTATAAAATCATGCTCGAAAATAAAATATGATTATAATTACGTACAAATAGCTACTTTAAGTAAATAAACAATTATGTATTTTTTTAAACTTTTATTTTATCAAAAATTATGATTTTCAAATATTTTGTTTTAATAAATTGATAAAAAAGTTCATCGTATTCTCTATTTTATAAAAACTAAAATTGTGTTTTTAATTAAAAAATAGAATTTTAGTTTCTTAAAATTGTACATTTTTAATTTGAATATGGTACGAGTAATTTTATTAATATTCAATATTATTATTAATAATATAAAGAAATGAGAAAGTAAATATATCAAGTTTTACAATTGTTTCACGCTTATTTTAGTTTTTTTATAGATAGATGGATAGACTAAAAGCCTTTAATTAAACGGATTATAGTTAGTAATAAATATGAAAATTTATAATATAATATTTTAATATAAAATATAATTAAAGTTATATATACATAATAGTTCAAGAAATAAATTAATTTTACTATTTTTTACTCTATTATCTAAATACTTTCATTTTTAACATGTGTTTTAATATTTTTTATAGAAAATTTTATTTTTTTAAATGCTGGTTTGTAATGATCCTGGTTGTTTTAAAATTTTTAAAAAATTTCACCAGCTCAGAATGCTTTTTAGAAACAAAATGATTCAAAATATTATATTTAAAAATGTTTAGTGTTTTATAAAATTTCATATTATATAACATTTTAGCTTTTTTATTATTTAAATTTTATTAAAAAGATATGATTTCTAATTTACTTAATAAAATCTATTTAAAAAAATATAGTTTTATTTTAAAAAATTAAGATAACAAAATAGAAATATAACAATTATTAAAATTTATTTTTAATAAGAGAGAGAATTTATAAGTATGTAAATTACTATAATGCCCTTTTGAAGGAAAAATTAATGTGTAGATGTTTAGAAGAATAACAAGTGACATAAAAGTGGGATATGAGAAGTAAAAGTAAAAAAAAAAGTTTGTTTTATTAGATACTATAAATGCTCTCTTTTGTAGGTTGAGAATTCAAATCTTAGAATAGGTTTATGAGGATTTAAGATTAAATTAGTAGCTTTTAAAAGAAAACTAGTATTAAGCCCTCCTGCATTGCTCAGGGGGCATAGAACCATATGAAATAGTATAAATATCACACACTGTTAGCGGCCATCAACAACGAAAAAAATTGTATTAGAAAAGAAATAAAAAAAAGACTAAACCGAAGTAGACGTAAAAATTTTAAACCATGCACGTGACACATAAAACATTAAAAAGATAAGTCAATCTAGGACGCGCACGGACGACAGGTATGTTAAATAGCAAAAAATAAGCATAATAATGTTGAGCCTGATCAAGTGCACTTTATGACTTGTTAATTCTCAAATTTTATACCGCAAATCGATTAATTTGTAAAAAATAATTGGGCTTATATTGTGAGATATATAAAAGTATCGAGTTTAAAATAAATGCTAAAAGAAAAAAATTATACACCCTTTTGTGCATATTGTACAACAATTAATGCGTACCACCCAACATTTAAAACTTAGTTGACTAACGGACAACTTAAGGTACAACTTTTAATGCATATGGTACAACCACAATACACCAACCAAATTGATAATTGATATATATTAATATTCGTACACATTCATTCGTTTAAAAGTTGCTATATGGATAATAATTAAAAAACATGATTACAAATACAAAAGTAGACATGTTAACCACTCTACCCAACTCAAGGAACTTATATGATTTTTATTAACACACCACTAATACAAAAAATCAAATTATGTACAGATAAAATAACATTTTTAAAATTACAATTTTATATTAACTCGAGTATAATATTCTAGGCTAATATCAAGATAAGTCTATAGATACAGTGGTAACACAGTGGTATCCCTCGGCACATACTCTCATACACTCATTGTAACTGTATCACATTCACACATCATAGTTGCCACATATGATTAAATCCATGTGTAATGTGTGTGTATTGTGCCAGCACATTTTTTTTCTCGAATTAACAAAGAAGATAAATATATAAAAACTACTATTAAGCCTCATGCGTTGCGACGGGAGGCATAAAACCGTACCAATTAGCACCGGTGTTACCTCATCTTCAACGACCATCAACACTGGAAAAACTCGTATTAAAAAAGAAAAAAAAATATACCAAATGAAAAGTACATAAAGTCATTGAACCACCCACGTGAAAAGTAAAATATTATAAATAATAACTAAGTCGATCTATAACCCACCCGCACATTGCAATGGGGAAAAAATATAAGAACATTGAATGATACACACACGTTATGACACGTAACTCTCAAAATTCTGATGGAAAATGTAAACGGAAAATTTGTAAAAGATGAAAAGTACAATGGAACAAAATTAAAAGTAAAAAGTTTTTGAGGGTTAAATTCAAAAAATGTAAAAATGTTGAGATTAAAATAAAAAAAAAAGTTTTAAATGGCTGTACTATGTACATTAAAATATATACATAGATGTTAGTAATTAGAGTATATATAATATATAAATTAGTTTGAAAAATTGACCAAGCACTTATTATTTGGTTGACCTAATGATAACTGAGAGTACAACTTTTGAAGCTCAATGTACAACCATAATGCATAGATCAAGTTGATAATTAGTAATATAATAATTATTGTACTTATCTTTATTGTAGTTAGAAGTTACGATTAGATTGTAATGAACTTTTTAGCGCTCTTGTATGTATTTGATTTATAGTATATAATGGGTAGAGTTATAGTAAAAAAATGTTTAATCTAAAAAAGTTTAAGAAGTATTGTGGACTGACACGTATATTTCCATTGTTTTAAAGAGGATTGCATTTTGTTTAATGTGTAAATACACAGCTCATTATGTCTTATACATTAATTGTGTCTTGTATTTTGTATCATTTTTATATGTATTAAACTATTAATCATTGTGTTTTACATTTAGATAATCTTGTGTTATTTTTGTTATTTGTTTGTTAATTATATAAACTTGTCATCTATTATTGTGTTTTATAATTATAAGTACACAATAATTTTATTTGATCAATTTATGTTTCAAAACTTATTGTATTCGATAAGACAATGATAATAAAAATACACAACTAGACATTGTGGTTATCTTATCATTTTTTAGTGTATTAGATTAATTAGTTGTTTATTTATTATTGTGTTTTATATATTAGAGATACACAACAATCTTATTCCACCATTATATTTTTTGAAAATTCATCAATTTATAAAAAGACAATACTATTTAGAAAAGCACAATAACTAACAAAATGACACAATAAAATACACTAAAGAGGCAATGACAAGATATGAGATTAAACACGTAATTTTTTTTATCTTTTTATATAACAACATTGTACTCGTTTAAAAATAAAAGAACACTTGTTTTAATGTTGTAATTTTTATAAAAAAATCATACATAAAGTTATGAACATTTAAAGAAAAGATAAGAACTTTCTACAATTTGATTTTAACCATTAATTAAAAAGATTTATGGTTAAGATTACTTTCTATATTTTTTAGTTTTAAAAGCTTTTATATTTGAATCTTTTTCATATATAATAACTTATATGTTTTCATTATTCTATTTATATATATATACCTAAGGTGAATATAAGAATGTCACTACTATATATTTTGTGGGTTATGACAAATTTTAAATGAAAAAAACAATAGAAAAGGTGAACAGGTTAATAGAACTAATTAGATAAGTAAAGGATTGAAATGTAAGTAAAGTTAAATTTAAGGAAGTAAAAATATAAATTTTAAGGGTTTAAAGTGAAACTTTAAATTAATAAAGAATTTTATGATGGCTAACAATTCAATAGTTCATATTTGTACATCATGCATTCATGCTTCAACCTATGCTTTTAAAACTTATAGTAATATGTATGCATAAAACAAATTTGTTCATATATACTTTCTCTTAAATATAACCGTTTAATACATAAGTCCATACCTAACCAAATTTATTCAAATTTTTGTTAAGCACAGGGAGAGATAAATAAGCATTGGATTTCAATTTTATTTTTATATCTAAATACTTTTTAACAATTTTCTTATATATTTTATTTTGTTTTTCACACAATATACTGAAAACATCATAAAAACGAGTCTCAAACGACACACATATCGGTGGTTGGGCTGCCGACCAATGAACTAGCAAATCGATTTGACATTGTTAAATTCGGTAACATAGACATTGAAAACCAAGACTCGGAGGTGCGGTCCAACGGTAGGATTGGTCTGATCGGGACTTGGAGGTCCAACTAGTTTGATCCACCCCAATTGGTCTTGTAAGCAAGGAATCGGCAAGTTCGGACTGGTTAGTTGTTGAACCGAAAATGGGAAATGGGTCGGACTAGATTGTTAATATTTTTAATTTTTTGGAGTTTCTTGGGTTTCACAAGTGGATCGAACGATGAATTGAAGTGTTGAAAATAAGATTATTGTTAAGTTTTATATATAATTATAAAATGCACACAAAATATTTTTATTGACTTATATATAGAGAAAATTGTATAAATGGTCCTTGTGGTTTTACCAATGAAATTGCATATTTGGTCCCCAGTTTTTAAAAATTGCAAAGTTAGTCCAAATTTTTGTGTCGTCATTGCAAGTTTGGTCCTCAATTTTTTTAAAAATTGTAAAATTAGTCTAAAATTTTATGTGAACGTTGCACTTTTGATTCCTAAAGTTAAATTTAAACATTAGTCCAAACTTTATAATATATATAAAAACTAAATGAATTTAATGTTAGGGACCAAATATGCTAGGATATACATAAGGTTGGACTACCTTTGCAATTTTCAAAGTTTAGAGATCAAATGTGAAAATTGATCAAACCACAAGGACCATCTATGTAATATTCTTATATATTCTTATATATATATACATATATATATATATAACTATATATATAATATCAGACATACATAATGATGACGTTATCGGTTCTTAAATTCGGTCCAACCGATCTGACCAGCCATCCAGTAAGGTGACGGGTTTAATGTATGATCCGGTTCTTTAAACATTCTATCACCACTTTTTGGAAGGTTGATGGCTATTCTGACAAAATTCACCCTCAAGTTTCAAAATTTACAATTTTACCTTGATTATTATATAATATACGCTTTTAACCCGTTAAATATTTACAATTTTTTAATATCTTCCATTGTTACTTAAGAAATAGTAATTTGTGGTAGTGTTTAATTATTTTTTCTTTTGCGTCCCAGGCTAATTTTTTTTTCATAAATGAAGTTGTATTTAAAACATGTTATTTTTCGGTATTGTAGGTTATATCGAGTTATGTTAATATGACGGTAATAACGAAATTGATAGGGGTCAAACAACAACAATATTGTTATATAACGTTTTCTATCACCGTTTGCATCTACAGAACAGAGTTGTCACATGTTATTATGTTTTTTAATGTAATTAAAAATGTTAATATCATTTTCGCAACACATATAACAAAGCTCATAAACACACATGAGGTTTCTTTCAAAGAATAATAACAACAAAAATTACATACTAAAATTGATTTATAACATTTAATTTTATTTATTAACTATTTTGACTAATTAACCATGTATATTTTTTATATTATAGTCAGAAAAATACATCTATTTGTTCATTACTTTCGTGCTCTATTGATTTGTCATTCTTTTATAACAAATATTAAAACTCCCATTGTAGAAATGTGTCAATGTTCAATTCTCGTTAGAATAATGTATTAATGTTGCGGTCTAAACCAACGCTTAACAATCCTCCACCTTTATACACCATTTAAATTAAGGGTTATACCATATCTAATTTAATGTTTAAATAAGTCTCACTTTTTAAATCTTGTTTTGGGGTTGCACTATAACTATACCCTATTATAAAAAATGCTCCAATTTCTAAATCTCCGGTTATACGTACATGTTAATATGTGAAGATATGTTGAGCATAACCTTTTTGTTTTCTTTCAAACTTTTGACCCTTATTTAGTTTTGTTATAAATATTTGGACTTTCATGAATATCTTTACAAACTTTTATATGGGAAGATAAGTAAACGTTTAAATTATCTTTTTATACTTGAATACTTTTCAATAGTTTTCTTATATAATATATTTTCATTTTGCACACAATAAACTTAAAATGTAATTAGACACGACCCTCAAACGACACACATGTCGTTGATTGCTCAAGGATAAAGTTCTTGCGATGGAACGGATTCCTCATCACATGATTTAAGGCAGTAACACCGGCGTAGAAAACCACTACACTTTCCATTCGTAAAGCCCTCGGAGTTGCACACGGTCCTACAGTTGGTGTCATGGATGCACGACCCCTTGAATTTGTGGCTGAGCGACTTGCACATCCTCCCTTCCACCGTCATCGGACCACCCATTTCTACATACACGATACAAGTTTACAAGTTTAAGTTTATCAATGTTTATATATGCAAAATCAATATGTTGATGGCTTTTGTTATAAAATAATAATATTTATGATTTAAGTTAGCGGAGGTGTATTAGTACCATTGGCCATGAGACACATGACAACAAGAAAAAATGTTGCAAACATCCTCGTTGAGGGTTTCATATTCACCTAGAGAGAGAGAGAATTGAGAGAGAGAATTGAGACAGAGAGAGAGAGAGGGAGGTGGGATGCAGAGAGAGAAAATAGTAATATCATGAGCATGTATGGAGGTCTTTATATAGAGTTTATATGTGAAGGTTGATGCAATAATTATGTACAAAGGTGTATATTGTGACAATACATAAAACAAAATAATTAATTTTTAATTCTTACAAATTTGAAAAATAAAAAATATATATTTGAAATGTAATGTTATTGTTTTCTCTTGAATTTTAAAAAAGCTACAAACAAACTTCTTTTATGTATTACAATGTGCATATATCATATAACCAACAAATGTGTAACTAAATAGTTAAAACATTAAAAAAACATATGAAAAAATTTGTTTTATAGTTTTTATATGTATATAACAAATACATTATATATATGAAATGGTATATATAAAATAATTTCCAATCTAAAAAGTATAAAAAATAATCTTAAACATTAAATTTAGAGTAAATTATGCATTAAGTCCCTGTGATTCGGTGGTTATAACGTTTTTCATCAAATAGTATAAAAACACTAGATTTAACCACTGTGGTTTAAAATTATTTAAAATTAAGTCTAAACAGTTAACTCCATTCATTTTCTTCATTAATTTTGTTAAAAAAAATTAAAATACTCTTTGACTTAAACCGTTATTATATTATTCCACCCTGCTATATCAAACTAGACCTAACAATTTGGACCAAGTGAGTATATATGAGTTGATTTGGGTAGTAATAATAAAATAATGAGTTAGATTGGGTTAAACTATATTACAAAAATGGTCAAGTTGGGCAACTCAAAAACTAGAAAAAATGATCAATGAGTCAAGATGGGTCATAAAAAAACAAAAAACGGGTCAAGATAGGTTGATTAGATTTTCTCATAACCCATGTTTCTTCACCTCATCTTTTCTTTAAAATCAACACATAGTCTCACATCTAAGTGTTAGCGAGAAACATATTGGATTTATGAACGAGTCAAGATCGGTTTACGAGTCATATGAGATGAACGGGTCGACAACCGGGCGTAGTAAACTGAAGCTCCATGATGGAATAAAAGACCATAATATAACTACACAACCACGTCTGCCATCACTATGCAATTTATCTTTTTTTTATTTTTATTTAATAACAATTTTTTTAAAGTTTAATTTTAATTGTGTTTGTCTAGTTGTAACTTAAGGTAGGGTTGTTCACGAGCCGAGCCGAGCAGATCTTTGCTCGTGCTTGGCTCGTTTTCAAACCGAACCAAGCCGATTGGCTTGTTTACAAATCGAGTGGAAAATTGAATGAGTATTTTTTGAGCGTTAAATTTTTGAGTGAATGTTGAGCAAGCGTAAACGAGTGGCGAACAATGTATACAACCCAACTATTTTTTGTGTCATATGATTTATACTACAACGAATAAGGTTTAAGGAATTCAAAATCTGTCAAATTTCATTACATAATATTTTCATAGATGACAATACGTTGTGGCTAACGATGAAGTTAAAATTGTATTCGATAAGGCAGAGAACATATTGTAGATAACTACAACGGTGTGAGCGGGAGATGATCGAAAACATATATTTTAACGGCTTAGAATTTTACTTGAATGTTTAATGTAGAATTCTTTATTAAATTGATTGATCATTTATGCATAAATATAATTATATATTTGTATCAAATGGGTTAAATCTACTAGATTGCTACGTATAAACTATATATACATATTAATTCGATCCGAACCAAACCGAGCGGACCTTTGCTCGTGCTTGGCTTGGTTACAAACGATAGGCTCGTTTACAACCGAGCAAAAATTCGAACGAGCATTTTTCGAGCCAAAATTCGAACGAGTATTTTTTGAGCCAAAATTCGAACGAGCATTTTTCGAGCAAAACTTCGAATGAGCATTTTTCGATCAAATTCCGAAAGAATGTCAAGCGAGCGTTAAGCGATTTGAATATACCTGGCAAGATGGGCGGGTCGGGTTGGGTCGGGTGCCAAGTAAGAATGGGTTCGGGTGAGGATGGGTTTGGGTGAGAATGTACTAATTTAAAAATGTGTTAGAATGGATTCGAGTCAGGATGGGTTTGGGTCAAGATGGGTCGGGTCAAAATGAGTTTAGACTAAAAAAACCACATTGATTAACAATTCTATAGATAGATCAAGCCCAAGGCAATATAACTAAGTATTACTCTAATACCTTAAGGTAGGTAGGGTTGTTCAAACCGCTCAACGTTCGCTTGAAATTCGTTCGAAAAATGCTCGTTCGAATTTTTGTCCGAAAAATGCTTGTTTGAATTTTTGCTTGGTTGTTGATGTGTCGAATGCTTGTTCAATTTTTTGCTCGGTTGTAAACGAGCCAATCGGCTTGGATCAATTTGTAACCGAGCCAAGCACAAGCAAAGGTTCGCTCGGTTCGGTTTAGATCGAATTAATATGTACATATAGTTTATATGTAACACTCTAGTGGATTTGACCCATTTTATATAAATATATAATTATATTTATGCATAATTGATCGTTCAACCTAATAATAAATTCTACATTAAACATAAAAGTGAAATCCTAAGCCGTTAAGAGATATTTTTTCGATCATCTCCCGCACTCATCGTCATCGTTATCTGCAATATGTTCTTCGCCTTATTAGATACAACCTTAACTTCATCGTCAACCACAACATAATGTCATTCATGTGAATATTATGCAATGAAATGTGACTGGTTTTCAAGTCATTAAACCTTATTCGATGTTGTATAAATTGTATGACACACAAATTAGTTGGGTTGTATAAATTGTTCGTCATTCGTTCGAAAATTACTACTCAAAAAATGCTCGTTCGATTTTTAGCTCAGTTGTAAATGATCCGGTCGGCTCAATTCGGTTTGAAAACGACCCAAGCACGAGTAAAGCTCCATTCAGTTCGGCTTGACTCGGCTCGACTCAACTCGTGAACAGCGTTACCTTAAGGTACAACTAGACAAACACATTTAAATTTAAACTTTAAACAAATAGTATAAAATAAAAATAAAAAACAATAAACTGCATGGTGATAATAGACGTGGGTTGTGCAGTTATATTGTGGTCTTTTACCCCTATCATGCAGCTCTAGTTTACAACGCCAGTTACCGACCCTTTCATCTTATATGACCCGTAAACCGATGTTGACCGTTCATAAATCCAACATGTTTATCGCTATCATGTAGATGTGAGACTATGTGTGGATTTTGGAGAAAAGATAAGGTGGAGAAAGATGGGTTATGAGAAAATCTAATTAACCCATCCTGACCCAATCATTGTTTTTTATGACCCATCTTGACCCGTTTATAATTTTTCCTTGTTTTAAAGTTACCCAACTTGACTCTCTTAAAAATATAGCTTAACCTAATCTAACTCATTACTTTATTATTATTACCTAAATCAACCCAAATATACCCACTTGGGTCCAAATTGTCAGGTCTAGGTTTGAACAGCCCAACCTTAAGGTATTAGAGAAATACTTAGTTATATTTTTTTAGTAGGTTAGTATCCCGTGTATTACACGGGTTGAATAAATAAAATAATAAATAATTAGTTTAAAATTTTATGAGTTATAAAACCATGTTTGAAGATAAAATATAATTATAATTGCATATAATAGTTATTTCAAGTAAATAAACAATAAATAAGTTATAGACAGATAGATATATAGATAAATAGATAATCTAGTTAAACATATTATAGTTCGTAATAAACACGAAAAGTTACAGTACAATATTTTAATATAAGATATGTATAAAATTATATATACGTACTTGTTCAAGAGATAAAATAATTATACTATTTTTAAATCTCTTATCTAAATAGTTTTATTCTTAAATATGTATTTTAAGATTTTATTATGAAAAATATTATTTATAAAAATCTTGTTTATTAAAAACTCAAGTTTCTAATTATTCTGGTTGATTTAATAAAACAACTTTTACAAAATCCAATTTTTTTATAATTATTTAAAAAATGACTGATTTAAATTATTTTGTTTCAAAAGGTTTAATATTTTAGAAAATATATGAATTTATTTTTCTTAATAAAATTTATTTTAAAAATATAGTTTGATTTAAAAAAATGTAAATGAGAGAGAAAAATATATCAATTGACCAAATTAGTTTTTATGAAGAAAGAGAAATTGTTTGAGTGTTTAAATTACTTTCATATCATTTTGAGGGAAAACAAAGTGAGGATGCTTAGAAAAATAACAAATGCCAAAAAGGTGGTTTAAGAATATAACAAGTGGCAAAATAAACCTTTTTTTATTAATATTTTTAGATTTCATTAAAAGGTGAGTGCGTATAACCCTGTGATTGATCTATATATGGAATTGTTAATTAATGTGGTTTTTGAGTCTAAACTCATTCTGACCCGGCCTATTCTGACCTGACACTCTCCTTCCTTGTTTGACCATGCTCGAACCACTTCCACCCGCTACTCGCCGACGACCTTCTCAACCACCACCCGCCACACGCTCGCAACCTTCATAACCACCACCCGCCACTCGCTCATAACTTTCATCGCCACCACCCGCCCCTCGCCGCAACCCGGATCTCTTGCCTATGGATCAGTACACTACCATTCAAAGCATAACTTTACATTTTCATCTTCTTCTTCATCCTTTTCCTCTGACTTCTGTTAGCAGCCAAGGAAAAGTTTGGTCGCTGAGTTCTCTAGTTCGATATTATTGTCACTCAATTTGGGTTTTGGGATTTAAGGCTTTGCGTTTTGTTGGTTAATTTACGAATTGGAGTTTGATCGGAGGATTATACCGACGAAAATAATCAGTTTCTTAGGCTCTGTCACTCTGCGTTTGGTAAGGTGGGTTACGTTGGTGGTGGTGGGACTTTTGCTCTGATGGTGGCTGGTGGGATTCTCGAACCATAATTTTACCTTTCATGGTGGTGGTTGTGTGGTGGTGGTGGTGTGTGGTGGTGGTTATAATGTGGTCGCATGTGGTGTGGCAGTGGGTGCGGTGGTTGCTTGGCGATGATTGTGAGGTGGTGGTGTGTGGCGGTGACTGTGAAATAGAGATACATAAAGTAGGTGTGTACAATATGTGTTTGTGTGTGTGTATGTGTGTATACACACATACTTTTTCTTTTTAATTTTTATAGATAAATTTTGTATTTGTATATTAAAATAAAAATTTAAGTTCAAGGGTATTTTTGTCTTTTTACATACACTTAAAAAAATAATGGATTGGAGTTAGCGTTCAAGACTTAATTGTGATAAATTTTAAACAATGTAAAAACCAGATGTTTTTTTAAATATTGAATGAAATATGTTATAACCATCAATCTACAGGAATAAAAACGTAAACTACTCTTAATTTTATTAATTAATATTTAAAATTAAATTGTAGGGAAAAAATTGTTAGATAAGTATTTTAGGTATGACATCTTTGTTGGCATTTTTCAAGCCCCCCCTTATTTTAAGCGTTTTATCAATTTTATATATAACATTAATTATTTAGAAAAGTTAGGCTATAAAAACAATGTGTTTTATCTTTAGAAATGAGTACATTATCGTTATATAAGAAGATAATATTTTTTACGGTTTTAAGTTAATATATTTACGATCATTTGTAATTATTATATAGTGTTCATTGTTTATTTTTGTTAGTTATAATGTTTTTATGACTACTATATTGTGTTTTTATAAAATGATAAATTCTAAAAAATTATAATGGTGAAGTAGCATTTTGTGTATTTTTAATATGTGAAACATAAAGATAAATTAACAACTAATTAATATAATATGTTAAAAACTATAACACAATAATATAAATGATAAACATAAAACATCATGATAAAATGTATCATTGTTTTTTTGCCCATGTATTCTGAACATTAGTTTTGAAACACATTAGAGAAATAATATTATTATGTATTTTTAATTATAAAATATAATGATAAGATAATAACAATATATTAAAATCAATAACAAAAATGATATGAAATGATAAACATAAAATACAATATGAATACATATAACAAATGTTAAATAATGACACAATGAAGTGATATTTGACATAATACCTTGAGCTAGTAGGCATAATAATCTAACGTAATTAATATAACTAAAATATCATACTATTTAAAATAATAAAATGTCTGTTAAATACAAAATTATTCTTAAACTTTTTAAATTAAATATATTTTTTACTATAACATTGACCTATATATAAGCAGTATAAAGTTTAAAAAATATGAAGCGTTGATATAAAAAGTAGATGATTTATGTTTGTTTTTTTCGTAATAATTTAGTATTGTAGTGAACTTCACCTTGTGAAAATTATATTATAATATAAATTAATTTATTTAAATATTACTAATTAACAAGCTGCTTATGCATTAAGTTGTGGCACAATGTGCTTTATGTTTTTTTTGTATATTGTAGTTGTCATGTGCTTGCTTAACTTCACATTTAAATTACTAAGTTATCGACTTAAGATTCTATCAATTGTTGTACCATGAACTTTAAAATTTGTAACTTTTTTTTGTTTTTTCTTTCTTTTAAATTTTTATTTTTAAACCCAAATTTTTTTACTTTCAACTTTGATCTCCTATATCTTTCATTTTTTACAAAATTTTCGTTTACATTTTGGTTTAAATTCTAAGAGTTAACATGTTGTAACGTGTGATTATGATTCAACGTTGTTACACCTATTTTTTCCGTTTAACGGCTTTGACGTAACGTGTGGGTCATAGATCGATTTAGTTATTGTTTTTTTATAATTTACGTTTCACATGCTAGGGTCAACTTTCTAACATCTACTTTCCGTTTGTTTTATAAAGAAATTAACATCTACTTTTTAACACCAACTTTTTAACGTTTACTTCCTATTCTTTGTTTTATAAAGAAATTAACATCTACTTTCCGCTGCAACATAGGGGACGTAATACTAGTTAATGTCAAAACACAAGTTAAAGTCTAATTTCATACAAATAAAATCACGCAGACCAATAAAAAGATAAAACATAATTCAATCCACTATTCATTTGCTTTCTAAATTAATAGATTGATAATGATAAGAATATGCATAATGGTTATTTAGTTAAAAGGTCACTTAAATGTAACAAGATGATTTAAAGCCCCTTTCTAAATCAAATGTAGTGGTTAACTATGTTTGACGCCCATATTAATGAAATAATATAGGAAAAGTTATGTTTGGCGCCCGTTAAGGACTTGAGGCCTTATGAGTTTGAAGCCCCTTTTAATCATTTTGTAATTGTGTTTGAAGCCCCACTTATGTCCTTGCCATCATGCACCTATTTTGGTGACGGATATCACATCTAGATACAAAACATAATACTGATCATGTTCTTTCACAAGTATCTATTCCAATTCAAGTTGAACAACAATCTGCCGTTGAAACTAAATTATAGTCTTCTGGAAAATATCTACTTCGTCTATAAAACATTTTTAGATCAAGACTTTTCAAGTTCCTTTTGAAGAACATTCTCCTGAAACTATTTCTTTCGTAACACCTGGTTTTGATATCTATTAAGAAAAAACATGTCTATCAACCAGATGGAATTGTTGTTGTGGATGAGCCTGTAGATCATGTTTCCAACTTAGAAGAATTTATTTTTGAAGATACTGTTCCATAATAGGGAAGTCATAAGAATCATTCAACTGATGCGATTATTGGTCCCTTATGTGATTATTGGTCCTTTATCTAATGGTGTAAAAACTAGAAGTCAATCAAGAGCAACCAACACATATTTATATGCATGCTTTGTATCTCAGATTGTACTAAAGAATGTAGAGATGGCATTAAAATAAAACAATTAGATTGAAGTGATGTAAGATGAGCTATTGCAATTCAATAAATTAGATGTTTAGCATCATTATGAAATACCTAAAGATAATTTGCCTATTGGAACAAAGTGGATATTTCTTAACAAGACGGATAAAAATGTGTTATTGTTTGCAACAAGGCTCTACTTGTTGTATTGGGATTCTATCATGTGGAAGGCTTAGATTATGAAGAGGTATATTCTCCTGATTCAGCCTTTTGGTTTTGAAGATCCAGATCCTGACTACGTGTATAAGTTAGATAAATCTCTTTATGGTCTACATCATGCACCTTGTGCTGGTATGCCATTTTCACTACACATTTGCTCGCAAATGGTTACCCAAGAGGGGATATTGATCAAACTGTTTTCATAAGAAAGATTGGTGATGATCTGATTCTTGTTCAAATATACATGTGATAATATTATCTTTGGAACTACCAATGATGATACATGTAAGGAAATTAAGGTTGTGATAAAGATGAAGTTTAAGATAAGTTCTCTTAGGAATAAATATTTTACTTAGGTATCCAAGTTAAACATGATAAAGATGATATTTTGAGACATCAAGAGAAGTATGTTCAAAACATTTTGGAAAAATACAAGTTTCAAACCCCAAGATAGCTTCTACTCCTATGTCTTCTTGTCATACTCTTTATCATGATCTCACGGGTGATGATGTTGGTTAACATTTATATAGATCTATGACCGGATCCTTGATGTATCTCACTACAAGTAGGTCATATATCATGTTTCTAGCTTGTCAGTGTGCTCATTATCAGAGTAATCCAAAGGAGTCACACATAAAAATTGTCAAAAGAATATTCAGGTATCTTAAAGGCCAACCATAACTTTAACTTTGGTATCATAGAAATTCCGAGTTCAATTTATTTGCATATACTGATAGTGAATACAATGATTATAATTAGGATAGGAAATCAACTACTAAAGGATGTCAATTCTTGACAATAGGTTGATTTCATGTAATGCGTAGAACACTACCTCCACATGCACTACAAGGCTAAATATGTGGCTGCATCAAGTTGCTATTCATAGATTGTTTGGATTGTTATGTGTGAGTTTTAGATGTTTAAAATCATGTTTGAAATGTAGGTTATAAGAAGCTTAACGAACATTATTTGAGAATGATATAAAGGATAACAAGACTATGGCTTGGAAGGTGGTGAAAATAAAGAAAATTGTGTAAACTGCAAAGAGGCCATAAGCTATGGCCATGAGGCTGTCACTTATGGCCTTGTGGAAAGTTCGTTTGTGAAGGCTGTAAAATTGTAAGGTAGATCATCTAACTCAAGGTAGGTAATAACTTATGGCCTATAGGATGTAAGTTACGATTTAACACGATATTTTGTGATTATTTTGAATTTTAATCCTATAAAAGCCTCGATCATTAGGGTTTCGAAATGACACATTCTTGAGCCCTAAGAACGAATTTTTGGATGCAATTCAACCCTTTAAATCTCATCTTATCATTCCAATTAATCAAAAATCATCAACTAAAGTATTTTGAAGACTTAACAATGATCATGTGTGGTTAAATCATTTACGGTTGTTTTCGGGTGGAGAGTTCATGCTAAGTGAGACAGTTAGTCATGTTTTGGTTAGGGTTTATGTTAAACACTTTGAGATTAAATTTCATTGAAGGTTTTGATTGAGTTAAATGATTTATTTATAAATAAAGTTATTTTCTTTACCATTAGATTTTGGTTTCCTTACAGCTTTAGCTCATTAAGAAAAGTTGTTTACTTGATATAGGTAAATTGATAATTTTGTGAATGAACGAATCATAAAAGAGTGTTCCTTGGTTATCACTTTAATCAAAAGCAAAAATCTTAAATCGTGTTTATGCAACCCTAAGTTAAACTTAATAATCGTTGATATTTTAGAACTTGAAACCAGAATGTGATTACTTTTTAATTAATTATTAAAATCTCTCAAAAAGTTTAATTAAGCTGAGCAAACAGATGCTCAACTGAGCCTTATGACTTAAAAGGATAGCCCACATTAACACAAGTTGGAAAACTCACATTACTTGCTCAAACAACACCTGCTGAGAAACATACACGGAGCCATTTGAAGCTATTCATGAGATATGGCAATAGTGAGCTGGTTATGAGTTGGGATATGATGTAGAGAAAAAGCTATACATTATTAAAAGAACAACTAGTGCTATAGAGTATTACCAAGATCAGCATGACTTCCACACACTTAGAGCAACTGATCTATATGCCATGGAAAGAGTGCCATTCCATAATCCTAGCAATATGGTAAAGCCAAGTAGATATGGAAAATGATATGGCAAAAAAGAAAACAAATTTCGAACACTTTAAGACCGGAAAGTATAAAGTAGTAGAGGATGAGACAAGAATAGATCCGAACACCAACATGCCAATAAAGATTAGAGTGTTTAAGCATGCTAGATATGCAAGAAAATTTCAATTCATGCTTCAATGCCTATAGACAGACTGTCAAAGCTAATGAGATAGGTGTGTGAAAAAAATATCAGGTATGTGATGATCTATTATGTAGATAAAGAATATTGTATCATTTATCGAATTGATATGCTAAAGTTTGGAAGAGACAATTTGATGAAGCTTCACGATTGTCCAATTGAAGCCTATGAATAAGTTCATTTCATCATAGATTAATTTAGTTGGTTGATCATGAAAGCTTTGGAAAACAAAATGTATGCTTATGGAGACAATTACAAAGTTACAAATATGGATTTTTGAAGATTTGATTTACCAAAACTAAGGAGAGATTGTAGGGATCAAATCTAGAGGCTAAGAAAATCAAAACCAAGTTTTGCAGATTCAATTTGCCATGCGAGAACCTAGTTGCCCCGCAAGAAGGAGTTCTCGCACAATAACAACTTTTGTGTATAAATAGATGTTTTGACTTTGTAATCAGCAACACTTGTCATATGTTTCAGTTTGTACTGTAATTCTCTGTGAACTACAAATGTGAATTTGTTTAATTTGTGTGTTCATCTTGATGTCTTATTTGTTCATTTATTTCGTGCAATATCCATTCTGCATTTATTGTACGAGATTGATCTAATTGTGACATCCTGGACGTTACAATGATAGTTACGTTGAATTTGCCAAATACAAGAACAAAATAGTATTAAACACACATAAAATTGTTCAAGTTAGGAAGAAGCACACACTGTGATTATAATTCATATATGATTCTTTATTGATTAAATGCATTAAAAACGGATATCTCTATATATAGCTAGATACTTTGACCCACAATGTATCATATTATTTCATTTTACTCTTGTATATCGGCAATTTTGCTACCATTGATTTATACTATTTGCCTTTGCCTGACCAACCAAATATGATTTTAGATGAAAAATTTTACAATTCTAATTTAAATTCCTAATAATTCTGCGAATCAAACGGGACCTAAACTTGACTCTCAAACGGCACATATGCCATTGACCGGCCATGAAGTACTGAAGTAGTACGTGGATCGTTCTAACATTTATGTTTAAACTATTCAAATTTATTTTTGAAATATTAAATATTGTTATAAAAAGTACTCATATAGTTTAAGTATTTACATTAGACACATTTTTAAGCAATAGTAAATAAATAAATAAGTTAAACAGACAACCTACTAACCTATTGAATTGATACGATCACGACTCAGTTAGCTAAAAGTTTTCACGAGTTGGACCCAAATTAAACTAATTTAAACCAATTGGACTAGAGTTAACCCATAAATTTCCGTTTACTTTTGTGTCATGTTCTGGTGTGGTATAAGAACTCCCCATTAACTTCTTTCAAATTATATGATTGTTAAAGAAACAAAGAGTGAGAGAGAGAGTATGTGTATGTATTATTTCAGTATTTTTGTATTACAAAATAATAAGAGAGAGACCTTTTTATTGGAGCCTTAAGAATCTTCTAGAGAATCTATATTAGATCATAACCACCTCAACTAAACTCAACAACTATAACAACCCACTCAACAATCTTAACTAACTCTCTAATAGGCCCCCTCAAGCTAAGCGGGACGGTGTCACGCGAAGCTTGGATCGAAGAGTAGCAAAGCGAGATGAAGAGAGACCTTTAGTCAAGACATCAGCAATCTGAGAGGTGGTCGGAACATATCGAACACAAAGAGACTGAGATAAAACCATATCACAAATAAAATGTAAATCAATCTCAATATGCTTTGGGCGCTGATGAAACACAGGATTAGCAGCAAGATAGGTGGCACCAATATTATCACACCAAAGCAAAGGTGGACATGAGGAAGAAATATGCAACTCCCGCAATAAAGACATAAGCCAACGTATCTCAGCGGTAGTGTGAGCAAGAGCTCTATACTCAGCCTCAGTACTAGAACGAGCAACAGTATGTTGTTTCTTAGAAGACCAACTAATAAGGTTGGGTCCAAGAAACACACAATAGCCAGTGGTTGAACGACGATCATCAGGGCACCCAGCCCAGTCAGCATCAGAATATCCATGAACATCATAACATGAAGAACGTCGTATAGTCAAACCATGAGATATAGTGCCACGAAGATAGCGTAAAATACGCTTAACAACAACCCAGTGACGATCGGTAGGAGTCTGTAAAAACTGAGAAACCTTACTGACCGAATAAGCAATCTCAGGCCGAGTCAAGACCAAATACTGCGAGGCACCCACAGTGCTACGATACAACACAGGATCGGTCAATGGAATACCAGTTGTAACATCTCGTATTTTCGTTAACTAAAAGTTAACTTCGTTTACTCTTACAAGAGTTATTATTGTCAATTTTGAAAACTTGCGTGTTGTTTGTGCTTATTCTTTATTGTAATTGGGTTTTTTTATGAAATGTTAAGTTTAAATAATAATAATAATAATGTTAATATTAACATAAGTAAATATAATAATAAGTAGTAATAATGAATAATAGTATTAGTAATAATAAGATTACTTTTAATATGGTTATTTATAATTTATAAGGGTTATTAAACTTAACCATATTTAAAATATAAACTTAAATTAAGTTTGAGGGTTAATTTGTCATTTTAGAAACTTGAAATAGAAACTTTATGCATAAAATAATAGAAAATAAAAGTTGAGGAACCAAAGGTGTAATTTATCAAAATCCAAACCCCCCCTTTTCTCATCCCCGTTTTTCCGGTGACCTCGCCGGCCGGACTCCGGCCAAGTCCGGCGAGGCACCAAAACCACCAAAATCGACCGTTTCTTGATTCTGAAACTGGTCCAAACCGTCCCTGAACTCGATTCGAACACCATTATGAACTTTGATTGCGTTTAAACGTCGGTTACGAACCCAATCGAATGATTAACCGAACGTCTTTAACCATATAGCCGTTCGACCATTAAAACTTAATAATAACCAAATTAAATTATTCATAATCGAACGTCTAAGTAGTCTAAAGCTTCTATCAATCCCAATTGCACCTGAATCAACACAAACAACGAATCCAATTTCATTCTTTTCCGCGACCTGTAACCTTACCAAAATCCAATCTCTGAACGAATTGAACCAAAATCAACATAGGGCTTCGCATCTGGATCATCATTCGAGGCTATCTGCAAGTTTAATTGGATTATCATTGGGGATTTCTCATCCATTGTGTACTACGAGTTATACCGCGGCTGGAAGCCATGGTACACCGGTTCACAACACACCCTTGCATTCAAGAGGTCCCGGGTTCGAACCCGGGCACCCTCTTATTTTAAAAAAAAAAGCCTTTTAGGCCTTAATTCTTTTCTAGAAAATTTCTATAAAAAAAAATTTCATAAACTTTTAACCTTTAATTAACAAAATGATTTTCTGTAAATTTATTTTTATAAAAAATACCTTAATAATTTATTATTAAATTTTAATTATGTTATAAGAATGAGTTTATGTAAAAATTAAATTTTTACTTAAATCATTAATAAATCGTACACCTTCTTCGATTAAAGTTATATGATACTCAAACTAATATCAATGAATTTGCAATTTTGTAAGAATATTTCCTTATTTTGCAAAATATATATATATATATATATATATATATATATATATATATATTATATATATATATATATATATATATTATATATATATATATATATTATTAATAACTAAATTGGCTTACAAAAACTCTCTTAAATCCTAAGGAACTAGTTCATGTTTAAATGATAAACCTTATTATTAACCTAAATTTTGAAATATTATATATTTAGGTGTCTTGTGACGTTTTACCTTGGAACGGCATATATTATTCTTATTGATCTTCGTTATATACTTATTTGACATGTGAGTTTTCCTTGCCCCTTTTTACATTTTTCACACTATTTTGGGGTGAAACATGATACTTATACATCGTACACTTATAAACGTTTGAGACTTGTAATGCACTTGCAATTCATTTTTATATTTTGTCATGGTTATTTGTGTGTTGTAAGTGATTATATGAGATACATAGTTTGTTTACAATCATTAACTATTGCTAGCCTGGCGACGTCTTAGATCTTTGGGCCTGACAAGCCTATTTGGTGCTAAAGTCGATGTATTGCCGACTCCTAGGAACCGTATGCTTGTGTACTAGGGAACCAAATACACTTAGCCAATCTTTTATACTTGTAATCAAGTCGAGGTTTGGTTGTAACGATATGTGTTCTATAACTTTACTAGCTTATAACCTATGACATGAATTGCTACTTGTAACTTTCTTTTTCATATTATGTATGAAAACCTTGGAAACTCACCAACTATTTTTAGTTGACTCTTATTTTTATCATGTTTCAGGTCAACCTCAAGTTTAAAGTGATCCTTTTGAAGCATGCTATAATCTAGGACTTGGACCTAGATAATGAAATAAAAAGTTACATTATGTTATGTTATGTTGAACTTATTTCTTGTATAAGACTTATGATTGTAATTTCCATTTCAAGACTTATGATAATAATATTTACAATTTAATATAGCGTTATGTGGCTGTGAACAATCTTAACCCTCACATCTCGACGTTTCCGCCGTCAAGGTTGGGGTGTGACACCAGTAAGACGAGACAAATGACGACCAGAAACCACTGGTGTAGACAACGGTTTACACTGTGCCAAGCCTGCACGCTGTAATAAATCAAGTAAGTAGCGCTGCTGTGAAAGATGAAGACAATCATCAGAAAAAGTAGCCTGAACACCCAAGAAATAAGAAAGATCTCCCAAAGGGCAAACTAAGAGTGCAACTGAGTAATCAAAGATGTAACAAACTCTGAAGAGCTCCCAGTGATAATAATATCATCAACATAGACCAAAACATAACATGTAACACCATCATGCTGATAAACAAATAGTGAAGTATCAGAAACACACTGAGAAAAGCCACGTGTCAGGAGGGCTGAAGAGAGCTTGGAAAACCAAGCTCGAGGAGTCTGCTTAAGTCCATAGAGAGCCTTCCGAAGAAGACAAACATGATGAGGTCTAGTGGAGTCAACAAAGCCAGGTGGCTGAGACATGTAAACAGTCTCAGATAAATCACCATGAAGAAAGGCATTATTGACATCGACCTGGCGAATAACCCAACCACGAGAGAAGCCAACAGACAGAACTAGACGAATAGTAGTAGGTTTAACTACAGGACTGAATGTCTCAGTGTAGTCAACCCCCTCAGTCTGAAGAAAGCCCTTAGCAACAAGACGGGCTTTGTAACGACTGATATAACCATCAGGGTTATGCTTGATCCGATAAACCCACTTGCAACCAATAATGTTGGCAGCAACAGGCAAAGGAACAAGATCCCAAGTATGGTTAGGATGCAAAGCATCAACCTTAGTACGCATAGCATCCCACCATACAGAATAACGCTGAGCCTGAGAAAAAGAAAAAGGCTCAGTAATAGGAGATGTGGTAGCATGAGTAGTAGGAGATGTGGTAGCATGAAAAAGAACATAATCAAGAAACTGTTTAGGCTGACGAGTATGATCACGAGAATGAGTAACCATAGGATGAGAAGGAGGGGGTGGAAGAGGGGGAGGAGAAGGAGGAGAAACAGGAGGGGTAGACAGAGAGGAGGAAGAAAGAGAGGAAGTATGAGCAAGAGAAAAAGGATAAAGAAGTATGAAGTCAACAATAGAAGAGGAATCAGGAAGGAAGAACCAGGAACCTCAAACACTGATTCATGAAGAACAACATGTCGAGAGGTGATAGTACGAGAAGTACACGGATCATAACAAAGATAGCCACAATGACTAGGAGCATAACCAAGAAAAAGACACGGAGTAGATTTGGGTGAAAGTTTATCCGCACAAGTGTTACCAAGAAATGGATAACACAAACACTCAAACGTACGAAGAAGAGAGTAGACTGTCCGTGTACCAAACAGAACCTCGTATGGGGAAGAATGATAAAGAATCGATGTAGGAAGTCGATTAATAAGATATGCAGCGGTAGCATATGCATCATACCAAAATTTCTTTGGTACGTGTGCATGAAACAATAAAGCACGAGCCACCTCAGAAAGATGACGATTTTTGCGCTCAGCCACCCCATTTTGTTGGGGTGTATAAGGACAAGAAATCCGATAAGTGATGCCAGAATTAGAGAGATATTGAGCCATAGCACCACGAGTTAGCTCAGGTGCACCATCACACTGGAGATGTTTGATGGTGCATAAAACAGATTTTCAACCAAAGGTCGAAAATGATGAAAACAATCAAGAGCCTGAGAACGAGCAGTCAATGGATACATCCAAGTAAAACGACTGAAATCATCAATGAAAGTAATAAAGTAAACATAGCCAGAATCAAGACATAACAGGAGAAGGAACCCATATATCACAATGAATAATATGTAAAGGAACAGTGGAATGAGAAACAATAGAAGTAAATGGTAAACGACTAGATTTAGAGATACAACATGAATTACAAGGTTTATTTAATGATTTATTAGACAACGGTAAACCAGAAATTCCAGATAGCACATGATCAGATGGATGCCCTAGCCTCGAATGCCAAATTTCCCGAGATGTAGAAAATGTAGCAGACAACGAGTAGAGATGGTGAGACCTAGCTCGCATGTGGTGGAGGAGCTCCCCTGTGTGAGTCTGTATAGACAAGCCAAAACATAAGAATAATACAGAAATAGGATGATCAATCACAAGTTGGGTGATTGATAAAAGATTTTTGGCAAGACCGGGAACCATAAGAACATGACGAAGAAGCAAAACACAACGAGGTAACCAAAGATAAGAAAAACCAATATGAGTGATAGGAAGAGATGTACCATTACCAATAATAACACGTTCAAGACTAGTGTATGGAACAGTGCCAAACACAATAGACGGGTCAGATGTCATATGAGCAATTGCTCCAGAATCAGGAATCCAAGACTCAACCTCCTGACATGAGCGAGAAATATCAACATGAAATCCATTGTGTGGAGAACTAGCCCAAGACTGCAAATGTGCAGGCCCAAAACCAGAGGGAACTGGCCCAACAGAAGAATCTCCAAATCCAGAATTAACTGGGCCAGATGCATGTGTTCCAACAGATCCAAAACCAACACTTGAATTATGACCGGCAGACCCAAAAGCAGTAGGCCCATACGAGTGTGAAGGCCCAACACCTAAAATACCAGGGGAATGCCCTAGATTGAGATTCGACATACGTACAGATGCATCTGGCATTGTATTCTCATACACCGAAGCCAAATTGGCAGTAAATCGACCATTAGAAGGCCATCGTGAACCACTACGAGCACCAACGAAACGACCACCAGATCCACGCGACCGATTACCACGCCAATTCAGACCACCACCATTGCCTCCGCGATGTATGTGAGAAGTATCAGATGGAGTATAACGAAAGTAACAAGTGGAAGCTTTATGTCTAATTTTAGAACAGATTTGACATGTAACATCCTTTGAAGAAGCAATATGTGGTGGTGATTGAGTGGAAGTAGCCATGGCCGCAAGTACTGGTGGTGTTGCTGTTTGTCTCTGCTTCAAACGTGCTTCATAGGTAAGAAATTTAGAACGTAACTGAGAGTATGTTAGAGATGTGTCCTGATTTTCAATATTCAAGACAAAATGCTCGTAATCAGTACTTAATCCGTGAAGAATCTGTAAAACAAGCACCTCATTTGAAATAGGATCACCAATTGCATTTAGTGAATCGACTATTTCTTTGGCTTCGTTTAGAAACTCAACAATTGATTTAGTGTTCTGTTTGAGCAGATGAAACTGTGTTCTTAGTTGAGATTGTTTGGCAAAAGTAATTTGAACAAACGAGTCTTCAATCGTTTTCCACAGAGAAGCAGATGGTGTAGAATTTCGAGCAAGATGAAGATGAATGGTGAAAGAGTTGTAGTTATCAAGGCTTGAACATAACCATCACTTTTCTCCCAAACTTCTCTTTCAACCGAATCTACAGCTGGAACAGGTAGATCTGACTTCAAAAACTTCAATAATCCCAAAGTCTTTAAAATAGTTACAATTTGGTGCTTCCAGTTCAGATAGTTGTTGTCATCAAGCTTAATAGATAGAAAATTTGCAATGTTTGGTAAGGTATTAACAGATGTTATGTTATTGACTGTTGCAGAAGAAGAAGAGGTTGCATACATGATTTGAGCTACAGTACGGATTGCCGAAAAAGTTACCGGAATCGTAGAGCTATAGCTCTGATACCATAAAGAAATAAAGAGTGAGAGAGAGAGTATATGTGTATGTATTATTTCACTATTTTTGTATTACAAAACAATAAGAGAGAGACCCTTTTATAGGAGCCTTAAGAATCTTCTAGAGAATCTATATTAGATCATAACCACCTCAACTAAACTCAACAACTATAACAACCCACTCAACAATCTTAACTAACTCTCTAATAATTATTAACCTAATTGATTAAGGTAAGATACACATAACATGTAAATATAATAAAAATTATGAGTTTAACTCTCACTCTGAGCAATATGTTTTGAGGCAAGATGTTTTCACAACAATGAGTTTTGTATTGAGGGGTTGGTGGTTGGTCCCGACTACATACAAATAGATAAGTCCGATTAAAATAACAGCTATAATTCAAATTAAAAAAAACTTTACAATTATTTCACCATAAACGTAAATTCAAAGTGCCATTCAGAAAAACCTCAAGAGTCAAAAACATGATATCATTTGTGGGCCAAACAAGCGACTTTAATTTGCTGACTAGCCTTATATCTCCTAATTTTATTATTCAAGCAAAGAGTGGGGCACGCTCTTACCCCCTTTAAAAATAGAAAAGAGAGAAGAGAAATTACATATATATATATATATATAGGGGAGGGATCAAATAAGAACTAGTTTTTTTTGTGGGAACTCTAGAAACCAATCTCAACCACTAGTTCTCAATGGCAAAATCGTAATTAACAAAAACATATTTAAAAAATTATAAATCAAAAATAACATAAAAAAAAAAAAATAAAAACACAAAAATGTTCCCCAACTTTCCCTCTTTCATAAAAAATATAAAAAAATTATAAAAAATAAAAAAAATTTCCGTTTTTTTAACGAAATTTATTTTACACATGTGTAATATCGGATTTACATATGTGTATAACTAGATTTACACATATGTAAACAACAGATGTACGATTTTTTAGAAAAGTATATCAATATGGTAGACGTTGGAAAGATAAAAAATATTAAAATTTTATGGTGAATTTTTTTTGAAAAAATGATGTCGTGAAAAAAGTTACGAACGTTAAAAAAAGGGGGAAATGGCATGTGATTTGCATGTGATAAAAAATGAGTGGCTGAGATTGGTTCTTAAAGTTCTCACAAAAAAGGTGGTTCTCATTTAAACTCTCCCCTATATATATATATATATATATATATATATATATACTAGCTTTAGTAAATCTTTGTATTACATGGGTTAAATAAATAAAACATTAATATAGTAAAATTTATTAATTATAAATAGTATTATAAGATATAATATAATTGAAATTATATATTAGAAATGACTATAACTAATAAAACAGTGATATCAACTTTTTAAAATTTTGTTTTAATTTTGTTATAAACATTTTTAAAATAAACATTTTTAAAGAAATAATAAACATTTTGTTATAAAACAAACCGTATAAAAATGTCATTTTTAAAACATATTTGATTCCCAAATTAATTATTTTTGGTTTTGAAAAATTGAAATTAATTTTTTTGAAATATTTTGTATTTTTTAAAAAGTTTTATGTTTTAGAAAATAATATTATTTTATAAAAGTTTTGTTTATTTAGAAATATATTAATAAATAGATCTTTTTTTAATTTATTAAATGTAAACGAAAGTTAAATAATATTATAAGTAATTAAGGTAATTATTTAAGAGAGAGAGATGTAGGAAAATTTTGGTGAGAATAATTGTGGTGATGACACGTGGCACCTCAGGTACTCTTTTATTAGAGTAGTAAGAAGTAAGATAAGATAAGATAAGATAATATATTATTAATTTATTAAAGGTGTTGTTCGAAAAGTGACACCCTGAAAATTCTTTTATAGGGTCGAAAGTTTTTGAGGTTCGGTTGTATATTATTTGTAAGGCCCCGTTCCCGTGAGGCTAACAGTTGGTAATTCATTTCACATAAAACATATAACTTTACATTTAACATCCATAAACATTGCAACAGAACATTAAAATAACTTTTCGTTTCCTTATAAATTCTTTTGCGAGTTGATACAATCGTTATTTCAAAACATCGTTCGTTCGCATTACAATGCAAAAACATTAAACAAAAGAATGTCATCCCAAAAGAGCTGAGTAACCATCACCTGCCAACTGGAAACACATAAAAGTCAGCGTTGCTGAGTGAGTTCTAGTTTTTATATTAAAACATACTTTGCTTTCATTAAAACCATTCTTTACTCTATAACAAATCATACTATACTTCCTTACATGATCACACATCGTACGTACACATAGATAATATCATTATTACCTTCTTTACTGTTCATCACTTTCTTTCTTTATCTCTTTAACTCTTTCGGATCAGTGCCATCAGCTATACCCCAAACGTATGCACACAACGGGTACTGGGCCGAAGATCATAAATGACTTCCATAACGCATAAAGCCTGGCACCAGCACCGGGGCAAGCGACAAAAATCCCAACTATATACTACACCTCAAATGTATGCACAGAGCGGGTACTGGGCCGATGATCATAAATGACTTTCATAACGCACAAAGCCTGGCACCAGCACCGAGGTGAGTAACCACTATAAACCATGTACTATATCAGTGGTCAGTCACAAAGACTGGACCCCTACGTGTATCCTTAAGGTGGGTTAGCTAAACCACACACAGTTGAGCTTATGACGTTTTAGATCCGTGCACCTCCGTACATTTTGCTTGCAAGCCTTTCTTTACTTTCTCTTTTGTTAATGCATGCATTCTATCATTATGTTCCTCTTTGATTATCTTTCACTTTACGTTACATAATACTTTATCATTTCTTTCACAACTATAACACATAAAGCCACGGGAAAGATAAGCATACATCATAACAAGGAACATCAACATGCATAGTCAACATCATCATACAGGGCATCATCATACATACATAACGTACATCATGCACAATCATACAATAACATACATCATCATCAATCATGCCCAACATAACCTCTATGGTCTCAAAAGCCGTCTACATGAACCCCGGGAACCTTCCACGTCAAAACTTACATATGCACTTTCCCTCGAAAGTTACCAAATAAACTATATTCCCTCGGGTACACAAGCTCTACTTGGGCGTATGGGCACCCTTCAGTCGCATGGCCTCCCATGCGACTGGACACTAGGCGAATGGGCCCTATGCGAATGGACCTAATGCGAATGGACACAATGCGGATGAACCCCATGCGAATGGACCTAATGCGGATGAACACTTGTGCGAATGGACCTAATGCGAATGAATCTAGGCGTATGGACCTCAGTCACATGACTCCATGCGAATGAACCTCAGTCGCACGACTCACAAGCGTATGGCTCCAGTCGCACGACTCGCATGCGAATGAACCTCAGTCGCATGCCATTCGGTCGCGTAGCCGTAGCTGATGCAGAATGCACAGTTCATCTCGAACCCAATCTGCGATTTTCGGCCTCCAAGCCCTCCAAAACTCGTTCTAAGCCCAAATCAACCATCCTAAACCTTAGAAACACATACCACAACACCATTCAAGCACACGCAAGCCCGAAAACAAACTCCACTCGCATCACACACAAACACATACATACGGGTTCAACACACATTTCAAAAACGGGTTTTACTATGTGTTCCAGCCCCAAATCAGTTGAAAACGTGTAAAAGAGGGGTCCTAGAACTCACACAAACAACACCGTCGAGTAGAACTTCAACCCAACCCGCTACACTTCAACTTTCACACTCGAATCCGAAAACCAAGCTTGAGACCATTTTTTCCCCTTTTCTCTCTTGGCTGAATTTTGTGAGTGTGGGGGAGGAGAGTGGGCTGCCCTCCCCTTTTAATCCCCCACTCTTCCAATTTTTCTCCCTTTTTGGCAAGTTTGGTCCATCGACTGTGGACTTTATTTCCTTTTCTTCTTTTGTCGGCCTCAAAGAAAATATCCGAGTGTTACATTATTAAATTTTAATATTTATACCGGTGTGAGTCATCTGACATAATGAAAAGAAAAAAAAAATTAAATTTAAAACATATGATAAAATTATGTCATCGAATAATAAGAAATAGTTAAATTGAGGATTTACAGTTGTATGAAATCTGATTTGAGAGGGGTGTAACCGTAAACCGAGGGGTGATGAGTGTTAGGTGGCTTTGACAACAAGGTTTCAGCAAAAACTAGACACTTGAGGCTTAAGATGACAATGACAATTAAGTTATTTAGAATCGAATACGTAATCAAACTAATTGTATCTTCAGTTGTTGTTAATAATGTAATATTATAAATTTAAGTGAATTGTTTACTAATTATTTTAGGTTAAGTGTTTAATGGTTGGAATAATGGAGTAAAGTTTCAAGTTTTCAAATTAGTTATTGGATATGTGAGTAAATGGATTTAAAGAATTTTTTAAAATATATTTTAGTTCATTTAGGTTTATAGTTGCAAAACTTCATAGGGGTTGATGACAAAAGCAGGGGAGGCATGAGAGAGGGTCGGGTGGGCGATTGCTCAGAAACCCAAATTTTTCTAAAATTCTATATATTATATATACATATAAACTATTAATATATCCAATAACATTGTAATTACTTTAGTCCGATAAACTTTACATAAGAGCTCATTATATTTTAAATAACTTAGTCTAATAACATTTATCTAATCTAAACTCAATTTAATATAATAATAATAATAATAATAATAATAATAATAATAATAATAATAATAATAATAATAAATGCTAGTAGAGCCTCTCGATTCGCTTAATTAAATAAACTAAATTTATTGTTATAATAATTATCGTCGTATTATATATATAATTAACCGATTAGGATAACATCTATATATTAAAATAGAGTCGTACATTTATCGCTTAAGAAAACTATTTTCAATTCCCTTAATTTAGACCGACAATCAAAATTCTAAGATCATACGTGGCTTAAACAACCTATCTTTATATCCGGTGGCCCCCAACCCACCTTCCTCCCCGTTAAAAAAGAAAAGAGAGATAATTAGTTTGTTCTTTAAAATTTTAAAAAATTTTTATCAATTATTTCAATTTCAGTTTAAAAGTTTATTATTTACTTTAATTTTAACCTAAAGTTTTATTATTTTAGATTCAAGTTGAAATAAATAATAAAACTTTTAAACTGAAATTGAAACATCTTATTAAACTTCTAAAGGTAAATTGATTATATAAATATTTTAAAGGAAAGTAGTTATTTCTTTTGAACAGCCAACGAATAATTTTTAAACTTGATTACCAGGATAAACCCATTGGCGAAAGGTCACCCATGCCCGCAAACACAGACAATACTAGTGACCCGGCTCGCTCACCATTCCAAAGAAAACCCACCACCTAAAGGCCCATTGTGGTAAAACCTTTGGCCCACGTGAAGAATGTTGCACCTATTAAGACTCCAATTCATAACATCACTTTGAAAAGTCATAGGTTGGCTCTTCCTAAACATTTGACTTAAGACTCGTTGGCAAAAGAAAAGTAGTTATATTGACGATCTTAAGAAGGAAAGTCACATTTAACTATTTTTTCAATTAAATCACTTGAATTTTTTATCTTAATTTAGTCATTTAACTTGTGTGTAATATGCTAATCCTAAAAACTTTAAAATTTGAATGCATAAAAAACTTAATGTTTTTAAAACAGATAAGCTTAATTTTTCTAGATTAATAACTTTTAATCCAAGTAAACAGATTTAAAAAGAAAAATAAAGCAAATAAAATATATAAGATTGACAAACAATTACACAAGTTAAATAACTAAATTAGAACAAAATATTAGTGATCTGTTTAAAACAATTTTATGAAAGTTGGTTTCAGTTCTCTGAAGTTTTCTTTTATTTTTTTCATCCCGGTATAAATTTTCTTATATATGAAGTTGTATTCAGAATATATGTTATTTTTTGGGTATTGTAGGTTATATCGAGTTAATTAATATGTTGGTACCGTTAATAATAAAATTGATATCCATCGAAGAACATCAATACTATTACATTCTTGTTTCTATCACCGTTTCCATCTCCAGATTCGAGTCGTTGTAACTACTTGTGTTTCTTTTACGTACTTAATCATGTTAATGTCACTGTCGCAACACACTAATGATCACAAACACGCCGCATCTTACGAGGTTTTTTTCAAAGAATTATACTTGTTAACTGAATAACAACCAATATATATACTAATTTTAATATTTTATACTTTTGACATTTGAACTATTATTTACTATTTAAACATTTGTATTTCTTATATATTAGTCAGACTAATCTTATCAGTTTGTTCTTACTAGGAGTGAGTAAAAACTAGTTTTTAACTATGGGAACCGGTAGAATTAGTTGGACCAAACCATTTAAAACCGGTTGTACTTATACTGGTTTGGTTTCCAATTCCTATTAAATGTGTACATATAGGGTTCCTGGTTCCTAACTCGGGTATATACCTAAAAATCGATAACCCTTGAGAAGTTTATATTTTAATAAAGGATTATTGAAAATTAATAATCCGAAGTTTTATTTATTTATTGAGATTAATCTCAACTCATAAAATATATACAAACACTTATAACTTTAAACTTATTTTCTTTCAACGATCTATTACTAACATAGAGTAACCCTCGTTAGTTTTTTTAATAATTGAGTTTAGTTTTAACTTCGTTGTCGGCCGGTCTCCATCGGGTCTGTTTTTGTGGGCCTATCCTCCATCGTCACCCGAAATCTACCTCCAATAATTGAGTTTAGTTTGTATGGTGAGTGATTTGGTTTGTTTGGTTGGTGATTTGGTTTATGATTTGTTAAAAAAACAAACAGGCTTTTTCTTACAGACTGTAGATATTTTTTTATCTCTTCTGCTGCAAATGTCTGCAGATGTGGTCTGCAGAGTACTGCAGACGTTTTTCTGTAGAAAAAATAAACAACACCTAATTAAATGATAAGGTTTTGTTAATGAGGCACGTCTTGCACGTACTTATGTACTTCTGTATTCTAGGTAATCTGTGGCAGGTTTTATTTCTCACATTTGATTGTATTACCTCTTGTATACACTTAAGATGAGTTCACTCTCTCTTTTAAATACTCCTTTGGTGGAGAAAATATACTTACAAATGTTTTACTTTTATAAGTTGTTTATGGCATGTACATAGTGTAGTTACAAGTGAAAGTCCTTACTCTTTCAAATCGAAATTAAGAAAACTAACAGGAAATATTGGGTACTACTGGGTCTGACAAGCACCACTCGTACAACTAGAGTTCAAGCGGGTGCAACATGATCTTGAAAGACTAACACATTATCATGACTTAATAAGTTGTGGTGAAAGGTAAACAAACAAACAAACATAATCAACTTCGATTGCAAAAAACACTATTTTCTTGGTTGGGTATGAATTAGTTAATATAATACATTACACATTACTTATGTTGTTATAACTCAAAAACTTTTGCTTACCTTTAAACTATTGAACTCGTCAATCATGTGTTAACATATTAGTATGTCTTTCTTAGGTCGCTAGTTTTCTGGTGTATTTAGAAGCACAACACGGGTCACTCATCATGGAAACAGTTTTATAACTTTGATCATGCATTACATTTAAACAGTGGTTTTTGGGCGCATGTTTTGCGTAGTTACGTTCATGTGTTATGGTTTTGAATTATTTAAACTTACTCTTCCGTATAATTTAAAACTTATAAAATGTGATGTTTATTTTGAAAATTCATATAGAGGTCGTTTAGAGTAACTAATGACTTGGAATCTGATTTGTTCACATGTCTCACGGTAAAATTTAACACGTAAATTTTTAGGGTGTGACAATCGATGACTACGATCCTAGTTTGTTATGCATCTCGCGGTAGAACTCAGAGATGGAATTTAAGGGTGTAACAGAAAAGAAAAAAGTACTAACTTTATTGTGTAACTTTTAAAAAAATATTTAAAAGTCATGTAAGAGTTTAAATGAAAGGATTTTAAATATCAAAAATGTAGAAAATTTCTTACCCATTAATGGTCTTGATCAACGATTAAGATTAAATTTTAGTGAAAAATTTCATTGTAGAAATACTTTTGGCATAACGACTTTTGTTAATTTTTTTAAATTTCCGTAATTTCTTATATGTTCATAACATTTATATCATAATTAATTTTTATAAAATTATCCTATAAAAATGAGTGTTTTTATCTTTACAACGAATATAGTATTGTTATATAAAAATATTTAAAAACATTATTCACCTCATATGATCTCTGCTCTCGTTGTGTATTTAGTGTATTCATTGTATTTTTACTTGTTAGTGTGTTTTTAACACTGTTGTGATTTCTAGAACGATGAATTCCAAAAAATCATAATAGTGAAACAATATTGTTGTATATTTCCAATATGTAAAATACAATGATAAAATAACAACTACTTAATCTAATAAATTAGAAACAATAACAAATCCCATAAAAATAATATTTTTTCATTTGTTTCTCACGAAAGTATTTATATAATTTTTTACACATAAATAACCAACATACGTTCTATTTTGTTTTACAAAAGTCTCTCAACAAGTTTTCTTATAAAAACATTATAACAATATTTTATACATGGAAGTCCCTTTACACATCAAATTTAAAAAAAATTAAAACAACTTTTCCACCACCTTTATACACCATTTAATTAAGGGTTAAACCATATTTAAACGAATGATTAAACAATTTTCACTTTTTAAACCTTGTTTTGACCTTGGTTTAAAAAATGCTCCACTTTCTAAATCCGAGCTTATATGTAAAGATACGTCGAACACAAGCCTTTCGTTTTCTTTCAAACTTTTGACCCTTTTCTTAGTTTTGTTATAAATATTTGGACTTTCATGTACTTTTAACAAACTTTTATATGTGAGCATAAATAAACGTTGAATTTCAATTATCTTTTTATATTTGATTAATACTTTTCAACAACTTTCTTATATAATATATGTATATATATTTTCTCTTCTCTTTGCAGTTTGCACACAATAAACTAAAAACAACGTAAACATAAGTTTCAAACAACACATGCATATGTCGCTCATTGCTCAAGGATAAAGTTCTGCATGCGGGTGGAATGGTCGACTAGTCGACACATGGTTTAAGGCAGTAACACCGACGTCGAAATCCTTTACACTTTCCACCTGCAAAGCCCTCAGATTCGCACACATGACCGCAGTTGATGTTGCTAAAGCACGACCCCTTGAACTTGTGGCTTTGCGTCTGGCACATCCTCCCTTCTACCACCATCGGACCACACATTTCTACATATATACACAATTCACGTTAATTATGGTAACACACATAATCATGTTCGCATACAAAATCAACTAGTTTGATGATTTTTTTACATAAAAATAAAAATATTCATGGTTAAGGTAGGGGAGGTGTATTAGTACCATTGGCCATGAGACACATGACAACAAGAAAAAATGTTGCAAACATCCTCGTTGAGGGTTTCATATTCACCTAGAGAGAGAAAGCGTGAGAGAGAGAGAGAGAGAGATGATAATATCACGAGCATGTATGGAAGTCTTTATATAGAGTTCATATGGTGAAGGTTGAGGCAGTATTTATGTAGACAGGTGTATATTGTGAGAACATATAAAAATAATAATTAATTTTTAATTTTATAAGTTTCAAAATAAAATATTTGAAATGTAATGTTATTGTTTTTGTACACCCCGTATTGTATTTTCTACGTTAACGTCATTATCTGACACTTGATAATTATTTAAAATTACCTATAAATGAAAATAATTATTATTAAAGTTACTCTTATAAGTTCACCCCACTTGTACTAAACCTAAGCCTTAAAATGAAATTTACACTAAGTTAAGGTGTCTGATGTCCTGGTTTGTCACACGTTTCGCAGTAAAACTCCGCACGTGAAATTTTAAGGTGTGACAGTTTTCTTTTAAAAATTAAAAAAGCAATAAACAAATTTTGTTAAAAGTATTTAAATATACATGTCATATAACCAACGAATGTCTAGCTATATGGTTAAGAAATTTAGAAAACGTATCCACAAATTTGTTTTATACTTTTTTATGCATATAACAAATAATATAGAAAATGCTTCGAATAAAAATAATTTCCAACTTAAAAAGTATAGAAATTAATCTAAACTATTAATTTTATTAACTAATAGTTGAGATTAAATTATAGAGAAGTTTTTTTTTTTGCGTAGTTTAGATATGATCATTTTTGTTTCTTCTTTTTTCGAGTTTCAACCCTTATATTTGAAACGTTTCATAACTTGTATATATGACACTAGGATAGTACCTCGTGTGTTACATAAATTAAATAAATAAAATATTAAATAGAATAATCAATTTAAGCTTACAATTTGTTACAATTTATAATATTATGTTTTTAATTGTTTTTTGAAACATTTTGGTTTTTTCTAATTTCATTAAAAAAATAATCATCCTTATAAACTAAAAAACAACGGTATTAAAATATAGTTCGTATTTAAAAAAAAGGATTTTTGTTTAAGAAAAAGTCTTATCTTATACATTTTTAAAGTGTGTTTTTAATAAAAGATTTAGTTTTTAACTTTTACAATGTCTATAATTGTTACAGTAGTGAGGCAGAAAAATAAAAATAAAAAAGTCTAATATGTTGACATATGTCATCTCAAACTCTTTTTTTACTATACACTAGGTTAATACCATGTGTATTACACGCGTTTAATAAATAAAATATTAAATAATTATTAATAAAAATAATAAATTTTAAAATAATCTTTTGATATAAGCTGTGATTGATATTATGTACGAGTTACAAAAGAACAATATTATCTATTAAACTTTTGCTTAACTTTTTTTTTCAAAAAATGTTGGTTTTTAAACAAATTGTTTGAGAACAAATTGTTTTAAAAAATATCACTTTTAATAATTTTTAACTATAACTTTGAAATTTAATTATTCTTGTTTTATAATAATTGTATTTTTTAAAAATCATAGGTTTTTAAATATACTGTATTTTTTTAAAACTTTGATATTTCTTTTGAAAAAAAAATTTATAATTTTTTTTATTTTATAAAAAAATTATTTCTTTACAAATTGCATTTATAGAAAGATCTCTATTTTAATTTTATATAAAAATATTTTTAATATGTAAAAAATTAAATAATATCATTTATAGTTAATGTAATATTTATTAGAAAGAGAAACAGAAAAATAAAATTTAAAAATTCTAGAATTGTGACGAGTGGCCTACAAAAATCTTATTTTATTAGTACAGATAGATAATAGATCTTTTACTAAAAAGTTATACCATACAAATGAGCATTTTCTATTTTTACTAAAAATCTTATTTTATTAGTACAACTATGTCTTTAATGCAATTTATTGTGTATTTTTGTTAGTTAGTGTTTTCCTGAATACTATTGTGTTTTTATAAAAGGATAAATTTTAAAATTATATAATAGAGAATTAACATTGTTGTGTAATTTTAACTAGGTTAGAGTCTATGTATTACATGAGTCGAATAACTAAAATATATTAAAATCATTAGTGTTATAAATATTTTATTTTCATAATGAATTAGAAATTATTACTCTATATTTAATATGTATTAATGAATTATTAAAATAACTACATTATATTTTATATGTTTAATAGTTTAGTTTACTTATGTACAATGAGTATCATTTAATATGAGAGAGACAAGACAAACACAAATATAAATATACTAGCTTTAGTAAACCCGTGAATTATACCGGTTGAATAAATAAAATATTAATATAATAAATTTATTAATTACACAATAATATTCTAAGATATGATACTACTGAAATAATAAAACAGTGATATCAACTTTTTAAAATTTTATTTTTATATTTTATTTAAAAAATAAACATTTTGTTCTGAAAAACCGTATAAAAATATCATTTTTTAATAATTTATTATTACAACTCCCAAAATTGATTTTTTTGTTTTAAAAAATATGAATTTAGTTAGAAATAACCTTAATGAATAGATTTCTTTCTAATTTATTAAATATAAAAATGTATTAAAATAATATTATTAGTAATTAAGGTAACTATTTAATAGGAGAGAGATACGAGAAAATTTTGACGAGAATGATTGTGGTGCTGACACGTGACACCTCAATTACACTTTTATTAGAGTAGTAAGATAAGATAATATAAGATAAGATTTGTTTTAACATATTTTAGTTCAAAAAGAAAGTCAAACTAATTGTTTTTATAAATTTCGTATTTGTTATGAGAGAGAGACGGGGAAATGATTTTTTTGATATGATAGAATGATGACACGTGTCATTTGATATGCTAGAATAATAATACGTGCCTTAAAAAACCTTTTTTATTATAGCTTATATATATTCATAAAACACAATGATAAATTAACAAGTAATTAATATAATACATTAAAAATAATAACACAATAACATAAAATGATATAAAACATAAAACATAATAAAAAATATATACAATTTAAATCGATCGTATATAGTTTAAGAAAAAAGTTTTTTCCTTTTTTCTAAGAAAAAATCAAAAACATTTTTATATACCTATATAATTACATATTTAAAGATAATAAAAAATCTATCAAAATTTAATATAAATGTGTCTAAAGTTGGAATAAAAACTTTCAATAAAACTTAAAAATATCTTTCAGAATTAAAAATAGAACTAAACGAACCGAATTTAACTGATTAAATCATTTAAACCGGTTTATTTGGTATTGTTATCCAATTAAAGTTATTAAAATGTTTATTATTCAGTTTTTATATAACAAATAAAAATAATTTAGATGGGTACGTATGACATCACCATTTCTATTTACTTCAACCTGAACCAAGAGTCAAAATGCTGTTCAAAAGAAACTAAAGTTAAAAAGGTGACATATACGTGGGCCAAACAAACTATTTTTATGTGCACTCCAAGCCGTATATCTCCAAATTTTAGTTCATTTACACAAAAAGTGGCCCCCCGGGTCAATTTATTATTTACTAAAGTACTAAACCTCCTAAAAAAGAAAAGATAAAATAAAATATTTTATATGTTATTAAAGATGTTGGTAGGTGTAAATAATTCCAACGTGGCACTGTTTGAGAACACACTAAAAAGGATATTGCGAACGAACATTACCATTGTTAAATGGTCATAAAATCGTCAAAATCATTAAGTTGGATTCTTCATAATTGGAGGGTCCAAAGATTCATTCTGAATCTTCATCATCGTGCGAGAATATCCGTTGAAAAACAAACAAAAGAACTTATTAATGTGTACGCACAAGATAACTTGAAGGCAAATCGACACAAATAAATTGATGGTGTATACGCAAATATGTGATTCGAGATGAATCTGCTAATCAATCCAATATTGTCAAGATCTATTGTAACAACACAAGCAAACCTTACCAATATATTTTATGTTTTGCTCCTAGCGTGTTATTAATCCAAAAACTCATGATCTTGATAGTGAAAATTTCGACCCTTTTATAAGAAAGGTTTCGACCCTTTTATAAGGAAGGTTCTGTTCTTCTCAACGGATATGAGTCTCATATCGGTTGAGGGGAAGAACAAAATATTTCTTATAAAAAAGTGGAAACCTCCTCTACCAAAACATGTTTTGCCTAGGTGAGTAATTCGTGTGAAAACAAAACCATGATTTCTTAGATGGACAATTATCGGGGACAAAACGGATAATATTTTTGGTACGTTTAATTGGGTTGGTACATCTATAATAACATTGATGCCCCATTCTGTTATTTCGTTATCTTCTTTACTCATCTACAGCTTGACTACGTTTCTATAGCTCTCTTAAGGCACTATTGACTTATCAGTTGACGGTTATCCTATCGCCTACTGTAAAAACTTTAATAATTTTATTTTATTAAATATTGTATTACTAATATTATTATATTATCTTACATTATATTAAATCCGAACATAATAGTGGAAAGGGTCTACGTTAAGGGATAAACCTTAAATTTTACTAGAGTACTTAAACAGATGTGTCGTCATAACAGTTTTTTATGCTTGATAAATTCTATTTTTCGTGTTGTTTACACCGTCCATTGACAGTTAGATTTTCTTTCTTATTAGTTTTTGTATGTGTTAGGTTACAAATTTGTGTTTATGTTTTTTCAGAGTAAATTACATGGATGGTTTCTATGATTATATTAAAATTTTGAATTTGGTCCTTTAAGTTTAAAATCTGTGAATATAGTCCCTAACTTTTATTTATCTTTCATATATGATCCCTAGGTCTGTTAGTCAATCGTTAGTAATGTTAAATATTATAAAAATTAGCATTTCACTTGCATTAGCCTTTTATTTAATTTCCCTTTTTAACTAAAATATTATTTTTATTTTATAGAAATTATTTTTTTGTTTTCAATTTTTTTATTTAATTTTTATAATTTCATATAATAAGATTATTATTTAATAAAATACGTTTTAAATACACAAATAAAAAAACGTTTTTAAAACATGTTTTTAAAAATGTTTGTCTTTTATACGTCATTTTAAAAGTTTTTATTTTTAAACTTTTTTAAATTGGTTGGTTTTGTAAACTTCTTTTTTATAAAACCATTCATTTTTATAACATCTTTTCTTAAACAAATTCTAGTGTGTTAAACATTTTTTAAAAACAATTCAGTTTTAAACGTCTTTTTAAAAGAAGATATTTTTATAAAGGTTTAAAAAACCCGCATATTGGTTTAAAAAAATATAAACCAAACATTTAAAAGAAAAAAAATAAAATATTTTTATTTGTGTATTAAATAATAAACATAAATATAATTAACAAGTTATAATAAAATGAAATTACATTTATTATCTCTACAAGTAGAATAGTTATTTTGATAAATTAACATTACTAACTGAACTAACAGAGTAAGAAGCAATAATAAAAGAGAATTATAATACTAGAGATTATATTTGTAATTTTTAAACTTAAGTACCAATCTAAAAATTAAATCACAGGACCATCCGCATAAATTACTCTTTTTTATTTAATAAAAATGTTGCCTTCTAGCGGATGGTAATTATAATTACTTTTAATTCTAATAATTAAACACAAGTAATAAAGGCTAAACACATTATAAATTACATTTCCCCCAACTTGAGAATTGATCTCTCTCGCATGGTTTTGAAAACCGGACCGGACCGGCCGGTTTGACCGGTTGGACCGGGAACCGGTCACTGAACCGGTCCGGTTCAGTGTATAAAACCGTTTTACTGTTGAACCACTTGTCGGACCGGTCGGACCGGGAACCGGACCGGTTGAACCGGTTTTTTTATATATTTTTTATTTTTTTGTAATTTTACATATATTTATAAAAAATACTTATAATTTTATCCGGTTCTTATATACGGTCCGACCGGTTGAACTGGTGGGACCATCGGACCGGTAAGAAATCCGATTCACTATCCGGTCCGGTTTTAAAAACATGTCTCTCGTGTGAGCTTTTTTCTCCGACACACTTACTTCGTAATAATATCACATTATTGAAGTGCGTTGTAAAGATACACCTTTCAGTGTACACCAAATTACAAGTACATTAGAGAATTGAACACTAAATGTCGGATTACAATTAATACGAAATTCACAACCCGAATGTAAGAAGCCTTTATTAAACGACATAAACATGACATAAATAATCTGGTCGAACAAAATTTTAGTTAGCAGACATATATGGTAAATAGTAGGGTAGCTTGGTTGGAAAATTTAATCTACCGCATATGTCGTATTCACTGAACCGCTTAGGCTAACAGTATGATCATCACATGTCATGTCTTTAGCATCTGCTATGGTGAGAATTGGCATCTTCACTACTCACATCTTGTGTACGCATGCGAGTATATGTCGTGTCTTTATTATCAACACCTGCCTGCAATAATGCCAAAAACATTAATATACATAATTTAAGAACAACATCATATCGAACGGGCTATGAACTGTTGCGTCAACCAAAAATTTAGGAGAATGATAATTGAGTGAGCGACATGCACGACATACACATCGAGCAACTAATATTACTTTTTGATCCGTTGATGCCTCATATGATAACAATGTACGCATGCAAATACTTACATTGAGAGACAAGTGTTGGTGGAAGTCTTGCAACTATCTCCAACATATCTAGAAATGGAAGATCAGGCATATATCGTGGCTTTTGTCGGGAGTAACTAAAGTGTAGATGCGTAAAACAATCTATATATCATAAATACAACAAATAAAACTATAATTGTAAAACAACATGTAACATGTTATATTGTTATAATATAACGAAACCCTAGTAGTAATTAGAAGTCAAATAGATTAGCATCTGTTCATATGGCAATATTACAGAATCAATACCTTTTTCTTATTTGCATCTAATGTGAAGTGTCGGTCCTATAAAAACCTACGTTTAAGGGTTTCCAGAGATTTTTTCTCATACAACTTATAATTTAAGGTAATCTTTATATTTTTTTGTTAAAGATGTGTTAGTCTTGCAACAGAACAAAACAACAACACATAAGGCGAGAAAATTGCAAAAATAATCCTTGTGATTTGATCATATTCCAAGTGTGGTCCCTAGATATTAAAACTTGCAAATAGAGTCCAAACATTTGAAAGTTTGTTGTAAATTTAATCATCACCGTTAGTGCCCGTTAGTTTTTAACGGTATGTGGACTAGATATGCAATATGATTAAACCAAAGGACTAATTGTGCAAATTGCTCAAAAAATTAGAAAAATTGAAAATCAAATAAAATTTAAAAAAAGTTAAAATCAAACATAAGAAATCCAAATAAACATCAATAATAAATTTTAATAATTTTTAAAACAATAAAATAAAGGTTACAAAATCAAATCAAATTCAAAACTAAATAAAAGTAAAATAAAATGTATGTAAAAAAAGAAAGCGAAAAGTATTGAAAAAGAAGTATGTAATTAAAGTAAAAAAATTACATAAAAACCAAGTAAAATTAAAATTATAATCGAATAAACATTTATAAAATTCAAAATAAATATTAAAAAAATCATATTAAAGTTAAAAAAATAAAAACTATTTAGTTTCATTTTTATTTTTGGATTTATACTTTCAAAAGGTTTTTGTATTCTTCAATTTATATGCATTTTATTGTTACTTTTATTTACTTTTTAAATTTAGTTTAATCTTTAAACTTAAATTTATTTTGTAACGATTATTGAATTTCTTTATTAAGTTTACTTGAATCTTTTAAATTTTAATTTATTTAATTTTTATATAATATTTTTAGTTTTTTTTTATTTTTTAAGAAAAATTGCTCAATTGGTCCCTATAGTTTGATCATATTGCATATTTAGTCCCCATATCATTAAAAACTAATGGACACTAATGGGTGATGACTAAATTTACAACAAACTTTTAAATGTTTGGACTAAATTTGCAATTTTTAATATTTGGTGACTAAACTTGCAATATGATCAAAGCACATGGTCTATTTTTATATTTTTTTCACATAATGCTTTGGCATAGGTAGATTAATAACACACAAATGATCAATACATAATCCTTACTCATACACGATTTCAATTGTATCTAATCTTTGAATATAGTGTTATAATTAATAGATTTTAATTATATCTAATATTTTATTTATTCAACCCGTGTAATTTTAGTGGTTACTAAAACTAGTGAGATATATGAGTCTTTTACATTTGAATATGTGATGAATATGTGTTACCATCTCCCGCGCGTTTAAAATACAAAGGTGCTTTAAGTCAGTTGCAACTAATGTGAATCTGCCGCATGATCTAACAAGTACCTTGACATCTACTAGAAATAATAGCGGATAATGGGTTAACCTAACACACTACATGGCGTTGGACGATGATCTGGTGGTGTTTGTTTGTCGTTTAAGAATATGAAACAAGCTTACTTTGAGATATGTTTGTGTTACATGTAACACCCGGATATTTATTATTTTGAAGCCGTGAAGAAAGAAAAGAAAATAAAGTCCAAAAGTCGAGGGACCAAACCCGCCAACGAAGAAAAATTGGGAAATGTGGTGACATATGTAGGGAGAGGGCAGCCCACTCTCCCCACACTCACATTTCAGCTACAAAGAGAAGAATAGAGAGAAAGAGGAGAAAAAGAGGAAAAAGTGTTGGTTCGGGTCGGTTCGGGTCGCCAAAATCGTCGTGAAGCAAGCCGAATCGAAGCTCTTGTTGTTGTGCTCGTTTAGGTGAGTTCTAGGACCCCTCTTTTACTTGTTTTCAAACGATTTGGGGCTGGAAAACATATGAAATCGAGTTTTTCGTATGTGTGTAAGTTGACCCGTTTGTGTATGTGTATGTATATGTATGACGCGATTGTGACTTGATTTCTTGCTTGGTTGTGCTTGAATGATGTTATGTTATGCATCCCTAAGGTTTAGGATGGTCGATTTAGGCTTAAAATGGGTTTAGATGAGTTTGGGGGCCGAAAACCCTTGGCTGCAGTCGGGTTGAACTGCATTCTGCATCAGTTAGGGCTAGGCGACCGACTGGAGGCCGAATGGAGGCCGTACGGCCGATTAGGGTGCGATTGGGGTCCATTCGCACGATTGGGGTTCATTCGCACGACTGGAGGCCAGTCGCATGGGGTCATGCGACTGAGGGTCCATTCGCACGACTGGATGTTCATTCGCATAGGTGTTCATCCGCATTAGTTCAATCGCATGATGTTCAGTCGCATGGAGGCAATGCGACTGAAGGGTGTCCATACGCCCGAATAGGGTGTTGAACCTGAGGAAAGTGTAGATTGACTTCTGACTTTCGGGGAAAGTGCAGATGTAAGTTTTGATGTAAAGGTTCCCATAAGGGTTTTTAAGATGACGATCGAGGTCTTAAAAAGCATGTTGGGCATGATGAGGGTGATGATGTTGCATGTTGTGTATGTATGATGTTGCCATGTATGATGTGATGTTGATGCGATGTTGATGCATGTTTATGTTCCTTATGATGATGTATAATATCTTTCCTGTGGCTTTACTTGTTATGATGACTGAACGAAGTATTATGTAACGTAAAGTGAAAGATAAAGAAAGAGGAACATGATGAACGAATGAAACGTCTTGCACACATCGGATACGGGGTCCTTCTTGGTGATTGACCCTAAATGTAGAACCTCTACCGCTCACCCCTAGTACTGTGGCATACGTTTAGCTATCATTCGTTGACTTCGGCCCAGTAGCTAAGACTGATGGTTACTCCTAGTACCGTGGCATACGTTTAGCTGTCATTTGTTGACTTCGGCCCGGTAGCTACGACTAACCGGGGTGTAGCACATGGTATTGGTTTGGGATGATGTCCGATGCGCAAGTAAGGTAATGAAGAACGAAGACGATGAACGAATGAAGAAGATAATAATGATATTATCTATGTGTAGTATGATGTGTGATCATGTAAAAGTACGAACGGTTTTATATGAAAGTAAAGTATATTTTATTTATAAAACTAAACTCACTCAGCAACGCTGACTTTGATGTGTTTCCAGTTGGCAGGTAATGATTGCTGAGGATGGCACGGGCGACTACTCAGCTCTTTTGAGATGGCATTCTTTGATTAATGTTTTTGCACTGTAATGCGAACAAATATTTTGTAATGAATGTTGTATTAGTTTGCAAAAGTATTTACATGGAAATGAAAGTTTGTTTTAGTTTTCCGCTGCGATTTATTAAATACAAATGTAATTATATGTTTTGTGTGCAATGAGAACCCAGCTGTAAGCGTCCGGGAACGGGGCCTTACAAGTTGGTATCAGAGCCAAAGTTTAAGTGAAATGGGTAAATTTTCAAAATAAACCTAATCTTAAACTGAGAATGGGACGGAAAGGGAATGGGATGCCAATCTGAGTAGCTGCGTGCCATCAGGTATTTTCGTAAAGTTAACGGTTTTATGTGCGCATGGTTTGTGTTATGTGTGTATGCAGATTTAAATACTGATGTAGTCAGGACAGGTAATACTTGGGGTATGAAGAGTAAAGTAAGTGGCTAATCACAACTGGCCACTGTAATTAGGGACTTACTATACTTGACATAAACTGAGTTGTTTCCTTGAATGACCGTGTTGGTGTTTGAATCTTTCAGTGTGCGTGCGATGGCCGGGGGTAGATCTTCGAAAGCTTCTAGGGGTGGAGGTCACGGTGCTGAACCGCGCGACCAAGAGAGGGAGACCAGAGTTGAGAGGGTGGTTCATGAAGAACCAGAGACCCCTCATCCGGAGGGTGGCGACAAAAGCGCCAATCTGAGAGCCTCAGTAAAAGAGGCTGTTGTAGAAGAAGTCCATCAGGTCATGCAGACAATCTTACCGTCTGTGGTGACTGAAGTTATTAAGGCTGTACGAGAAGGGGAAAGAAAAGAAAGAAACAGATCCTCTGGAGGACGGGAACAACCAGAGCCGGAAACGGTTCTGTCTGATGAAGAAGAAGAAGAAGAAGAAGAGCCTGTGCCAGAGGCAGTGCGAGGATGTAATTATGGGGCTTTTATGAGATGCAAGCCCCCTACTTTTGATGGAAACGGCACTGCTGCAGCTGCTCACGGTGGGTGAGGGAAATGGAAGCTGTTCTCGATATCAGCGAGTGCCGAGAGGACCAAAAGGTGAAGTTGTTTACCCACTCTTTTGTGGATTCAGCTCTGTGTTGGTGGGATAACATTGTCCAAGCAGAGGGTAAGGGCGAGCGGGAGAATGAAATGGCCCGAGTTGAAGAAGATGGTGATTGAGGAGTTCTGTCCTCACAGAGAAATGGATAAGTTGGAAAGGGAGTTTTTACAGTTGGAGGCTGGAACCATGACACACCAGCAGTATACCACCAAGTTTAACGAAATGGCACGGCTTGTGCCTGATCAGGTGACGCCTCTGTCTCGGAAAATCAAGAGGTATATTCAGGGTTTACCGGTGGATGTTCGCCGGCATATGATCGCCGCCCGGCCAAGCACGTTTAGGTCGGCGGTTGATTTGGCAGGGAGGCTGTATGATGAGTGGGAGGTGGTGGTGGCTGAGGCGAGTAGGAAGGGTGGTGGTGATCGAAACTGGAACGGGAAACGGTTTGGTCGGGGTGATGCCCCGATGGGTAACAAAAAGGCACGGGTGGATGAACGCCGTGTGGTCACATCAAGTGCGGGGTCGAAAAGGTGTGGCAAGTGTGGAAGGGAGCACAGGGGGAATGTAGGTTTGGGTCAAACTTGTGCTTCAAGTGTGGGAAGACAGGGCATATGGCGAAGGATTGCATGTCGAGCAAATGTTTTAACTGTGGGGAAACTGGTCATATGAGCAGAGATTGTAAGAAGTCGAGGACTGAGGGTTCAGGGTGAAGAAGACGGGAAGTGATGAGGGCCAAGGGCGAGCGCCAGGGCGTTCACCATGACACAGGAGGAGGCTAGGACGGACCCTGACGTTGTGTCCGGTACGTTTCTAGTGAACCAGACTTTAGCTTCTGTGTTATTTGATTCGGGTGCTAGTAAGAGTTTTATTTCTGCTGCTTTCTGTGCTAAGCTGCCTGTTAGTAGTAGATGTGTTGATGCGCCTTTGATGTAGAAACTGCCATAGGTAAGTCTACCAGGATTTCTGAGATGATAGAGAATTGTGATGTGGAACTTGAGGGTCACAAGTTTCCTGTTAGACCGTTTGTGATGACCTTGGGTGGTTTCGATTTGGTTCTTGGGATGGATTGGTTGGCGGATTTCGAGGCGAACATTGTGTGTCGCAAGAAGATGGTTCGGTTGACAGCGCCTGACGGAAGTTTGGTAACGGTTTATGGTGATCGGGTTACTACGATTCCGAAGGTGATCTCAATGGCGGTGGCGGGAAAGTGTATGAGGCGTGGATGTAGCGCCTACTTGGCTTATGTAAAGGATGTGGATACACCAACACCACAACTAGCCGATGTACTGGTTGTGTGTGACTTTCCAGACGTGTTCCCAGAAGACTTATCAAGAGTGCCACCTGACAGAGAGATTGAATTTCAGATTGATTTGATACCGGGTGCCCAACCTGTGCCAAGGCACCATATCGATTGGCTCCAACGAGATGAAAGAGGTGATGGAGCAGTTGCGAGAGCTGCTTGATAAGGGGTTCATTAGACCGAGTATCTCTCCTTGGGGTGCTCCGTCCTATTTAAAGAAGAAGGATGGTAGTATGAGGATGTGCATTGACTACCGCGAACTGAACAAGTTGACAGTGAAGAACCGCTACCCTTACCGAGGATAGATGATTTGTTCGATCAGCTTCGGGTGCTGGTGGTGGTTCTCGAGGATAGATCTTCGATCTGGTTATCATCAGTTGAAGGTGAAGGAGCAAGATATCCCTAAAACAGCTTTCCGTACGTGCTATGGTCATTACGAATTCTGGTCATGTCCTTTGGTTTGACCAACGCGCCAGCTGCTTTTATGGATCTGATGACCGTGTGTGTCGGCCTATGTTGGATAAATCAGTGATTGTGTTATTGATGATATCCTGATTTATTCGAAGAACGAGATTAAGCATGCCGGTCACATTCGAGAGGTTCTAGAGACGTTGAGAAGGGAGAATTGTATGCTAAATTCTCCAAGTGCGCATTTTGGTTGCGCGAAGTGCATTTTTGGGTCATGTGGTGAATCCTGATGGGATTATGGTTGAGCCGGCGAAGGTGGAGGCGGTTATGCAATGGAAGTCACCAAAGACGCCATCCGAGATCCGTAGTTTCTTGGGCTTGGCGGGCTACTATAGAAGATTCATCCAAGACTTCTCTAAGATTGCTTCACCACTAACTAAGTTGACCTGAAAGGATGTGAAGTTTGTATGGGGTCAAGCTCAAGAGAAGGCGTTCGAAGAGCTGAAGGCAAGACTGACTCGAGCTCCTGTTCTGTCATTACCCGATGGAAGTGAAGATCTAGTGGTTTATTCTGATGCTTCCTACTCGGGGTTGGGGTGTGTGTTAATGCAGAGAGGGAAGGTTATAGCCTATGCATCTTGACAGTTAAAGGTTCATGAGGTCAATTATCCTACTCATGACTTGGAGCTAGCAGCCGTGGTCTTGCATTGAAGATCTGGAGGCACTATCTCTACGGGACGAAGTGCACCATATTCACCGATCATAAAAGCTTGAAGTATTTCTTCGAGCAAAAGGATCTGAACATGAGGCAGAGGCGATGGTTGGAACTTATAAAGGATTATGATTGCGAGATCCATTACCATCCAGGCAAAGCTAATGTGGTGGCGGATGCCCTTAGCCGAAAGGAAAGGCCCGAACCGATTCGGGTGAAAGCTTATCAATTAATCATGACCTCCGATGTGATGAAGCAAGTTAAGGAGTTTCAAGATGAGGCATTGAAAGAAGATCACCTTAACTCGGAAAGAATGAGAGGTCTGGTTGGGGAATTGGGTGAAAACACACTCGGTGTTAGAACTCGATTCGGTCGAGTGTGGATTCCTCGTTTTGGGGATCTACGGGTGAAGATAATGGATGAAGCCCACAAGACTCGATACTCCATTCATCCTGGTGCCACGAAAATGTACCATGACATGAAGAAAGATATTGGTGGCCGGGTATGAAGCGTGACGTGGTGGAGTATGTGAGTAAGTGCCTTACTTGCTTACAGGTGAAGGCAGAGCATCAAAAGCCGTACGGGAAGATACAACCTTTGGATATACCAGAATGGAAGTGGGAGCACATCACCATGGACTTCATTACGAAGCTGCCACGTACCCCGAAAGGGATGATGCCATATGGGTGATAGTTGATCGTCTGACGAAGAGCGCTCATTTTCTACCGATCCGCGAGACGTATTCATCTGAGAGGTTGGCTGATATGTTCATCAAGGAAATCGTAGCTCGTCATGGTGTGCCGGTGTCTATTGTGTCTGATCGTGACACTCGGTTTACATCTAATTTTGGAAGAAATTCCACGACGCTATGGGGACGAGGTTACATATTAGCACGGCTTATCATCCCCAGACTGATGTCAGTCAGAAAGGACCATTCAGACACTGGAAGACATGCTCCGGGCGTGTGTGATCGATTTTGGTGGAAGTTGGGACGACCACTTACCGTTAGCCGAATTTTCATACAACAACAGCTATCATGCCAGTATTGGTATGCCACATATGAGATGCTATACGGTAGGAGATGCAGAACACCCGTTTGTTGGGGTGATATTGGTCAGAAGGAATTGGGGAGCGTCGAAGTAATCGAGGCTACGACAGAAAAGCTTGAAAAGATTAAAGCCTTCATGAAGGCAGCCAAAGATAGACAGAAGTCGTATGCCGATAAGCGACGTAGGCCAATTGAGTTTCAGGTGGGTGACCGGGTTATGTTGAAGGTCTCACCTTGGAAGGGTATTATCATTCAGAAAGCGGGGCAAGTTGAGCCCAAGATATATAGGCCCTTTCCGAATCGTTGCTCGAGTAGGAGAGGTGGCCTATAGATTGGAGTTGCCGGATGAGTTAAGTGGAATTCACCCGACATTCCATGTATCTCATTTAAGGAAGTGCTTAGCAGATGAAGATATGATTGTCCCATTGGAAGATATTGAAGTAGACGAACGGCTCAATATGTGGAGCAACCAGTGGCAATCATCGACCGAAAGGAGAAAAGGCTAAGGAATAAAGTGGTTCCTCTTGTGCGTGTACAGTGGAAGCACAGGAAGGGATCCGAGTCAACGTGGGAGACTGAAGAAGAAATGAGACAGCATTATCCACATTTGTTCGACGAATAACAGGTTTCGGGGACGAAACCTATTTAAGGGGGGTGGACTTGTAACACCCGGATATTTATTATTTTGAAGCCGTGAAGAAAGAAAAGAAAATAAAGTCCAAAAGTCGAGGGACAAACCCGCCAACGAAGAAAAATTGGGAAATGTGGTGACATATGTAGGAGAGGGCAGCCCACTCTCCCCCACTCACATTTCAGCTACAAAGAGAAGAATAGAGAGAAGAGGAGAAAAAGAGGAAAAAGTGTTGTTTCGGGTCGCCAAAATCGTCGTGAAGCAAGCCGAATTGAAGCTCTTGTTGTTGTGCTCGTTTAGGTGAGTTCTAGGACCCCTCTTTTACTTGTTTTCAAACGATTGGGGCTGGAAAACATCTGAAATCGAGTTTTTCGTATGTGTGTAAGTTGACACCGTTTGTGTATGTGTATGTATTGTATGACGCGATTGTGACTTGATTTCTTGCTTGGTTGTGCTTGAATGAGGTTATGGTATGCATCCTAAGGTTTAGGATGGTCAATTTAGGCTTAAAATGGGTTTAGATGAGTTTGGGGGCCGAAAACCCTCGGCTGCAGTCGGGTTGAACTGCATTCTGCATCAGTTAGGGCTAGGCGACCGACTGGAGGCCGAATGGAGGCCATACGGCCGATTAGGGTGCGATTGGGGTCCATTTGCACGATTGGGGTTCATTCGCACGACTGGAGGGCCAGTCGCATGGGGTCATGCGACTGAGGGTCCATTCGCACGACTGGATGTTCATTCGCATAGGTGTTCATTCGCATTAGTTCAATCGCATGATGTTCAGTCGCATGGAGGCAATGCGACTGAAGGGTGTCCATACGCCCGAATAGGGCTGTTGAACCTGAGGAAAGTGTAGATTGACTTCTGACTTTCGGGGGAAAGTGCAGATGTAAGTTTTGATGTAAAGGTTCCCATAAGGGTTTTTAAGATGACGATCGAGGTCTTAGAAAGCATGTTGGGCATGATGAGGGTGATGATGTTGCATGTTGTGTATGTATGATGTTGCCATGTATGATGTGATGTTGATGCATGTTTATGTTCCTTATGATAATGTATAATATCTTTCCTGTGGCTTTACTTGTTATGATGACTGAACGAAGTATTATGTAACGTAAAGTGAAAGATAAAGAAAGAGGAACATGATGAACGAATGAAACGTCTTGCACACATCGGATACGGGGTCCTTCTTGGTGATTGACCCTAAATGTAGAACCTCTACCGCTCACCCCTAGTACTGTGGCATACGTTTAGCTGTCATTCGTTGACTTCGGCCCAGTAGCTAAGACTGATGGTTACTCCTAGTACCGTGGCATACGTTTAGCTGTCATTTGTTGACTTCGGCCGGTAGCTACGACTAACTGGGGTGTAGCACATGGTATTGGGTTTGGATGATGTCCGATGCGCAAATAAGGTAATGAAGAACGAATGAACGAATGAAGAAGATAATAATGATATTATCTATGTGTATGTATGATGTGTGATCATGTAAAAGTACGAACGGTTTTATATGAAAGTAAAGTATGTTTTATTTATAAAACTATAACTCACTCAGCAACACTGACTTTGATGTGTTTCAGTTGGCAGGTAATGATTGCTGAGGATGGCACGGGCGACTACTCAGCTCTTTTGGGATGGCATTCTTTGATTAATGTTTTTGCACTGTAATGCGAACAAACTATTTTTGTAATGAATGTTGTATTAGTTTGCAAAAGCATTACATGAAATGAATGTTTGTTTTAGTTTTCCGCTGCGATTATTAAATACAAATGTAATATATGTTTTGTGTGCAATGAGAACCCAGCTGTAAGCGTCCCGGGAACGGGGCCTTACATTACAGATGTTTGAAGTTTAACAACCACTAATTGGATGTGTTAATGTGTGCACTAGACATTAACTAGAAAAGTGGAAGCTTGTCCAAGCGAAGGTAAAACGGTCGGGAGTAAAAAGCTCAAGATGAAGACCTAGTGCATGGTTCTCTGGTATCAACGCATAGTGCTCTGAAATCTACACATCAACCAATGCAAAGCAGAGGAAAAATCAAGTTTGCAAAAGAGCCATCGCATAGTGTTCTGACACTAACGCACCATGCTCTGGGCCTTCTCAGTTATGTGAAAATTTAAAGGGAATCCATAGGGTTACGAACCTAACTTTCAATCTGTGATGTTTACAATGGTTTCACTCAGATCAAGCATCCGCGGACCATCACCATCCAAGATTCAAGTATGCCGATGAGCGATTATTCGTTCATAATCACGTCTAGGATGAAAGATTTTTATAAGTGAAGCACTAGGTTTAGTTTAAATTAATGTTTTGGTTTTTTTAACACAAGAATCTAATTTTGAGTTTATTTAAGTTAAAGACTTATTAATGTTTAAATATTTGTGTGCCTTTATTTGTATACGGTTTCTTTACATCGTGAGCAATTTGATGTGTATGTGAATTCGTTACAAGATAAATGGTAATTGTGAGAACGAACGAGTATTAAAATATTATTTCATAATTATAAAATTAATTAATCAAACTATATTACAAAGATATGTGTATGTGTCTCTCAATTAATTTGTATGAAAAGGTGTGTGTATCTTTAAATTTGAATTCTGGGTGGTTTATTTTTTCTCATTGTTTTTAAAACATTAAATCAAAATAATTGTTTTCTTTATTGTCTTCCTTTGATTTAAGTTACACTCCAAAGAAAACCCAAAAACATTTGCTTTTTGGTAACATTTTTGTGAAACATTTGCTTTTTGGTAACATTTTTGTGTTTTAGTTCGATAGTTTACGAGTTTACACGTTTCATCAATAATCTGTGAAGACGACTTTAATCACATATAATAGTAATCACAAGTATTTAATTCTTTAAAATTAATTTGCTTTTATCGAACCATGACAAAACGATCCGATAGTGCTAACTAGGCTTGATAGTGACCTATTAGTACCACAAGGAGATGCGGATATTCGTTGTTGCTACTCACAAAAGCCTTAAACCACAATCTTATCATGTAAACATTTGCTGCCACGTTGGTGACATCTACCAATGCTGCTAGTAGAATACCTACTTTCCAAACCTTTTTCAATTTTTACCTACAACACTATATATAATCCGAAATCCATCAAATCCAAAACAAAAAATAATAGCTCTTTTAAAAAAATTGTTCGAAATCAGTTTGTTAACAAAAAATACCGGCTTTTCTGCAAACTCAACCAAACCCGAGCCCACCCTGACTTAGCTCATAAATCGACCGGTGTGTTTGTGTGTGGAGAGAGAGGGGATAAGGTAAATAATAATAATAATAATAAGGGGTAACTTTGTAAAATAGTAACCAACTTTCAAAAATGTTCCAATTAAGTAACTCAAGTTTTAAAAGTATTCCAATCAGATCACTCATTTTTATATTTTATACAAATTAAAAGTCATAACATATTTTTTAATATGTTATACTTTTGGATTCAGTTAAAAAATAATTTTTTCTATCTTTTGATGCTGATATAAAACGTTGACGTAGATTTTAGGCATTTTTTTTATTTTTTTCATAATTAACATGTTTTTTTTATTTTTAATATAGTTTTATATATTGAAAATTCTAACTCACATATCTTTTTCATCATTACTTTCTTGTCATAATAAAATTTGGTAATGATTCGATTGATCGTTTGGAGGTCCAATTTGAGAAAAATATGCATGAGTGACTAAATTAGAACACTTTTGAAACTTGGTTACTATTCTGTGATATTTTCCCTAATAAGAATATAATAATGATAATGATAATGATAATAATAATAATAATATAATATAATAATAATAATAATAATAATAATAATAATAATAATAATAATAATAATAATAATAATCGATTGAACAATCACATCACACATATAGATAGAAAGATCCCAACATGCGCACTAGGTAGGAAGTCCATCAAACCAAACAAACCACATAACCTTATTCAAGCAAAATCTAACACACATCAAACTAACAACAACTTAAACACGACCATCAAACAACGCATATGTCGCGGGCCGGCCCGCGACGAACTAGTAGATCGATCTAACAGTGTTTGGTGCAGAAACACCGGCGTCGAAAACCACGACACTTTCCACTAGGAAACCCTTCGGATTTGCACACATTACCACAGTTGGTGTCACTCAAGCATGTTCCCTTGAACTTGTGGCTCTGTGACTCGCATGTTCTCGCTTCCACCACCGTCGGACCACCTATATCTGCACACACAACACACGTTAATTAACACCTACATATATAGATGATGTTCATACACACTATGATCTACAAGTTCATAATTGAAGTTATAGTTAAAGATATTATTAATGTTTTTAAGATGCTTGAGGTAGATATATGTGGGTACGTACGTACCATTGGTCATTAGACACATGACAACAAGCAAGAATGTTGCAAACAGCTTCATGGAAGGCTTCATCTTCATCTATAGAGAGAGAGAGAGAGAGAGGAGAGAGAGAGAGAGAGAGTGGAGAGATGATGGTAGATAAGCATTATTAGCATATTTGGAGGTGTTTATATAGAGTTTATTTTGTGAAAGGTGTGCTTATTTTTATACTTTCATTGTTCGATTATGAAAGAAAAAAAACTAGTTAATATCTCATATAATATAATTATAGATCAGATGGAGAAAAACGTAATAGTGTTTTAGAAAAAATGAGTAGTAACCTATTTAATAACTAGACTCGTGCAAGGCTCGGCTCGTTTTGATACTGGCTAAAACTGAGCCTATATATATCTTATGTGTTCGTTTTAATTTTTCAGAACTTGTCGATTTTAGTTATGAATGGTTTGTTAATTTCAAGTTTTAAAATATGCGAAAAGATCTTTTTAATTTAAACATGGAATTAACGAAAGCTACTATGTTAGATAAAATTTAATTGTAACTTTTCTAACATATAGCGTTTTATTACTTTAGTTATTATTTGGTTAATTGATCACGTTATAAGTAATTAATATAAAAAATCCCATTATGTTGTCTTATTGCGCCCATACATCTTTTTAAGTCTTGGTAGCCACTGAAAAAGACTATACAAGAGCATTCAGAGTAAACACTTCTATCTCTATCTTCTATCTTTATTATTTAAATACTTTTTATACTTTACATTCCTATCAGCATCTTCATCTTCTTTTTTATCTTCAAACTTTAAAGTATTGTTAATAGTATTTTTTTTAAAATAAAGATTTACTATTTATCAGCTTTTATATTTTTATTAGTTTATAACAAAAAGAAACAATAATAAAATAAGTGTTTATGAGTGAGATAAAAATAAAGTTAGAGAATGAAACTTGTGATGTTAAACAAAGTTAAGAGATAATTATAACAAAAATGTGAAATTAAGTTAAAATATAAATATGGAGAAGGATATTATGTTGTAAGAGCATTCACAATAGATTTCTTATTTTAATGTGAATGTATACATTATATTAGGAGATGGTTGTGAGTAAAAATAAAAAAATATGAGGATTGTACCGTGATTTTCTATATTTAGGAAAACACGGTATAACTCTCATAAAAGTTTTAATATTTTAAAAATGGTTGTGAATAAAACAGAGAATGAAAGTAATGATAAAGATATAAGAAATATTATTTAATTAAAATAAAAAATAAAAAATAATGTTTTTAATTTAAATATGTGAATCGCGTGAATGCTATTAGTAGTTAAATACCCACTAACCAATTATCTTTAGCTCAACTGCTTAAGGTGTGATACTCATGACAGTAAATAAAGAGGAGGCCATGAGTTCAAGTCTCAATCTGAGCAAAAGTGCTCAAAGTTAAGCTAGGAAGTTTTCTCAGCAATGAGTTTCCTCTGTGTGGGTTGAGGCTGCGGTCCCGGCTGGGAAACGGATAGATGGACCCAATTAAGATAACACTTAGGGGTGTAAACGAGTCGAGCCGAGCCCGAACTCATTTAGGCTCGAGCTCGGCTCGTTTTAATTTTAGAAAGCTCAAGCTCGAGCTCGGCTCGTCAAAAAAGTTATCAAGCTCGGGCTCGACTCGTTTGAAGTTTTATTTAAAAGCTCGAGCTCGGCTCGTCAAAAAAGTTATCAAGCTCGGGCTCGGCTCGTTATTATTAAATTACTAAATTTTTATATTTTTATAATTACTTTTATATTTTTATTATAATGAAACTTTTTATATTTAACATAATATATATTATTTAATTAATTTTATCATAATAATATATATATAATAATTATGATTTATGTACATATATATTATATATATTTTATATGTAAATAAAAAAATTATATAAAACAAAAAGTTCATTTAGGCTCGCGAGCCGGCTCGAGCTCGATATCTAAAGCTTGAGCTCGAGCTCGTTTAGTAAATGGGCAATGATGTGAGCTCGAGCACGGGCTCGAGCTCGTTTAAGCTCGGCTCGATTCGAGCTTTTTTCGAGTCGGTCCCGAGTAGCTTGCGAGCCGGTTTGACTTGTTTACACCCCTAATAACACTTATCTTCCAAAGCAAGTTCATACATTTCCCGTTCAAAAAAAAAGTGGAATACCCACTAGTAAGGCGGCTCGAACGGTCCAACCGGTCCGACCACCAAACCAGTAAGACGTCCGGTTCGACGTCCGATCTAGTTCCGAAAACATCGCTTAAAACCTAAGCATTATATGCAGCCCAAACAAGTGCGTATCTCCTCGTTTGACTATCCAATCAAAAAATGGCCCCCACCCACTTATATCAATACCTCCCTTTATATATAATAATAGAAAAAGAAAGAAAAAAGGAAAAACACATATTTTCCTTTAAAATATTAAACTATAACAAAAATAATAATAATAGACTATTATATTATACGTTATAGTATTTTATAAACTTGTGACAAAATAACTAATTTCATTCTAATAACTTTACTAATAACTTATTCAAATTTTAATTAATTGAACACAATAGAAAAAATTTGAATACTTGACCATAAATTATAAACTTAAATATGCCAAAGACAAAACTGTAATCATTTTATAAAAATGTTACATGTGGTGGACTTAAATTAATAAGGATGTAGTTCTTTAAAGAAATACTTCTTACTGACTATTTTTCATAGAAAAATTGACACATTCACTAAAATTAACCATCTGTTATGACCAATCTTGTTGAGACCGGATAGGACCGGCCGGTTCGCCGCGAATCGGTGGCTGGTCCGGTCCGGTCTGGTATGATTCGTTTTGAAGTGGTCGAAATGGCCAGTTCGTCCCGAATAGTTGGTCGGACCGGGAAACCGAACCAGTTCGGACCGGTTTTCGTTTTTTTTAATGTTAGTGGGTAAAAACGGGGTGTTAAACCATAAATTTGTACGTCGGATATACAAATATAGTTAAGATTTATATATAACTATAAAATATATATATAAATCATATATAAATTACTTATATTTAATTACATATATAAATATAATTAAAATATAGTTAAATCCGATCCGTAACCAGTAAGACGTCCGGTTCGACGTTCGATCCGGTTCTGAAAACATTTATTATGAGTTATGGTGGTGTCGGTAGAGCAACATTGATGAAGTGGGTGGATATTACGAATGTGCGGAGAAGTCCCATCCTAGACGTGGCAAAGCAATGGACCAAAAGTGTCGAGTTTTTAACCACACAATCACTCTCACTCACCTTTTTTTTTCTCAATTGCTTTGTGATATTTACTTTTAATTCTCTTTTTAATATGTTTAAGAGTATTCACATTGAAATTCTTAAAAATATATAAGTGTGGTTCGTATAGTATATTGAATGGTTTTAAGTGATTGTAAATGAATCAGAGAGAAAATATTATTATTGATTGTTATATTTGAAAAATCATTGTTTAAATTTTATAAATTTTTTGATAATTGTAAAAGTGACTGTAAGTGGATGGGAGAAAAAAAAAGTAATAATAAGAGTATAAAACGTATTATTTAATTGAAAATAAAAGATAAAATATAATGACTTTTAATTTAATTATATGGATAAAAATAAAAAATTTACTATGTCTGCTCTAAGTATTAGGGGTGGGGTGGGGTGGGGCGCTCACGTCGGAAGATTGTGGCAAGGGTCGGCGTCACGCGACAATACTGATGGCAGTTCTTCACACCGTGAATTTTCACCATCTCATGGTTGGTACACATCAAGGTATATCAACAAAATCCAAAATTGTTGACCAGAACGGTTCAATTTTTGACCGTTACCCACTCACACCTTGAACACAAATGTCAAAGATAAAACATCCACATTCTATATTCTATATATAGTGTAATTTTACCGATAAGATGATATTTGTTTGTAGAGTAACATTTTCTTTTTCTAAGATAAAACATCTAAATCCTATATATTGCATGGCCGATCTCATAATTTTTTTTATTGAGAACCACATCACCTGCCACAAGGATGGTCAATTTAAACTATGATCAGTTAATATATAAACAAGTAGAGTTTATAAACTGCTAGTTTAGTTAATTTCTAAAATAGAAAATAATTCAAATAAAAAAATATTAAATTTAAAGAGTGTAACAAATAATTCAAATTATTAATTTTTTATCAATAATTGAGATTAAAGTATAGAAAAGAAATTTGTTAAAGTGATATTTTAAGCATGATCACTTTTGTTTACCTTTTTTTAATTCCTTAATTTTTATCTAAATATTCATAACTTTTATATATGATATTATTTTTTATGAAAATTACACCATAAAAACGAGTGTTTTTCATCTTTAAAACAAGTATAATATCGTTATATAAAAAAGAGAATGTTTTTTCTATCTTTTAAGCTTGTATGATCTCTGTTTGTTTTTTATCTTTAAAACAAGTACAATAACATTATATAAAAAAGAGAATATCGTTATCTTTTAAGCTTGTTTTAAAACAAGTGTTTTTCATCTTTAAAACAAGTATAATATCGTTATATAAAAAAAAGAATGTTTTTTCTATCTTTTAAGCTTGTATGATCTCTGTTTGTTTTTTATCTTTAAAACAAGTACAATAACATTATATAAAAATATAATAATTTTTTTTACACTTTTAACCACTATTGTACGATTTCTGCTTGTCATTCTTTAGTGCAATTATATTATGTATTTTTATTATGTATTGTGTTTTTTTAAATACTATTGTGTTTTTAAAAAATAATAAATTCTAAAAAAATTTATGGTGAAATAATACTTATGTGTATTTCTAGTATGTAAATATAATAATATTTAACAATCAATTAATCTAATACATTAAAAATTGATAATATAACACAAAATGATAAAAGTAAAACATAAAACACAATGATAAAACGTCTTGTTATATTTTTTTATCGTCATTGTGTTATTGTTCACAATATAAATTTTAAAAAAACACATTGATATAATAACATCATTGCGTATTTGTAGTTGTAAAACAAAATGATTAGATAATAAGAAGATTATACGTAACATAAAATAAGATCTAAACCATAAGATTATAAAACAATGACAAAAATAATTGAAAATGATCTAAACCATAAAATACAAGATTAATATACGTAACATATGATGAAAAATATTTGATATAATAATATGACGTATTAAACACAATAATCTAATATATTTGAAAGAATGAGTAAAATGTCATTCTTTTAAAACAATGTAAAAACACATAAGAACTTTAAAATTAATTGTAGGCATCTTAAATTAAATATAATTTTATAACGCTATCCTTAAAATATTCACATATCTGAAAAATAAGAGAGGATATAATTTAAAATTTTGCTATTGCATTTGAATTGACAACTCACAAATAATGCACCACTAGCACTCAGCCAGTAGTCACTGCCATGTTTTGTTTGGTTTTTGTTTTCATTATATTTACTATTTAAGTTACTTTCTCACTTTTAGAAATTTAACTTTTTCATGTGGCATATAGTTTAATACTATCAATATATATCCATTTAATAAAAAAATTGAACAAAAATATCAACAAGAATCAAGATATTTATTATTTAAATAAAAATGAAATAAAACATTATAGTGAAAGTCATCAACAATAAAATAAAGTTAAATTAAAACTCATAAAAAATTATAATTTTAGACTTAAATCAGTTTTCAAAAATTAATATATTTTATTAATTATTTTGGCAGGATATACACGAGATGATGACGCAAAAAGTAAAAGCTCAATGTGGTAGATAAGTGGTTGAAATTGATTACCATTTCGTGTAAAATATGTCATCGAAAAGTTGATTTTGTTGTCTCATAAAAGAAAATATTAATCAAAATATAATAGTTAACTTTATGTATTTTTCTATTTAATTTACTTAAAACATTCATACTAGTTTGTTTAATCTCATTTCATATTTACATTAAAAACATTACCTTTTTATTATATTTATCAATTAAATAATACTTTTTAATATCTTTATTATTACATCTTCTCTCTAATCCACTCACAATCAATTTTAAAAATATTAAAAAATTTATGGGAGTTGTACCGTGATTCCTTATATTTCTTCAGATATAAGGAATTACCGTGATTCCCTATATTTCTCCAAATATAAGAAATCACGATACAACCCTCATAAATATTCTTTTCTTTCACTCACAATCATAATCTACTGTGAATGTTTTAACAAATTTATAAATTATTGTATATTTATTTGAAATTTTCGTGATTGATTAAACGATTGTTTATATTATGTTCTTTGTTTCTTAACTCATGAGTTGAACTGATAACGTAGGCAAGTATGATACCAGAGAAAAGTGACGCAAGCAGGAATCTTGGTGCGGCCAAAAGGCGAGGACACAATAAGACGACTCTCATTATACAACCACATGACAAGAATCCAACAGTTATTCCCAGGACGATTGATAGAACCGAAAATGACGGTACATTGTAAATAGACCTAACAATTTGGACCCAAGTGAGTACATTTGGGTAGTGATAATAAAGTAATAAGTTAGATTGGGTTAAGCTATATTACAAAGAGGATCAAGTTGGGTAATTCTAAAACTAAAAAAAATTATTAACGGGTCAAGATGGGTCATAAAAAACAAAGAACGGGGTCAGGATGGGTTGATTAGATTTTCTCATAACTCATGTTTCTTCACCTCATCTTTTCTTTAAAATCGACACATAGTCTCACCTCTAAGTGTTAGCGAGAAACATATTGGATTTATGAACGGGTCAAGATCGGTTTACGAGTCATATGAGATGAACGGGTCGGCAACCAGGCGTAGTAGACTGAAGCTCCATGATGGAATAAAAGACCACAATATAACTACACAACTCACGACTGTCATCACCATACAATTTATCTTTTTTTTATTTTTATTTAATAACCATTTTCTTAAAGTTTAATTTTAATAAACTGAAGCTTCAAGAGCCGAGCCGAGCCGAGCTGATCTTTGCTCGTACTTGGCTCGTTTTCAAACCGAACCAAGCCGATTGGCTCGTTTACAAACCGAGCGGAAAATTGAATGAGTATTTTTCGAGCATTAATATTTCGAGTGAGCGTTGGGCAAGCGTAAACGAGTGGCGAACAATTTATACAACCCAACTATTTTGTGTGTCATACGATTTATACTGCAACGAATAAGGTTTAATGACTTAAAAATCAGTCACATTTCATTACATAATATTTTTTATGGATAACAATACGTTGTGGCTAATGATGAAGTTAAGGCTGTATTCGATAAGGCAAAGAACATATTGTAGATAACGACAACGGTGTGAGTGGGAGATGATCGAAAAAATATCTCTTAACGGCTTAAAATTTTACTTGAATATTTGATGTAGAATTCTTTATTAGGTTGCTTGATCAATTATGCATAAATATAATTATATATTTGTATCAAATGGGTTAAATCTACTAGAGTGCTACGTATAAACTATATATACATATTAATTCGATCCGAACCAAATCGAGCGGACCTTTGCTCGTGTTTGGCTCGGTTACAAACCAATCCGAGCCGATCGGCTCGTTTACACCGAGCAAAAATTCGAACGAGTATTTTTTGAGCAAAAATTCGAACGAGCATTTTTCAAGAAAAAATTCGAACGAGCATTTTTCGAGTAAAAATTCGAACGAGTATTTTTCAAGCAAATTCCGAAAGAATGTCAAGCGAGCGTCGATCGGTTTGAACAGCCCAATCTTAAGGTGTTAGACTAATACTTAGTTATATTTTTTTTATTTCATTAGAAGGTGGATACCCACTACCTTGTGATTGATCTATATATGGAATTGTTAATCAATTTGGTTTTTGAGTCTAAACTCATTCTGACCCGGCCTATTCTGACCCAAACCCATCCTGACCCGATTCTATTCTAACCCATTTTTAAATTAGTACATTCTCACCAAAACCCATGCTAACCCGAACAATTTTTTTTTTAAAATGAGATATTTAGGGAGAGAGAAGTGAAAATAGGGGTAAATCTTGACCATATGTGACATTAAGGGATCCCGCCACTAGCAGGGGCGGGTTCTGCTCCGGTTGATGTGACCGACCGAAGTGACCAAAGTGGTGACCATCTGACCATTTGACCTTTTTGAGAACTCGCCCTTGGCAAGGGCGGGTTCTCAAAAACCTTTATTTTATTTATCTAATTTAACTTAGGTGCTGTCATTTGTTATCTAATTTAATAAAATAACATGTTTAAATAATATATTTGTTAACAAAATAACATGTTCAAAGATGTATATCTCTATCTAAAGAATATTAAGTTCAAGTCTCACTTAAAAACACCTTATAATTTAGATTTCATTATCCTAGTTACTCCATTTTAAATTTAAGTTTGTCTTTTATTCATCCCCAAATTTCATGTAATCACCTTGATCCCATTAGAGAAATAACTGACATATTATCATTTAATATAAAAATTAAAATTAATTGAAAAACCACTATTGTCAACCATCTCTCTCTAAAAACTATATTTTAAAAAAAATTCCATAGATCTAAAATTAATTTTTATTTTTCAATTATACAGTTAAATAAAACTACTTATATGTTTGTATTTTATAATAAAAATTGCATTATGTAATTAGTAGATAAAAAATTATATAAGTAAGAAGGTAAAATACATCACTAAAAATATCAAAAAATAACATCTAACGAGTGTCATCATTATCGTTTGTTGCTTTATCATTTAAGTCGAATGGGCAAGGAGATGGATTAAAAAACTGGTCAATAGATTGAGTTGTATCTTGAAATTGAGGGTGTTGAGGTAACGGGAAAGAATGGTGAAATGATTGTTGATAACTAGTATCAGGGCTTTGATAAGGATTTGACGGGCCTCCTTCTACGAAATTCTGGATCCTTATTTGACTAAAATGTGGAAACTGAGTAGTTGAGGTACCACCATAAAGAAAAATTTGGTAGCCCATTTGGCTTAAAAAGGGGAGTCGAACTGTTGTTCCGTGAAATCCCTTTGTTCTGTCATATTCTGTTGCACAACATTATTATCAACAACCTGTCTACCAACCCACCCTTGTCCTCTACCCCTTTTAGGTAAACGTTGTGTGACAGGACGAAGTTGAGTATCATCAACATTCTGTGTCACATGCGTTGGTAAATAACCTATATGGTTTGCATGTGCAAAATCCTTATAATGGCTCGTCATATTCCTCCCCGTTTCATCCCCTGATCTTTGATAAAACTGACTCATCACATCCATTTATAAATAACATTATGAAAGATTACTTTTAGAAAAATAATACTAACAATAATAATAATAATAATAATAATTATTATTATTATTATTATTATTATATTATTATTATTATTAATACCATCATTCTCAATGTTGGTCCATCATTTTGGAAGCCATGAGGGTTCGTGTCTTGATGAGCCAGGATTGTTGTATACACAATAGTATGCTCTAAATACCACCTCATGTATGCTTCAGAAGCATTGGCGAATTAGTGTACGCTTCACTAGCAACTGAATTAAGCCGAGACGCCCATGCTTGAACAAAGTTATTATGATTGCAATGTAAGGCCCCGTTCCCGGGCACCTTACAGCTGGTGGTTCATCGCACTCAAAACATTATAAAATGTTCATTAATTTTGCAGCGGAATTTAAAACTTTCATTTATAATTAAAAACATGTCAATTACAACATCTGTTTTCATCTTAAAATACAAGACATGTCAAAATACGGATGCCAGCCTCAAAATGCTCCTAGTAGCTTATGCATCCATGCCTGCAACTTCTCAGCATCAACATATACCTGCCAACTATCATGCATACAAAAGTCAGCGACGCTGAGTGAGTCCTAGTTTTATAATAAAACATACTTTTCTCTGTTAAAACCGTTCGTTACTGTATTTCAAAACATACTATACTTTATAATCGTTCGTGATCATGCATCATACGTACATACAGATAATATCATTATTATCTTTGTCATTACGTTCATTAACTTTGTTCATTCAACATATTACATTATCGTTCACCTCTCTTTCTAGATCCGGTCAGACTTTACCCTCTTCGTGGCACTCAGCCACAATTACTGAGGTCGAATGACAAGGATCCTGTTCAGTACTTTGTTACGATAATTCATTTACGTTCATTCATACTTTCGTTCTTTCATACATGATCTTCCGTTCATTACTCTTTATCACTCGAATCTTGTCTCTTGCAATATCCCCGACTCATGCTCGAAAGCTGATGCTGTGCCGGGGCCTGCTCACAACCCCCCCCCCCCCGACTCATGTCCGAAGACTGAAGACTGACACAGCACCGGGATACGCGACAAAGATCCCATACGAGTCAATCACAGAGATTGAACTCCATCCGAGTCTGTTGCAACACAAAGTCGCTCACCTCATATCTCGTCTCATGGACAAAGACCTCTGTCGAGTCTGTTGCAACATAGAGTCGCTCACCTCATAACTATGCTTGGCTTTATGCCACACCGCCGAAATTATACATAACTTGGGTAACAACACCCCCATCGAAGTGGGTAACAACACCCCCACCGAAGTAGGTAACAACACCCCCACCAAAGTGGGTAACACCCCCATAGAAATGGGTAACAACCCCATAGAAATGGTAACACCCCCATAGAAATGGGTAACACCCCCGTAGAAAAGGGTAACACCCCCGTAGAAATGGGTAACACCCCCGTAGAAATGGGTAACACCCCCGTAGAAATGGGTAACACCCCCGTAGAAATGGGTAACACCCCCGTAGAAATGGGTAACACCCCCGTAGAAATGGGTAACACCCCCGTAGAAATGGGTAACACCCCCGTAGAAATGGGTAACACCCCCGTAGAAATGGGTAACACCCCCGTAGAAATGGGTAACACCCCCGTAGAAATGGGTAACACCCCCGTAGAAATGGTAACACCCCCGTAGAAATGGGTAACACCCCCGTAGAAATGGGTAACACCCCCGTAGAAATGGGTAACACCCCCGTAGAAATGGGTAACACCCCCGTAGAAATGGGTAACACCCCCATAGAATGGGTAACACCCCCGTAGAAAAGGGTAACACCCCCGTAGAAATGGGTAACACCCCCGTAGAAATGGGTAACACCCCCGTAGAAATGGGTAACACCCCCGTAGAAATGGGTAACACCCCCGTAGAAATGGTAACACCCCCGTAGAAATGGGTAACACCCCCGTAGAAATGGGTAACACCCCCGTAGAAATGGGTAACACCCCCGTAGAAATGGTTAACACCCCCGTAGAAATGGGTAACACCCCCGTAGAAATGGGTAACACCCCCGTAGAAATGGGTAACACCCCCGTAGAAATGGGTAACACCCCCGTAGAAATGGGTAACACCCCCGTAGAAAAGGGTAACACCCCCGTAGAAATGGGTAACACCCCCGTAGAAATGGGTAACACCCCCATAGAAATGGGTAACACCCCCATAGAAATGGGTAACACCCCCATAGAAATGTGTAACACCTCTGAAGGTCAGTCACAAAGACTGGAACCCTTGCGTGCACACTTTAGGATTGTTGAACCTCACGTGGTAGAGCTTAAGGCATTAAGAGTCATGCACCTCTGTACATATTGCTTTCAGGCCTCTTTGTACTTCTCTTTTATTCATTAATTCATGCATGCATTCATTCATTACGTTCCTCTTTTCGTTATCTTCCACATTACGTTACATAATACTTTCATTACATTAATTAACGCTCAATGCAAAGCCAAGGGAAGACATACATACATAATAAGGAACATACAAAAACATAGACATAAACATACACCATCACCATACAGGCAACATCAAACATACATAACACACATCAAACATAAGCCATCACATCATAACCAGGCCTATCTCCCCATTCTACCCCTTAAAATCCACTTAGAAAACCTTAAGTCCAAAGTGGGCGCATGGGTCCTTCCAGGTGCATAAGCATAAAAATTCTAAGTATAAAACAGTCTGGGCGCATAGGCACTGTTTGGGCGTTTCTGCCCTGTGTAGGCGCATCACCAACACTTAGCCGTTTCAAGCACTTGGACGCATGGACACTATTTGGGCGCATGGCCAATACTTAGCCGTTTCCTTCACTGGGACGCATGGGCACTGTTTAGCGCATGGTCCACACTTAGCCATTTCATCCACTGGGACGCATGGGCACTGTTTAGGCGCATGGCCACACCTGGGCGCATGGCCAATACTTAGGCGCATGGCCAACATGCTGGGCGCATGGGCCACTGTTTGGGCGCATGAACCACTCATGTTCATCAACATTCTGAAATCTTTCTATGTTACCAATTTCAGCCGATTATCATTCTGAGCATACCCAACACAGATCTAACATACTAAGGCCATCTAAGCATGCTAAACATCATCTCTAACCCATAATCAACACTATAACATGCATACATACATACAACATTCGTACATAAAGCTGTAAACCCACGGTTTCTTTAAAAGATGCTTACATCGTATGCATAATAGCTCCAAATCATTGAAAATCAGTAAAAGAGGGGTCCTAGAAACTCACCTTGAGCAGCTTTTGAGCAGCACTCTTCCAGTTCAATACCCACTTCGATTCAGCTCTTTGAATCCCGAAAGTAAACTCTAAACAACCGGAACTTCGGTCAAAAACTCAATACTCAACTGAAACCGATCTCAAACAAGAGAAGACTTACCTTTTTCAGCTTTTTCTTTCTCTTTCTCTCTCTAGAACCGGGATCTCTCTCTCTCTCTTCTTCTTCCTCCGAGATCAAAGCAGCTTTCTGCTTGATATGAGCGACCATGCCCTTTAATATCTTAAAATAATAAGATTTGTACTTTGTACACTTTTTCCCTTCCACTTGTGCAAAGTTTCTATTCTTTCTATTTACTTTTCTTTTCTTTCCGTTTGAGTAGAAATTTCGGGGTATTACATGTAACCAGTTTTATTTCTATTACCTTTACGAGCAATCGAATGTAGATTTGTGTGTTGCTCCCGAGTTAGTAACACACTTGTATGGATTGGTTGAAACATTCTAAACTGTCTTAAAACCCTACTTGGAATATAAGGCTCAACAACTTCCCAACATATAAGGTATGTGTCACTTCTTCAGCTTTGATGTCCACTTGTGCAAATATCAGGTAGAAGGTGTAAAATATAATCATACAACCTCCATTAAACTGATATAAAAATATGAATTAATATGTTTCCACAATATTAATATATACACAATATTATCATATTAACATTAATAGCATGGCCTCGCTTAATTAATGCAACTGAGATTGATACGCATTGTTTATGGTGTTTACATAACTTCCATCTATAATCAAGTTTTCAAATATACCCGGTTAAGTAGAAAAATATAATATTACAAAAAAATAGTCAATACATATGATTTTTTAACATACCATGCACCATATGGTAATCTGAAATCAATAGTTCTCGTATTCTGGGGACACATAGAAGGTAATCTTTCCCATGCCCATAATTGCAACAATAATAAAGGTCCACCAACTTCTCGATTTGTGACACTCGTTGCCTTACATAACTGTCTATACAAAGAGGCTAAAACTGTACTTCCCCAACTAAGTCTACCAAAGTTATTTAAGTTTTCAATATGACTTAAATAATTTAAGTGCACCCAGTTGCTAGAAGTATTAGAAAATAAAGTGGCACCAATCATAAAAATAAAATTAATCTAGCTCGTTGGATGAACTGAAAAACAGTGGCATTATCAGGGAATGGTTTTATTATTTCATTAAAAATAAACCTTAGGTTTAACTTATAACCATTTACAACGTTTGTAACGAGTGTACAACCGATTAAATACTCAACCTCATTATAAATTCAGATGCACTCATAGCATAATCAGTGCTAGAAACAACATCACCTTCAACCGACAAACCCCATAAAACTTATACATCTTAAAGGGTTACTGTGGTTTCTCTAACCGGTAAATGAAATGTATGTTTCTCCGGCCTCCATCTCTCCACCAAAGCTAAGATAAGAGCACGATCAAGTTTGCGATAACCACACTCGATCACACCCGCAAAACCAGCCAACCTTATATATCTCATAATATTTTTAGGGATAGGTACTTTCTCAATGTAATCCCAAAAGAGCTTTATCACCTCGTCTAACACGTAAAATTCCTTCATCGCTTTCTGGATCTCGAAAATAATAATCAGCTCTATGTTGACCACTTAGAAATAACAAATAGTTATTTAGTGGACCTGATGTAATTCTCCAGCTCATTTTGATTTTTGAAATGAAGTCTGAAATTCTAGAGAAATTCTGGAGAAATGATTTGAACGAATTGTGATGGAAAATGTGCGATGGTTAAACAAATAAATAGTGAAAGGTGGTCAAACGGATAATTAAAGAATTAAACATGGTTGAAATATGGATCGTGGATTAGAGGAGGTTGTTAGATTGGACGGTTAGGAGGAGAACCCGCCCTTCCCAATGGCGTGGTTTCCATGCACGGTCACGTCACATCATCAAACATTCACTACACCAAAATTCACCATACATGTGGACGGCTTAGAGGAGAACCCGCCCTTCCCAAGGGTGAGGTCTCCATGCATGGTCAAAAAGGCAGTCACATCATCAAGCAATCACCACACATTCACCACACACATGGTCAAAGAGGCAAAACCCGCCCCTGCCAGGGGCGGGATCCCTTAAAGTCACTTTCGGTCAAGCTTTATCCCTATTGTCACTTCTCTCTCCCTAAATACCCTATTTATTTAAAAAATTCTAACCCTAACCCATTCTGACCTGGCACCCGATCCAACCCTACCCGCCCATCTTGCCAGATATAATTGTAAAGATGGGGAGTAGGTTTACTATAAAAATGAATATCTCACATAGGATTTCAAAAATAGAAAGTTACATTTTACAACTAAATAAGGAAAGTCAAAGTCTAGTTAAGATGGATCAGAGCTGATATTGACAGAACAGTGAAGCATAGTCATATCCTTATACGCAAATAGTATGTTTTCAAAGATAAGGAAAAAATACAAGGGGTAAGAAGAGACATCGTACACCAAAATGGGTAGGCATCACAAACCCCTTCTGATATCCTAAGAGGGGGCCTTAAGTATAAATTGGAACAATGAGTGGTTGTTTGAAATTCAAGTCTTAGTTAGAAGGGGCTAACCGAGTAAGGGGTTGACCAAGTAATGGTTGTTCCAAAACTGATCTAGTAATAGGAAAATATGCATGGGTTAGTGATGTCAGACCGGGTTAGACATGAAAGAGTGAGAATCAAACAGCTGACCGGCCAATATGTTTAACCGGGTCAATGGGTCAGACATTTTGATATGGTTAGAAACAAATCAAACAATCTCTTAATGTTCGGGTGAAACACAAGAAAATTTACACTCAATCCCTCTACTCTCTGCATACTTATCTCTGATTGCAAAACTGATTCTCATGCTGGAGGTGGATCATAGGGATACGTCCCTGTGGTGAGCCTAACGATCTTCTTTGTTTGTTAGCAAGTCGTTCTAGGTGACATCGGCTGACGAAGGAGGAGCCTAGTTCTGGTGCAGCAACATGAACCGATGGTAAATTTTGATGGCAGTGAAACATTCCATAACATCAAAGATGATCCTTATGTTCACTGTTTGTTTTTATTTTAAATCCTCAAGCTTAAGCAGTTACCCTTTTGAATATGAACATATGTTACATGGTCATATACACAATAAGTTAAAAATATCCAGGTTTAAACGGACAACTTTTTTCCAACTCGTTTGAGCCAAATGAAGAAACATTAGATGTGTTATTTTCATTACAACTAAACTGCTTCGAACATCGATGACAAATAGGACGTCTTGGAGATTTAATACCAAGATAAAAATTATACGTTACAAGTTGTGCTAGAGATTGTCAAGAAGAAAACTAAAGTTCAAGGACCGCACTTAGATTATCCAAAATCTAACATATGGTTGGTATGATGTATCATTGTGAGGTAACACATCAAGTATATTACATTTTGTTAGGATCGTGTATTGAACGAAATACTAACTGATATACGTGTATACCGAATCAAATAGTGTGGAATCCTATTTGATTGGCGATCAATCAGTGAGAACGCACGTAGAAACAATTGTAGATTGAATCTAAAAGTTAAGAATGATTGGTAATCGATCTAGTGCGATCTATGAACTTGGAACAAGTTCTTAGAGGTCTCTGGACGGCTAGGGTACGATTTAGTACGTAGGTTTTCGAAGTGTTGTGTTTTCCCACGATTTAAGTGGTATTTATAGGTTAGGGTTTCTCATTCGGCCGACTGAACCATTAGCACGGTTCAGTCGTGCGATTGAGTCATGCGGTTGATCTATTCTCACGAGTGAGTGTTCAGTCGTGCGACTGAGTCAATCTCATGTTACAATCATACGACTAATCCAGTCTCCTGGTTCAGTCGTGCGACTGGTTCATTAGCATGAAGTTGTTCATGCGTATGATCCATTAACATGGGCTATTCGTATGAGAACTTCATATGACTAAGTTTGAATATATTTCACAATCATTAATTGACTTAGATCTATTCAAACAATCACAAACCTATATAGTTAGTTCAATAAGCGTTATTACATAAAAAGCAACGAAATATTTAACATTATAAGCACAACCACACATTGTATTTCATTAAGTACTCACTCTATTACATATGCGTAAGATAATAAAGACATTTTACATTAAGCTCAGAAACTAGGTACACATGTATCTACACATTTTCTATTTTTATATTTTTTAAGTAGATGTGTGATGTGTCGGCTAAGCCCATTGTCAATTATGTGAGTAAAGTCTATCATGACTTACCAATGCACACTAGAAGTAAAATAGGATAATAGTGACTAGTAAAGTGTTGGTAATTTTAGTGTTATTGGATTAATTTGTTGATCTAGTAAATAATATTAGTGTCTAAACAAGTTAGGTGGTGTGGGAGTGCAGACTCATTTTACACTAATACAATTAGTTGCGTATATGAATAATTAAGTTGGACTTATTTTAGTGGACTTAATTATTAATATTGGGTTATACTATCATATTATATGTTAGGCTATTCGGCATAATTAAGAACCCTGAAAACCAAGGGTTACATATATGTAAGTACGTGTTAGAAAGTGTACAACTAAGAGTTACATACATGTATAAGTTATGTATATGTAAGTACATGTTAACAAGTGTATAACCAAAAGTTACGTACATGTAGCTCCTACAAGTTACGTATACGTAAGTTGTTTCATCATCATCGACGTTAGTTGAAGTTTATATGAAAATAAATAATGACCTTGAAAAATATGGTTAAATTTTATTTAAATATACTTTAAACAATTTAAAAGTTATATCAATTATAAATTATGTGATTGGGTAGTGGTGGTTTTCACAGTTTTTAATTATAAATATGGTTTTCATTTGATCCATCCCATATATATGTATGTATGTATGTATGTATGTACGCATGTACGCACGTGCGCACCTGCGCATGTGCATGTGTGCTTACGTGCATATGCATGGATGCATGCGTGCGTGCATGCGTGCGTGCGTGCGTGAAGGCGTGCGTGCGTGCATGAATGCGTGCGTGCGTGCTTGCGTGCGTGCGTGCGTGCGTGCGTGTGTGTGTGCGTGTGTGTGCGTGCGTGTGTGCATGTATGTATGTATATATCTAGAAATATTAATAAAAGAAGGTTTCTTTTGCCACTTGTCATCTTTTTAAACTATCATTGTGACACTTGTCACTTTTTTAACATCCCCACTTTAGTTTCACTCCAAAAGGGTTATTAAAGTAATTTAAACAGTCAAACAATTTCTCTCTCTTCATAAAAATTAATTTGGTTAATTGATACATTATTCTCTGTCATCTACATTTTTTTTTAAATCAAACTATGTTTTTAAAACTAATTTTTATTGAGAAATTAAAATTGATATATTCTCTAAAAAACATTGAATCTTTTGAAACAAAATATTTTAAATCAGTTCTTTTTTAAAATAATTATAAAAAATATGAAATTTTCAAAAAGTAGTTTTATTAAAACAACCAGAATAATTAGAACTTGAGTTTTTAATAAGCAATATATTTATAAACAATGAATTTTATAAGAAAATCTTAAAACTATATTTAAAATGAATTATTTAGATAAGAGAGTTAAAAATAGTATAATTATTTTATATTTTGAACAAGTACATATATATAATTTTATACATATCTTATATTAAAATATTGTATTATAACTTTTCGTGTGTATTACTAACTATAATCTATAACTTTTAGTAAAGTAAGGTTTCTTTTGCCACTTATCCTTCTCTTAACCCATGTTTTTGTCATTTGTTATTTTTTCTAAAACATTGACAAATCAATTTTCCCTCCAAAAAGGTATTATAGTAATTTAAATACTCATACAAATTTTTTTCTCTTATTAAAAATAAATATTATTAATTGCTATGTTTCTCTTTCTTATCTAATTTTTTTTAAAAAGAGAAAACTTCATAAATAATAATCATGTTTAAAAGTGTCTCAATTAAGTCACTCATATTTTTATTTGTTCCAATCAGGTCACTAATATTTTTATTTATTCAATCAGGTCATTAAAGTTTTAGGAGTGTTACAATTAGCTCACTCATATTTTTTTTAAATCACAATTTTTTAAATGATTCAACTTTTTATAATATTGTTAATATTTTATATATTTTAATTGATTTTAAAATATTTTTACAATTTATGAGTGATTTAATTAGAATAATTCCGAAACTTTAGTGACCTGATTAAGACAAAAAATTTTGTAACAGACCTAATTGAAAAGAAAAAAATTTATAAGTGACCTGGCTGAAACAAATAATTTATGAGTGACCTGATTTGAACAATCTTAAACTTGATTTGTATTTTATAAAGTTATCTCTTTAAATAATCAAACTATCTTTTTTTAAAATAAATTTTATGAAGCAAATTAGAAATCACATCTTTTAATCAAAATTTAAACAACAAGAAACTAAAGTTTTAAATAATATTAAATTTTTTAAAACACTAAATACTTTTAAACAAAGTATTTAAGTCGTTTTGTTTTAAAAAAATATATAACTCAAGTAAAATATTTTAAAACAATCTTATTAAAACAACCAGAATAATTGGAAACCATATTTTTTTAAAACAAGATTTTTATAAAAATTATTATCTACGGATGTTTAAAAATAAAACCATTTACATAAGAGAGTTAAAAATGGTATAATTTTTTTTCTTTAACTAGTGTATATACAATTTTTATAATGTTATACATTAAAATATTATACTTAAAGTAGCTATTTATACATAATTAACATTGCAGGATCGTTGAAGGGTGTAAGTTACAACGCTCCCAAAGAGAAGATTAACTAAACTTTAATCAAACAGTAAACTGGATTAACCAAGTTGAGATGCTAAGAACACAAGTAATGCAAGAGAGACAGAACACAAAGAACACAAGTGTATGGTTTTCAAGAATGCAGTATATTGCTTTCTTTATGTTCTATTACAAGTGTTACAAAGCATATTCGAAAGATACAAGAACATGAGATACTTATATTACATCCTACAGTCGGCTATACTTTGAAAGCCAGCTAGATACAATTGACTAGACACAAACAAAATCAATTGTAGAGTCAAATGCAGATTGCCTTTTGACTAGTGACTATGACATGCCATAGCTCACATTCTTATCTATTATAAAAAGGATAAAGTACATAAAATAGAAAGTTACAGACTCAAGACCTCAATGTACAGTTACCAAATGCATGGACCTTTTCACCAACTCATGTAAGTTGGTGACTTGTAGAGATGCAACAGAAAGGTGTCCAGCTTTATGGAACAGTACATGAGATAAAGCATGTTGCTAAAAGTCTTCGGAAGAAATCTGTTTTCATAAACTTGAAGCTTCGGAAGACTTTGTCTCTGAGGCTTCGGAAGACTTCATGTTTGGCTTTGGAAGATATTGGTCTTGGCTTCGGAAGATTTCACACTTAGGGTAGCATAAGAGATGATGAAAGGACCCTTTGGTGAATTGTTAGGGTAGCATAAGAGATGATGTTTGGGTTCTATGCTATCCCTTTCAATCACATGTAGGGCTGAACCCATTTGATTGTTGGAGTTTCCAGATGAACCTTGCATGTTCATCTCCATCTGGTAGCCACTGAGAATCCCATATAACTCTGTTAGAGTAAGAGTTTTGAGATTTTCAGTTCTCTGATCACCACACAGTAATGTGTCCATTGCCTAGAAGTGAGGACATGACTTCCTTACAATGTCTTTGTTTTCAAGAGAAACTCCTCCATCCACTAGGGTATCCACAATCTCAACATACCCGAAATACTGCTGAGTCATGGTTTCACCTGTTTTGAAGGTGAAGTTTTCAAACTGCTGCTTCAGGAGATCCTTCTTTTTCTCTTTGGCTTCAGAGGAACCCTCACACATCAGTTTCAATGCATCCCATAACTGCTTGGCTATTTTGCACTTCTTGAAACCTCTGTACACAGAGTTTGAAGGGAAGTTTGAAGGGTTGTCATGGCTTTTCTGTCTATCTCTACTCTCTTCCTATCTTCATCAGAGTATTAGCCACATCTTTAGGAATCATACCAGCACCAGTAGCAGAAGGGGTGCTGGGTATGAAAGGTCCATTCTCAATAGACTCCCACATTCTTGAATCAAGAGACCTGATGAAATCTTCCATTCTTAAACACCATGTATCAAACTCATCAAGAGTGATCAGTGGACTTGTTCATGGTTCCAGTTTCCATATCAGTTTTGGAAATGGCTTCCATTTGAAAATTTTAGTATTTGTGTGTGTGAGGGATCTTTAAGATGGCGAGATCTTATATCAAGAGCTTGAAAAGCTCTGATACCAAATGCAGGATCGTTGAAGGGTGTAAGTTACAACACAACAACACAAAGAGGAGATTAACTAAACTTTAATCAAACAGTAAACTGGATTAACCAAGTTGAGATGCTAAGAACACAAGTAATGCAAGAGAGACAGAACACAAAGAACACAAGTGTATAGTTTTCAAGAATGTAGTATATTGCTTTCTATATGTTCTATTACAAGTGTTACAAAGCATATTCGAAAGATACAAGAATATGAGATAGTTATACTACATCCGGCTATACTTTGAAAGCCAGCTGGATACAATTGACTAGACACAAACAAAATCAATTGTAGAGTCAAAAGGCAAATTGTCTTTTAACTAGTGACTATGACATGCCATAGTTCACATCCTTATCTATTATAAAAAGGATAAAGTACATAAAATAGAAAGTTACAGACTCAAGACCTCAATGTACAGTTACCAAAAGCATGGACCTTTTCACCAACTCATGTAAGTTGGTGACTTGCAGAGATGCAGCGGAAATGTGTCCAGCTTTATGGAACAGTACATCAGATATAGCATGTTACTAAAAGTCTTCGGAAGAAATCTGTCTTCATAAACTTGAAGCTTTGAAAGACTTTGTCTCTGAGGCTTCAGAAGACTTCATGTTTGGCTTCGGAAGATATTGGTCTTGGCTTCGGAAGATTTCACACTTAGAGTATTTTCTGTTCATGTGTGCAACTTCCTAAGCTTCTTCTTTAATGTACTTGTGCAACATGCAGGATAGACTTAAGATGTTTAGGTTGCATCTGCCTCTTTATTAATCTCTACAAACTCCGCCTAGGCTAATGCTACCAAAACACTTAGAAGACTTCAGATATCAACAGTCCTCATTAGGATGATCACCAATCCTTTCTTCATAAGATGATCAGGATCCTTCGGACTGTCTGTCACACCCTCAAAATCCACTTGCAGAGTTTTACCGCGAGGCATGTGAACAAACCAGGATCACAGTCAATAGTTACTCAGAACGACTCTATATGCCATAATTTAAATAAAATCAACCAAAGTACAAACTTTAAACTGTGCGGAAGTGTTTTAAAAACAACCCAAAGAAATAAAAGTATAACTATGGCAAAACATGTGCCAACCCAAAAGAGTAACAATAATCATTAAAATACTAAAAATGTCTTGGGAACCGAGTCTTTGAATACAAGTGAACCATGCAGTGCTCCTATGGCAAGCAAGCTAATGACCTGAGAATAGCATACTAAAATGTCAACACAATGGTTGGTGAGTTCAAGAGATATTCAAACATAAACAGTTTAATAATAGAGATATAAAAGTAGTGCATTGTAACAGATAGCTAGTCCATTAACAATAAATATTATTTCATAGTAATTTCGCAATTGAAGCTGACTGTGTTGCGTTGTTGCCTCCTTTCACGACTTAACAGGTCGTGATAATGTTTATTAGGACAAATTGCACCCGGTTGACCTCGAGTCACACAGGTGGGGCTCGTCAGACCCAGTAGTACTACCCAATTTCTCCGCTATTCAATATTAACAATTCGAAAGTGTGAGGACTTTTCCATGATATCAACACTATATAATATTATACACAACTTGAATATACAAAGCGTTTGTGATTTACTAGTATGCTATCTCCCCCAAAATAGATTAAATAAAGAGTGGGGCATGAACTCACCTGATATGCGTATAGATACTTAGAGTTTGACTTGACAAACAGAATAGAAAGACAACCTTCAGAGGTTACCTAGATCATATAAGTGCATGAGTACGTGTAATCAAAGAACATGTGAAACCCTAAGTACACTACAACCAAGGACTCAAGATTTCAAACAAAATAGACAGGTTTGACCTAGTTGACCCGTTTGACCCGTTGGTGACTTTATGTGTTGTAAGCCATTCAAGTAATCATACACACATATCATACATAGTTAACATTTAAAATAGATCATATGTATGTTATATCATCCAGGTATATCACTTAGATCATCATACAACCAAGTATCATACAAGTCATGCGAATCTAGAACATTAACATGTATGTCCACCAGTTATAACACAACTAACATGTCACACAAGGATCAAACCACTCACCACATGCCATGTGAAGCCACTCACGACTTCACATCCTAAACCCTGCCAATCCTACTAAGTAGGGGCCTCAGATTCGCATGCGTGTATGATGATCATAATCATATTCATTAGCCATGTACATTGCATCCAACAACATCACAACAATCAATTTCCAGTCCCAAACATGATAACCTAACCACTCATCAACATCAACATCACGCATGATCATCAAAGTCCAAACATCACCCATGATTATCCAAAACATCCCATATAACTAATTTAACATGTTTCATCACCTTAGAATTCATCCACTAACTTACTAACATGCTTCTAACATCCCAAACATGTTCAAACTATCATCTTTCACATTTTGCATATAAAAAGTTTCCCTTTTGGGAAAGCACAGCCCAAAATCCATCAAACATCCTATGCATTCATGAATTCATTAATAATATACCAATTCAAGCTCATATCATCATCTAAGCATGATCAACAACATCCAAACATCATAACTCATCAATCTTCATGAACAAAAGTTTCTACTTTTGGCAAGCTATGAACAACAACATCCATTCAAAGATTTCTAGCGTTCATAACAACAATCTAGCATCTAATCATCATCATGAACACATCAATTGCATCAATCCATCAATAATTCAACATTACATGCAAAATAAAGTTACTATTATTAGTAAGCTATGAACATCAACATCAATTCATCAATTCTTGCAAAATCAATGTAACCTAGCATTCATACAACCTACTAATCATCATACATTCATCAAACAATCTTCAACTTCACATAATCATGCCATTTTCGAATTAGAGTTTGCTTATAATCAAAGTTCATGATCAATCCACTAAAAACATACAATTCATGCATAATCAACGTTAAACAACATGTAATCAATCCAACTAACATATTAACATCATCAAACAACATCAAATTCGACCCCATGAAGACCAATTTTGCAACTAGGGTTCGGCCCTCAACAAGAACCCACAAAAATATGAAAAATCTAACCTTTAACGTGTTATAGCTTGCAATTGATGATTCCCACGAGTTGTATTGCTTGAAATCGATCAAAATCTTGGCTTGAAGGTTAGTTCTAGGTTGAAATCGCAATTGGAGAGGTGAGGGTGATGGTTTGCGGCCGATTTGGGGTTTGGGGGGATTAGGTTTGTTAATTTTGTTAAGTTTTAGTTTTAGGTAATGACACTTAACCCCCTTTATTTTATATTTTATAAAAACTATTCTTTTAAACACTTTTTGAAAGGTTTTAACTTAATAATACCAACATTATTAATCAACATAATAATATTTACATTATTTCCACAACTCACAAGATAGGCAATTTAAATATACGCGTTTCCACGTTACGCGATAAAATTCACCGTTAACGTTTAATTGTGTAAACACATAAGCATAACACAATAATCACATAATCAATTAGATTATCAATAACGTAACATTATTAATTATTATTAGGTCACCAACGTTAAACGACAACTAGTGTGTGTTCACGACACGTGTATGCAAGACCTAACGGAACTAACGGAGTTTGGTAACGGAAATTTACCGGATGTCACATTGTCAAAGTGTCTTCTCATATCAAAGAGGTCATGCAGAGGCAACTGAAACATATCTTGCCATGTGTAGGTGTCTTTAATGCCTTGATCTCTAATGACATGCCATCTTTCTGGATTTGTGGTGTATGTCCAAGACAAGATGGGTCTTCCTGATGCTAAAGGAGCTGTTTGAATTGGAGTTGATGTAGCATCCTCTGGCAGCAAAATCTTAAGATGTTCTTATTCATCCTGGGATTTAAAAAAAGGTGTAGTCTTGTTCTTCTTTGGCTTTGGTTTAGAAGCCACCATCTTCTTTCTCTTACTAGATTTTAACTAAGAAGACTGGCCTGCAGCACCAGATTGATCTTTATTTTCTTTCTCAGTTAGGACTTCCTCTCTCTCATGCTTAGAAGGAGAGGGAGGTTGACCTTGCTGTGAATCAAAAGATGAAGCTTGCTGAGTTTCAGTAGGAGGTCCAGGTTGTGTTGTCTCTGGTTGTTCAACCTTAACCTCCACTTCAGGTGGGGCTTGACTTGGAGTGGAGTGTAAGTCAATGAGCTCTCCACTTTTGATCTTCTGCTTGATCACCCTAATATGCTTATCCATAGTGGATAGAGACATGAGGCCAAGTCTCCTTCCGGAGAATCATATAGCTTCAAGAAGCTCATCATCCTCTGCCTATCAGCAGACTTCTTCATGCTCTTCTGGATGATGGCTTTTGATTTTGCAGCATCTTCCCTTAGTTTCTTCTTAGTTGTCTTTCTGTCCTTGATTATCTCAAGTTCAAGCTGTTTTAAGTACTCAAACCTAACATAATCATAGGACAAGGGAAGAAGTGCATCTGCCTGATAGAAGCCTGTGGCACTCAAGTAGTTGATCATCTTGATCCTTTCTTCTTCTTTGTCTACCTAAGGTTCTTGTTGAACCACATCTTCTTGTGCAGGACTTTCCTGAACTGAGGAGAGGGTAGGCATATCCTTGTACAGTCTTTTTCTTCTTCTCTCTTCTTTGACTTGCACTAGGAGTTCTGCATCTTCTGCCTCCTTCTTCTCCCTTGACCTTTCTAGGTCAACCAGTTCATTCAACTCATCTAAGGGGAGAGAGATGACATTGTCTATGTCATAGTTCCTAGTCTGCAAATAGTTTATCCTGACTGCCCTTAACTTATCATTTTGAGTATCTGGTCTAGGGGCAGCCCTGATAGCAGACTCCATGAGACTTGAAGACTCAGCAGAGGAACTTTCTCCCCTTAGCCTCCTTTTCCTCTCTCTCTCCTCCTCCTCAATATCCTCAGTTGTCATTTTTCTTTTTTCTTTGTCACTCACAGACCTTGTGACTCAGGGTGGAGAGAGCTTTGGCCTTTATTGCTTGTTGCAGCATCTGAGCTCAGGCCAGAGAGAGGTTGAGAAGCATCTTCACCAGCAAGTGTCTTAGAAGGAGTGTGGATCTCTGCAGCAGTTGATGATGATGAGACAGGGCTCTCAGGTTCTGCCACTGGGCCTTCAGTCAAGGATTCTCCTATGAAGCTAATCCTAGGGTCCTCCTCAACATCCAGTTGACCGATGGCATTGCCTGATTGCCTAAGTCTCCTTCTTAAGCTGAACTCTGCAGTGATCCTGTCTTGGATTCTTTTAGCCAGTCTGTCAGCTTGTCTTGATTGGCTTGGGTTGACAAGTGGCATGTTGACTAGATCCAGACCTTCATAGTAGTCAAGGTCTGAAAATTGAAGACTTCTTGTTGCCCTTGAACTCTTATGATGTGTCGTACCTCCACCCAATGATGTGATTGGAAGATGGTGAAGGTGACATAGCCCTTGGTATCTCATCCTCAAACAGACTTTGTATGAAGGAGTCTGTGTAGTCCACATCAATGTGAACTTGAGGAGGTTGCTGAAAATGCATAGTTGCAAGTGAGGATGGTGAGTCCTCAATGTTCATTCTCTCTGAAGAACTCCCAGGTTCTATGATTGTAATGACTTTCTCCCCCTTTTTGGTAGCATCACCCACTTGCATAGGTGAGCTGGAGATAGGTCAATCACATCCACAGGTTCTTATGTTCCTGGTTGAGCTCTTCTTAAGGGTCTCCCAACTAGTTTTTCCTTAAGATATGAAATCTCAAGTTGCTGATCATTGATCCTATTATGTAAGGTAGTCACCTGAGATTCAAGGTGACTGGCCTTTGAGACTAAGTAAGTGCATGTTTTTGATAGTTTTTGCACCAGTAGTCTCAGATTCCCCTCATCTTCATCAGAAGATTCATTGGGGATGAGATGATTGGACCAGAGTCCTTTCTCTCACCACCAGCTTGAGGTTCTTGGCTGCTGGTTTTCCTCTGCTCACTGGCACTCTCAGTTGAGATGTCAGTGGGCTGAGTTGCATTGGTTGAGGTCTTAATGATGTAATCACTTTCAAAAGTGAGAGCCTCTTCCATATGGACATCCTGAACAGTTCAGGAGTGTCCACCTTAGTTGTAGGTGACTGATGTGGGTAGATGTAGGAGACTCAGGAGTACTCATCTCTCTTTGAGTAGGGGAAAAGAAGAGAGACTCATTTACTCACTGAAACCTAGATCTTCATCAGTACAGAAGTCAAGGTTGGGAATTGGTTGGTTGAGATCTATAGGCTGGAGATGGTAACTGTCCCCTGAAGGTTGATCACTTGAGTGTTGAGACTCAGAGTGATGGCTTAAGGCAGTTGGGCTAATGAGCTCATCAGCTGAGCATGAGGAACCTCAGCACTGATTCTTGAAGAGATGGGAGTGGTCGGCTCCTCAAGAGAAGTGGGAGCTCCAGTGTCCACTTCTTCCTGTATAGGTGAGTATATAGGGGCCTTCACAGACTGAATAGCCTGAGCAGGGGTTCGTTTGGATTTTCTTTGGTAAGTGATGGTGATTTGAGGCTGTGAGAGTGGTTGAGAAAAAGCAGGTGTGGGCTCAACACTAGCTTGTGCTGCTAGGTTGTCACCTTGAGCAATAAGCTCTAACATTTTTGGGACTAGGGCTGTTTCTACCCCAGAGAATCCAACAGTGGGCTTTCTCAGAGTTTTAAAGATGTTGGGCTTCATCTGTCCCAATTTAAGAGTGTTACATGTTTCCCTCAAGTGTGAGTCTAGTTCACAGTTAAGAATATACTGGACATATCTAGGAAACATGTAATACTCTAAGGAGTCTAAATTAGCAAGTAATTTTGTATAAACAAATTAAGAATACCTGAATTTGACCCCCTGAACCATTCCATGGATTATGAAGGAGAGATCCTCAGGAATCTGGTCCCATCCACCATGCTTGTTTGATAAGCTGTGGATGACCACATAGAGCAGGAATCTCCATTGTGATGAGACCTTCCCTTTCCTAAAGGTCTTTACAGAGAAATCTCCCTCATATCCCATCTGCTCAAAGGAATGATTGACAGCTTCCTTTGGGAAAAACACCTCACCTTCTTCATCATCCAGCTGAAGATGTCTATTGATGATGGCCGGAGTGATGAAGATTATTCTCCCTTGCACTGTGGCAGACAGTGCCTTCTCCCCGTCCATAATGACCTCTTGGCAGGTCTTCCAGAATTCAAGCAACTGATCCTTATAGAGTGGAGGATCAATGGTTAGGGAGGTGAAGAAGTTTGACAGAGTTAGAAAACGGCAAACCTCTGAGAAATGAGGATCTTACTCAGAGCTTAACAGAGCAACCTGATTGTGTTGTCTGTGTAGCCGCATGGTAAAGTTGGGATCATTTATGTGAGCAAGGTTGGCCATTTTGAAGTAGCTTAAGGACGAAGAAAGAAGAGAGAGAAATTTCAGAGAGAAATTTGGGTTTTAGGTTTGGAGGAGAGCATGATAGAAAGAGGTGGAACCGTTGGTTTATATGTGAAAGGATTTCAGATAAAGTTTAATGAAAAGTATAAACTTTGAAATCTGGATGTTGGTCCCACCTCTGAAAAAGTAGTTTACTTTTGCTCAAAAAGTATTTTCTTGGAGTCAAAAAGCTTCTAAAGGTTAATTATTTTCAAAGTTTTAATTAAAAAGCTTCTGAAGCTAAAATGACTTCGGAAGAATTTCCTGAGAGTTTTGAGAATTTTGCTTCGGAAGAGAAATTAAAACTTGAGTGCTTTGTATATATACCAACAAAGCTTCCGAGAGTTAATTTTGCTTCGGAAGTAAATGGTCCTTGAAAATAAGTAAGTGTCTGAGACAAGTATTTAAGCTTCGAAGATAAATTTGAAAGCTCTTCGAAGGTAAATTTCTTAGACAATTATTTATTTTGAAGGCATGATTTGCTTTCGAAGTTAAAAGCATAACTTCCGAAGTATCAGAAATTTTCAAAAGTCTAAGGAAAGTCTTCAAAAAAATTTTCATCCAAAGAAAACATGAGCTTATGAAAGTGATGAACTAGACAACTTAGGACACACATAATTTTTTAGAAATAATAAGAATTAGTTTTAAGAAAAGCTTACTCAAAGTTTATCATCCCAATAGCTGATATTAGATATTTAAATCTCTGTTCATCAAAAGCCTTTGTAAACAGATCAGCGTATTATTCATGTGTGAACTTTGACTAGTTTAATTAATCCGTTTTCATAGTTATCTCTTATTAAATGATACTGATATTGATGTGCTTTGTCCTTGAGTGCTGCACACGGTTCTCTGTGATTGAGATAGCACTATTGTTGTCTATGTGAATGGGAGTCTCCTTGAAGTTTAACCCATAGTCCGGTATCTGATTTTGAATCCAAAGTACTTGAGCACAGCAGCTTGCAGCAGCAATGTATTTAGCTTTAGCAGTTGATGCAGAGACATAGGATTGTTTCTTGCATTGCCATGAGACAACCCTTCCACCAAGAAATTGACATCTCCCAGATGTAGACTTTGCAGTCATATTGCAACCACCATAATCACTATCTGTATAGGCATACAGATTGAAGTCAGGATTCTCGGGATACCATAAACCAAGTGTTGATGCACCTTTGAGGTATCTTAGAATCCTCTTGACAGTGATAAGGTGAGACATCTTAGGGTTGGCTTGATATCTTGCACAGATGCAAGTAGCAAACATGATATCAGGCCTGCTAGCAGTAAGATACATAAGAGACCCAATCATAGCCCTGTATAAGTGTCATCTACACACTCCCCCTCAAGATAGGACCAAGAGAGTGGTTTCTGGCTATGGGTGTCTTAGCAATCTTACAGTCAGTCATATGAACCTCTTGAGTATGTCTTGTACATACTTGACTGACTTATGGAGATGCCATCTTCAACTTGCTTCACTTGAATTCCCAGAAAGAAATTGAGTTCCCCCATGGCACTCATTTCAAATCTGTCTTTCATCAGCTTCTCAAAGTCTTTACAGAGCTTTGGATTAGTTGAACCAAAGATGATGTCATCCACATATACTTGAACTAGCAATATGTCTTTTCTTGTCCTTGATGAAGAGAGTTCCATCTATAGTACCTCTCTGTATCCATGTTTACAGAGATACTCAGACAGTGTCTCATACCATTTCCTGGGTGCCTGATGTAACCCATAGAGAGCTTTATCAAGCTTGCAGACATAATCAGGATGATCAGGATCTATAAAACCAGGTGGCTATTTGACATAAACCTCTTCATCTATCACTCCATATAAAAAGACACACTTCACATCAAGTTGAAAGACCTTGAAGTTCTTGGATGCAGCAAATGCCAGGAATATCCTAACAGCTTCTAGTCTTGCCACTGGAGCAAAGACATCAATGTAGTCAATCCCTTCTTCTTGTGCGTATCCTTAAACAACCAGTATAGCTTTGTTCTTGATGATGATGCCTCTATCATCTTTCTTGTTCCTAAACACCCATTTGGTTCCAATGGTAGTCTCCCAAAAGGAAGAGGACAAAGGTTCCAAACTTTCTGCCTTTTAAATTGAAGCAGCTCTTGTTGCATAGCTTCAACCCAACTTCCATCCTTTAGAGCTTCATCAACTTTCTTTGGCTCTATCTGGGATAGAAAACAAGAGTACAAACATTTTCTTCATGGGTTTTTCCACTTGTCTTTACCCCTGAGACATCTCCAATGATGTTTGTGGTAGGGTAAGACTTGTGGATCCTAAGCTGAGGGATCATAGCAAGTTGTTGAGAAAGATCTAAATTAGAGAAATTTAGATCTGGAAAAGATGTTTCTCCCACCACATCAACACACTTTTCAAGTGAAACTTGATCCAAGCAGTGTGTGACATCATTGATGTTCTCATCTATGGTGTGGTTAGTGGCATCAAGAAATTCTTGTCACTGTAACCACCACCATTGTTGTCTTCCACAGTTGAGGTGTTCTTATCTGGATGTATCAGCTGAGTTTGTCATTGTTGTGCTGATAGAAACCTCATTTGCAGAAGTGGTTCCAACTGGAGCTGAAGATGTATGACTTGAAGATCTTCCTAGCTCAAATCTTGGATCAGGATCACCTGTATTTAAATTTTCTACAGATCCTGAAACATTCTCACAAGATCTGTTAAAACAGTTAGTAACCAAATCAAGATCAAATAACCAATCCGGACCAGAACCAGCAACACAGGGTATGTGTTCATTGAAAGTCACATTGGCTGACTCCTCAACAATTCTAGTTTTGAGATTGCACACTCTATAAGCCTTAGCTTGGGAAGAGTATCCAATAAAGTGTCCATCATCTGATTTCTCAGCAAACTTGGCAATTTGATCTTTGGTATTCAAGATGGTGCAAGGACATCCAAATGACCTGAGAAAACCAATGAAAGGTTTCTCTTATGCCAAAGTTCATAAGGAGTCTTGCCATGAGTCTTAACTACTAAAACTCTGTTCTGCACATAGCAGGCAGTGTTGACTGCCTCTCCCCAGAAGGTGATGGGTAGTTTAGAGTCAGACAGCATGGTTCTTGCAGCTTCAATCAGGTCTTGTTTCTCCTCTTAGCAACACCATTTTGCTGAGGAGTCCTGGGAGCACTGAATTGTCTTGTAATACCCTTTTCATCACAAATGTATCAAGGATTTGGTTCTTAATTCAGTTCCTGATCACATCTTATGACTTTGACCTTGTTATCAGACTGATTCTCAATCTTTAAGATGAACTTCTTCAGAATCGCAGGAGTCTCATCCTTAGTTCTAAGGAAGAAAACCCAAGTGAATCTTGTAAAGTCATCTGTGATCACTAGACAGTATAAGGTCCTTCCTAAACTCATTACATTGGTAGGCCAAAGAGATCCATATGTAACAAGTGTAGGGGTGTAGTGATGGAGTTCTTTTCTTAGGCTTGTGAGGTACCTATGTTGCTTCCCTTTCAGACATGCAACACAATGGTCATCACTTGTAAACTCTTTCTTTGGCATTCCGGTTACCAAATCATGCTTAATTAATTTATCCATATTCTTAAAGTTTACATGGCACATTCTTTTATGCCATAGGAAAGACTCATCACTATTGGCTTTAGACAGAAAGCATGAAACTTCTCTAGAGGGAGAGGTTTCTTGCAAATCCATCTTGTACATGTTTCCTTTCCTAGGGGATCTAAGCAGAATATGCTCATGAGGAATGACCACACCAGGCTTAAGAACAATGCACTCATGCTCAGTAAAGAGCATGTTATGACTTTGATCACAAAATTGAGATACACTCAGAAGATTGTATCCAAGCTCCTTAACAAAGTTTACCTTTTCTATGCTGAGCTTACCATTTGTGACCTTGCCCCTTCCGAAATGTAACCACCTTCATCTCCTCCAAAAGCAACTGGTCCTCCATTAATCCTTTCAAAGTTCTGGAGTAGCGACCTATTGCTTGTCATGTGCCTGGAACAGCCACTGTCTATGATCCAGACATTTTTGTCTATCTTCAGTTGTCCCTGGACAAAGAGAATGATTAGTTACATTTGGAAACCCAAGCCTTGCTTGTCTTGGGTTCATTTGCAGAAGGTAATTCAACAGTAATAGATCCTATGGTTGTTCTAAGAGGATCTTGAGCTGTTGTTGATGGAGAATTCTCAGTCACTTGGTCTTTCTTAGACATCCACACCATCTTTGGAGTCTTGGACTTGACCTTCAAAACTTCAGAAGCTTTTGGAACTTCGGAAGTTTTGATGACTGAACCTTCGGAAGATTCTGCAGACATTGCAGCAGACTTCAGTGCTTTGGAAGAACTCCTTTCTTCTGAGACCAATTTCTTTTCCGAGGTAATTTTCCACTTCCTTCTTCTTCTTAGACATGGAGCTTCCGAAGGAAACAGGTTTTCCTTCTAAGCTTGAATCTTCTTAGAACTCTTTGAAGCCTTTGTTTTGGTCATATGGACAGTACCTTTAGGATTGAAGGGACAATCCTTGGCAATGTGAGTGGTACTTTCACATGTACACAATTCATCTTTTTCTTCTTCAAGAGAGCCTTTTCCTTGGAATATGACTGTCCTTGGTCACATCCCTTCTCCACCTTCATCTTTGCAGATGATGAGACAATCCTCTTGGGCTGAGGACTGTGCTTGGAGTTTGATGGTCCAGGCTGTGCAGCAGTGGTACACAGCAGATCAGTCTTCTTCTTGCTGCTGAGATGAGTTGAATAAGAACCAGAACTCTTAGCAGAAGAGTTTTGATTGATGTCTTCAGTCCCTACCACTTTAAACCCTGCAGAGATAAAAACGTGTTTCTGCTTAAAGTCAAAAGTAGTCTTGATCTCTTGAGCCTTCCTTGCCTTTCTTTTGATCTTTCTGATCAAGTTCTTTCTCATGGACTTGGTCATCACAGTCTTCTTTTTCTTCTCAGAAGGATAGTGGCCCTTCTTGGAATCCTCCTCTTCACTCTTCTCAGAGGAATTCTTCACTATCTCTTCTTCATCCTCTTCACTCATAGGATCTATGAGAGGAAGCTCATCTTCACAAGTTTCACACCTAGGAGATCTTACTGACAAGATTGTGTGTGGAGGAGCTATCTCATTGGATCCTAGTCCCTGCCTGTTTTGATAGCACACTTTGTTGTGTAGGGATGAGGATATCATGTTCTTGAAGGTCTCTTCTTCAAGAACACCCTTTTCTGTCCTGGCTTTACTGATCACAAGCTCAGCCTGGCACTCAGTTAACTTGGTTATGAGATCTTTGATTTGAGTCCTAAAATCTGTGTGTTTATGTTTTAGAACTGAAATGGTTTTCTCTAAGTCCTCTATCTTCAGTTTATAATCATTTTTAGACTTTCTAAAATCAGATTTTAAAATGTTTAAGGACTCAAGGTCAGATCTCAGTTCCAAGTTGTAGGACCTGTATCTATTAACTTTAGCAATGCATTCAAGAGTACAGAGATGTTCTAATACCTTGGCTTCATCATGATCTGCCATTAGTGCTTGGTTTGGAGAAACATCTCCCACCTGAAAGCTCCAGTCAAAGCCTCTTTCTTCAACAACACACAGCTTGCTGCTTTGACTTCTCATTCTGGAGAGCTTTGTCAGTGTAGTTTGGTCTGGATTGTGTTTGGCCATCATTTATTCTAGGTGCCTTACACTCTCTAGCAAAGTGCCCCATCAAGTTACAGTTGTAACACTTGACTTTGCCTTTATCCAGTCCAAACTTTCCACTGGTTGCATTACTTGGAAACCTCCTTCCAGTCCTTGTAGAACTTCTTGGCTCTGTGAGTGAGAAGAGCCATCTGCTAGACTATTTCTATATATTCCAGATCATCTGGATGGATACAGTCCAGGTCTTCAAGAGTGAAAAGAAGTTGTCATAGCTTTCATCAGAAGACACAAAAGCTTGAGAAGAGCTTGTCTCTTGGAATGGGCTTCCTTGAGTGTAGTTCTCCCTTGGTGTCTCTGGGAAGGTGATGAAAGGACCCTTTGGTGAATTGTTAGGGTAGCATAAGAGATGATGTTTGGGTTCTATGCTATCCCTTTCAATCACATGTAGGGCTGAACCCATTTGATTGTTGGAGTTTCCAGATGAACCTTGCATGTTCATCTCCATCTGGTAGCCATTGAGAATCCCATATAACTCTGTTAGAGTAAGAGTTTTGAGATTTTCAGTTCTCTTGATCACCACACAGTAATGTGTCCATTGCCTAGAAGTGAGGACATGAACTTCCTTACAATGTCTTTGTTTTCAAGAGAAACTCCTCCATCCACTAGGGTATCCACAATCTCAACATACCCGAAATACTGCTGAGTCATGGTTTCACCTGTTTTGAAGGTGAAGTTTTCAAACTGCTGCTTCAGGAGATCCTTCTTTTTCTCTTTGGCTTCAGAGGAACCCTCACACATCAGTTTCAATGCATCCCATAACTGCTTGGCTATTTTGCACTTCTTGAAACCTCTGTACACAGAGTTTGGAAGGGAAGTTTGAAGGGTTGTCATGGCTTTTCTGTCTATCTCTACTCTCTTCCTATCTTCATCAGAGTAGTTAGCCACATCTTTAGGAATCATACCAGCACCAGTAGCAGAAGGGGTGCTGGGTATGAAAGGTCCATTCTCAATAGACTCCCACATTCTTGAATCAAGAGACCTGATGAAACCTTCCATTCTTAAACACCATGTATCAAACTCATCAAGAGTGATCAGTGGGGACTTGTTCATGGTTCCAGTTTCCATATCAGTTTTGGAAATGGCTTCCATTTGAAAATTTAGTATTTGTGTGTGTGAGGGATCTTTAAGATGGCGAGATCTTATATCAAGAGCTTGAAAAGCTCTGATACCAAATGCAGGATCGTTGAAGGGTGTAAGTTACAACACAACAACACAAAGAGGAGATTAACTAAACTTTAATCAAACAGTAAACTGGATTAACCAAGTTGAGATGCTAAGAACACAAGTAATGCAAGAGAGACAGAACACAAAGAACACAAGTGTATAGTTTTCAAAAATGTAGTATATTGCTTTCTATATGTTCTATTACAAGTGTTACAAAGCATATTCGAAAGATACAAGAACATGAGATAGTTATACTACATCCGGCTATACTTTGAAAGCCAGCTGGATACAATTGACTAGACACAAACAAAATCAATTGTAGAGTCAAAAGGCAAATTGCCTTTTAACTAGTGACTATGACATGCCATAGTTCACATCCTTATCTATATAAAAAGGATAAAGTACATAAAATAGAAAGTTACAGACTCAGACCTCAATGTACAGTTACCAAATGCATGGACCTTTTCACCAACTCATGTAAGTTGGTGACTTGCAGAGATGCAACAGAAAGGTGTCCAGCTTTATGGAACAGTACATGAGATAAAGCATGTTGCTAAAAGTCTTCGAAGAAATCTGTCTTCATAAACTTGAAGCTTCGGAAGACTTTGTCTCTGAGGCTTCGGAAGACTTCATGTTGGCTTCGGAAGATATTGGTCTTGGCTTCGAAAGATTTCACACTTAGAGTATTTTCTGTTTCATGTGTGAAACTTCCTAAGCTTCTTCTTTAATGTACTTGTGCAGCATGCAGGATAGACTTAAGATGTTTAGGTTGCATTAGCCTCTTCATTAATCTCTACAAACATCATATTTTATCTTTAAGTATGATTTTATTATGCATAAGTTTTTATTAATAATAATTTAATATTTTGTTTATTCAATCCGTGTATTACACAAGAACTAACCTAGTATATATATAAGAGAGATCAAAAGAAAACCACTCTTTTAAGAGAAAATCAAGAAAATCATATTTAACCAATCATTTAATTTATAATTATTTTTTTATTTTTAAAGAGTATTTTAGTAAAATGGCTACCAAAATAATTTTGGTAGTTATCTTATATTGATTCGAACTCCTTGATTTTCTCTTTGTTATAAACAATTATTGTTTCTGAAATCAAGCTACCAAAATCTTCATAATATGCAGCACCTTCAAAAATTCATCATGTAAGTTGTTTGTTTGGTTTAATATATTTAATCGACAATGGGTTTGCTATGGAATACTCACTTGTTTATTTCTTTAATTTGTTTTCTGAAATGTTAGTTCTAATACATTCAATCGACATTGGGCATTATACCATCTTCTAAGTGTTTATTTATTTGAATTCAAAGTGAAGAATATAAACATGAAGGATTTGGAAAAAGTTATGTCGTCTCCTGGTTATATTTCTACTAAGGTGAGAATTATATTGACCAAGCGAAACGAGCGAAGATAATGGAGACGATGGTTCCTAGTTGATCAAGTATGAAGAATGAAATGAAGAAGATGATCAATTTTGATGAAAAAAATGAAGAAGATGAAGATTATGATGAATAAAAGATAATAATGTCAAGATAAGAAGACAAAATTAAAAAAAAACAAGTCTTTGATTAACAGTATGATTTGGAAGAATGATAGAAGCAATATGGTATTTGTCCAAGGGCAATACCATGTAGAAATCATCCTCATTGTTTATAGATTTTAACTCAAGAAGATGGTGATGAAAGGAAGAAGATGAATCCCCAAGTTATATATATGAAACAGTGTAGGTAATTTATGTAACAACCAAGTTATTTTGCTTCAAGCATAAAAAATTATTATATTACATATACGTAACTCTATTGTTACATATACGTAACTCTACTTTTACATAAATATAACTTGATGTTTCATATACGTAAGCTTGTTATTACATCTAAAGGTTTAGATATATGTAAACACATGTGCACATATATGATATTACGATTCTTGTTAATGGCTACACTATTTTTGTTTTGCTTTTGGGGATCCTATATTGTATTATATATATGAAACATATATCAGTTATATATATTTGTCTTTGATTTAATCTTCTTCTTTATAATGTATTGTTTACCTATATGTAATTGTATAAGTAAACATCTTTACATATATGTAAGCACATACATCTAACAATGTAAAAATTGGAAAAAACAAAATAATTATCAATCGATCATCCAATTGTTCTTCTTTAATGATTTAAATTTCATTAAGTTTTTATTTTGAATAAAAATTTGGACGTGAAAGTTGGAGAGAGAGATGGAGAGTTTTAAGGGACTTTGTTATTGTTTAATAGTTATTTTCAAATTCAGTTTCTTTTGTTTTTCCTAATTTGCCCCTAGATGAATTGTTTAACCCTATAACCTTCTTTTTATTTATAAAAATACCATTATTGATATATACTATTGATTGAACTAGATCAATGGTGAGAAAATGGTTTTCCATAAAACTTAGTTTTATATTGGAGAGATCAAATAAAAAACTAATATTTTTTGGTGAAAACTTTTAGAAATCAATATCAGCCACTAGTTTTAATGGAAAAATTATAATTAGTAAAAACATATTCAAAAAATTATAAATAAAAATTAAAATTAAAATAAAAAAAGTAAAACCACAAAAATGTTTCTTTTGTTTCCCTCTTTCGTAAAAAAGTTACAAAAACTAAAAAAATCATGTTTTTACGAAATTCAAGTTACATATGTGTAATAATTGATTTACACGTGTAAATCTGATATTACATATGTATATAACCAGATTTACACATGTAAATATTGGCTAAATAATTTTTTTAAAAATATATCAATATGGTAAGCGTTGGAAAGATAAAAAATACTGAATTAATGGGGAATTTTTTTTTGAAAAATAATGTCATGAAAAGTTATGAACGTTTTAAAAAATGTGAAATTGACATGTGAGTTGTATGTGACAAAATTATGAGGTTGATATTGGTTTTTAAAGTTCTCACAAAAAAACATAGGTTCTCAAGATAATCCTCCCCTATATATATATATATATATATATATATATATATATAATATAATATATATATATATATATTATATATATATATATATATATATATATACATACATACATATATATACATATAGGGACCAGTTCATGTAAGAACCCCATATAATTGTAAGAACCGGTTAACCCTTATCAACCAATAGGAATGTGACACATCATCATCATGCAAATGAAGTTGTGGGGTTATTTTTGTAATTTGACATAGGTGTACAACCCAATGAACTCTTTTCACTTGACAAACATCATGCTTAATATGTACTTTGATTTGATATTTGTTTTTCATATACTCCATATTCAAAGCATTTCAAAAGCCATCGATTGAACATTTATATGAACATGCATCCATAGATTTTTTCAATCAAAACCCATCATTTTCTTTTCATATATATCTCTCTCTAAAAACTCATTTATATCTAAAAACCCACTTGTTAAGAGCCCTAAAGTTTCAATGTTAAGGCTACTAAAAAGATAAAAAGGAAAACGATAAAGAGAAGAGACGGAGGAAGTTGATGAGCTGAAAAGGATCAATTGAAAGATTATGAGATCATGTGTAGTTAAATTGATTTCAACATCGTTGGTTGTTCGTTATCAAGTTTAGGTTTAGCGTTTGTGGATTTGTCCTCATTGACGGTTGGTTGTTCGTATTCGATGATTGTTTCACCTCTAAAAGATTATACTTCTCTTGTCACATGTTCTGTCATGTTTTTTTATGTCAACCTTCGTGTAAGTATGATTATTCTTAAATGAAATCTATGGATTTTATTGTATAATCTTATGATTTGTTTATAATAATTTGATGATAGTAGGCTAAAGGTTGGACTCGTGATGTGTATTCAAGTGTTTATAAGCTTTTGTGAGCACAATATGCCATCATACTTAGATGTAATTAATTATTTTTATAGTTTTTTTAATTAGACTCTAGTTACATTACTGTAGATAAGTAATGTGCTAGTGTAATTTAATGTAATGTAATCTTTTGTAACTTTATGTGAAGTAATATTCTGTTATGCAATGTAATGTAATCACTTTTTATATTTACTCTTTGTCTTTTAGTTATTTTTATGCTTATCTATCTAGCATTATTTATAATATGTAATGTAATGTAATGTTAGTGTGATGTAAGGTAATTTACGTAATGTAATGTTAGTGTGATGTAAGGTAATTTAATGTTTGATGTTAATTAATGTAATATTTTGTTAATGAAATATGATATTAATTTAATTTAATGTAAATAATTTAATTGATGCCACTAACGTAATTTAAGTAATGCTAAAGAATGCAATCAAGCTGTTTCATTAACTATAATATAAGTTGGGTGATAAATTTTAATGTAGTTACATCAAATATTATATTTTCTTACACTTTTTTACATTACACTACGTTATATGTTATTATATTACGTTACAAGAAATTTACATGTTTACTATGTTATAATATTAGTGTACTGTAATATAATGTAATGTAATATTTTATTATACTAATTAATTTAATGTAACTAAATGAGTATACATAATGATTGATGTTAACTAATGTTATCTGATTTTTTATGTAATGGTTGGTTAAAAGAAAAAAATGTTATTATAACATATTGAAATTGCTTAGTTGTACTAGTGTAATTTAATATATTGTATGTTAATATAGTAGTGTGAGTGTAGTTACCTGAAATAATGAAATAATGTAATAATAAAAATTATTATAACATTTTCCCTTCATATTTTATGTAGTTATTTTATATATAGTCAAATATCATGAATTGCGTTGAGTAAAGTGATGATGTGATTGTTGCTTTTTAACTAAAAAGTAAAAAGCATTTAATGATAGTGTAATTTTACCAATATAACTCTTCTATCTTATTAACTAAAAGTGTCAACTAATAAAATATTCCAAAAAAATCTTGTCCGCTAGATTGTAACAATTGAAGGAAATCAATGGCTCGAACTTAGTTAAAGGCTTGTCACAAATAAGGTGGGTTCTCATTAGAACCTTACCCACAATAATTACACCATAATAATTATGTTTAAATTCAATAGTGATGTAACAAAAAATAGGATTACACTATTTTAACACAAATGGTACATTGAGCAACACTAGTTACATTAATGTACTAATGTAACATTATGTAATTTGTTGATGTTACTTAGTGTTACGTTAAAATAATAAAATTACACCTCAATAATTATGTTTAAATTCAATAGTGATGTATCAAAAAATAGGATTACACTATTTTAACACAAATGATACATTGAGCAACACTAGTTACATTAATGTACTAATATAACATTATGTAATTTGTTGATGTTACTTAGTGTTACGTTAAAATAAACAAGTGTAAGAAGGTGTAACGTCATGTAAAAAGGTGTAACATAAATGTAAATAGACCATTTACTGATACATCTTGTAATTCATCTCATAATTATAATCTTGCACTACTTTATCAAACTTTTACACCCGATATTACACTACTACAACTAACAGTACAACCTAACCACCAAACAACATTACACCATGTAAATACAACACTGTATTGAATTTTCAACACTTTAACAAAACCAAAATAATAAAACTACAACAATGTAAACAAAGTTAAACCGATGTAAACAATCTGTAAAACATTGTAAATCAATGTAAGATAATGTAAACTAAATAAAAATAACATTTTCTTTTATGAGGTATACTATTACTCGATAAACATGCCTGAAAACCATCAAATCTGGAGTTAAACCATCTTGAACTGGATAGAATCAAAGATGAAAAACACATAAAACATAATACGACAACCTAACAACCAAACAACATTACACCATGTAACTTCAACATTGTAATGAAATTTCAACACCGTAACAAAACCAAAATAACAAAACTACAACAATGTAAACAAAGTTAAACCGATGTAACAAAGGAGATACATTGATGTAGTATTATATTTCATAACTTAACAATATTTTATAAGGTTATTAAAGAGTGCTACATTAATAGAATAAACAAACAATATCTGAATAAAAAGCACATGAACCAAGTGTCTTTCAAATTTAATCCATATCTAAATGAAATGATGATCATCCATTCATTAATGGCATTCTTAAATCACAACTTCTTTACTGATGTTAGTTGCAATTTTTAATTAGGTATAAATTGCATATACAAAATGAACTAATAACAAAATAATATAATATTAAAAAACTTCAACTTAACAACAAGAAATCTGTAAACAAAACCAAAGTTCTACTAATTTATAAATTTTACAATCCCCATTTTGCCCCTTTCAAAAATGACGAACACCGTACAAACATAAACTGTTAAAATTGTCCACTTATCCCAATATAGATCGATGGAATCACATGAACACCACCTTCGTCAGCAAACACGCGTTTATTGTTCGATTGTTCAACAAAGACACATCCGTTGGTGAAGGCACCATTTTATTGAACAAGATCTGGATCACCGTTATCGGTTGTGTTTAGTCATCGTTAGGTGACGAGTTACATGTTGTGATTCGCTGTTACGCGATAAGAAACATCCTCGTCGGAGAAACCGTATGATAGATCTATACTAACGATCCTTGTTTTCATTCTTACTCATCGCTATCTTCAGGAAGGTAGAAGATGTTGGTTGGAGATTTTTTTGTGTTTTTAATTTAAAGGAAGAAATCATATTGTCATTTTTATGGTTTGAAGAAGAAGATTTAGGATTGGTAATAAAAAGAAAAAAAAGATGAGATTTGTAATTTGAAAAAGAGAGAGAAAGATCAGATGTGACTTTTGAGTTGATAGGAGGCTGACAATCAACAAAATGTACAAATATAATTTATAAATTTACCCTTAAACTAATCTAGGCCATTGATCAAGAATCTAAAATATTTAATAATAAATCAATGGCTATTATAAAGTTAAAGAGTTCTCATAGTTTTAAAAGGTTCTCAAAAAAATCAAATCATATATATATATAGGGAAGGGATTAAATGAGAACTAGTTTTTTTTGTAAGTCTAGAAATCAATCTCAACCACTAGTTCTCAATGGCAAAATTGTAATTAAAAAACATATTCAAAAATTTATATATATAGATATATATAGATATATATACATACATATATATATATATATATATATATATATATATATATATGTTTTAGCCATTGATTAATATAGTTTTAATTTTACTTTAGTTTATTCACAAAGGGTATTGAGGTAATTTTATATTTTATAATTGCTTTTCTTTTTTTACTCCTTTAATTAAGGTATTTTCTAATTAAATCATTGACCATTTTATGTATTCTTAAAATATATATTCTTCAAATATCCGGTCTTTCATTCATCGAAGCTTCATTTTCAAACCAAAATCAGTTGTCCAGATCTCATGAAAATCCTTCCCTTCAAACCAAAATCGAGAGATATGAGTTATGGATTATCATATCCAAATAAAATAACAAACCTTTTGAATGAAGATTATGTTAATCGAGAAATAATCATCTCGAAGTTGTTTAAAATCAATCACAGATCATTCACATATACATTTATTGTATATGGTTAGCATATGTTTCTCTTTTCTTTACGATGAAGATGAATTGAAGACTAGATGATGACGACGATGAAGATGATGGCGTTTATGATGACGACAACGATGGCGTTTATGATGACGACGACGATGTCATAAAAATAGTTTTAGTTTTGATTCTTTTTGAAAATATTAATGATGATGAATTTGTTTTCTTGAATGTTTTTTTTCTTGATGTACAATTAAGGTTTTGTACGTACATATAGTTTTTAAAAATTTGAATTTGTGCAACTTGTTTACATATATGTAAATGTGTCTTTAAGCTTGTTACATATACTTAAATGTGTGTAAGCTTGTTCATGTGTACGTAAACGTCAATTTTTGATTATGTATATGTAAATCGTAGTTATATCATGAAATTTTGGTTATTGTTTTTAGTTTGATTGTGTAAGTTTGATTACATATATGTAAATTTAATATACTATATATGTTAATTGCTTGGGTTTGTACAATATTTATATAACTAATATATATGTAACAAGTTTATTTGTTGCCTTAAATCTTATATTATGTGCTATTTATTTGTTGCATACACCAAGTTGATCTGTAAACTGGTGGTGTAAAATGCAAATGTCCTAGCTTATGTATAAGTAATCTATAAACTGTTAACATACATCTTGTAAACTACATTGATTTACATATATGTAAATTACTTAGTTTTTCTTTAATTCGGTAAATGAATGATTTTAGAAAAAATTAGTGAGATATTGAGTGGTAGTTGAGATTTTGCATATATTTAAATTATGTATATATAGTAGATTAGAGAAGAGAGAGATGAGAGATATGAAACATTACAGAGAATTAAATAAATAGCAATTAATTGAAGAGAGAAATGTATTTTTACATCTATACCCTTTTACTAATTTTAACTCATTAATTGAATGAATATTTATATTATTCTACTCTTTTAATCACAACCATTGATCAAGTTAATCAATGGTTGTTATTAGTTCTCTTAGTTCTGAAAACAAGTCAAGTCTTGAAAGGAACCTGACCCTATATATATATATAATATATATATATATATATATATATATATATATATATATATTATATATATATATATATATATATATATATATATATATATATATATATATATATATATATATATATATATATATATATATGTATGTATGTATGTTATATATAGGAGGTTTCAAATGAGAACCATCTTTTTATGATAACTCTAGGAACCAATCTTAACCACTTATTTTTTATCACATACAAATCACATGCCATTTTCCTTCTTTTTTAAAACGTTCATGACTTTTTTTACGACATCATTTTTTTTAAAATTCACCATAAAATTCTGTATATTTTTATCTTTCCAATGTCTACCATATTTATATACTTTTCTAAAAAAATCGTTTATCCGTTGTTTACATATATGTAAATCTAGTTATACACATGTGTAATACTAGATTTACATAAGTGTAAGAATCCGATATTACATATGTGTCAAATGTAACACCTAGATATTTTATTTGAAGTCCAAAGTTCGGAGACCAAACTCACCAAAACGTGAGAAAGATTGGATGAGTAGAGGAATAAGAGGGGAGGGCAGCCCACACCCTCCCCACACTTGCAAAAAAAAACTCAACCAAAGAGAGGAAAGAAGGAGAAAAAGGGGGAAAAGTTTGGTTTGGGTGGATTCGAGCTTGAAAATCAAAGTGTCGTGGGTCTAATTGAAGCTCTACTTGACGGTGTTGTTTGTGTGAGTTCTAGGACCCCTCTTTTACCCGTTTTCAACTGATTTGGGGTTGGAACACATAGTGAAAACCATTTTCGAAATGTGTGTGTTTGACCCGTGTGTATGTGTTTGTGTGTGATGCGAGTGATGTATGATTTCGGGCTTGTGTGTGCTTGAATGGTGTTGTGGTATGCATTCCTAAGGTTTAGGATGGTTTATTTGGGCTTAGAATGGGTTTGGAAGGGTTTAGAGGCCGAAAATCACAGATTGGGTTCAGGATGAACTGCATTGTGCATCAGCTAGGGCTAGGCGACCGAGTGGAGGCCATACGGCTGAAATGTAACAGCCTGTTATTTTAAAAAGACAAGAAATGAAGAATAAAAGAAAGAAAAGCAATAAAGTCCAAAGGGAGGGACTAAAAGTGTCCAAAATGACAAATCTTTTAAAAGTTGGTGTAAAGGTGGGCATGGCCGCCCACCCTCCCTTCACATCATTCTTTCACTTTGGTTTTAGAGAGAGAGAAAGGGAAGAGAGCAGAACTTCGGGTTTTGAAGAAGAAGAAAAGAAGAAATCGAATTCCAGGTAAGAATTCGTGGTTCTTAAGTGTTTATGACGGGTTTTATCCCGGTTATATGTTTATGTGTTTGTGTATGTGCTCGGTGTGTGTGTTTGGTGGTGTTTTTAGGGTTTGAACTCAGTTGCAAAAGGGTTGAAGGAAGAAACACCCAAGTTGCACCAGGTGAGTTCTAGACCCTAGTTTTTACTTGTTTTAAACATCTTTGGGGCTGAAAGTGTATAAAAATGTAACACCCGAATATTTATTATTTTGAAGCCGGTGAAGAAAGAAAGAAAATAAAGTCCAAAAGTCGAGGGATCAAACTCGCCAACGAAAGAAAGTCGGGTGAGGGGAAGTATATAAGGGAGAGGGCAGCCCTTACCCTCTCCCCCACACTCACAAATCAGCCAAAGAAAGGGGAGAAGAGAGAAAGAAGAGAAAAAGAGGAAAAGTGTCGGTTCGGGTCGCCAAAATCGTCGTGAAGCAAGCCAAATCGAAGCCCTTAACGTTGTGCTCGTTTGTGTGAGTTCTAGAACCCCACTTTTACTTGTTTTCAAACGATTTTGGGGCTGGAAAGCATAAAACCCCGTTTTGTATGTGTATGTGTTTGACCCATTTGGGTGTGATGTGTGTGATGCGTTTCGTGTATGTTTCCGGGCGTGTGTGTGCTTGTATGGTGTTATGGTATGCATTCCTAAGGTTTAGGATGGTCGATTTAGGCTTAAAATGGGTTTAGATGAGTTTGGAGGCCGAAAACCTCGGCTGCAGTCGGGATGAACTGCATTCTGCATCAGTTAGGGCTAGGCGACCGACTGGAGGCCGAATGGAGGCCATACGGCCAATTAGGGTGTGATTGGGGTCCATTCGCACGATTGAAGGTCCATTTGCACGATTGAAAGGCCAGTCGCATGGAGGTCGTGCGACTGAAGGTCCAGTCGCATAAGTGCTCATCCGCATTAATCCCATTCGCATGAGGTCCATCCGCATTGTCCTTCGCACGACGGGATGTTCATACGCATAGGTGTTCATCCGTATTAGTTCATTCGTATGATGTTCAGTCGCATGGAGGCAATGCGACTGAAGAGTGTCCATACGCCCGAATAGGGCTGTTGTACCCGAGGAAGGTATAGAATGACTTCTGACTTTCGGGGGAAAGTGCAGATGTAAGTTTTGACGTAAGGTCCCCATAAGAGCATGTAAGATGACGCTTGAGGCCTTAGAAAGCATGTTGGGCATGATGATGATGTTGCAAGTTTATGCACGTTATGTATGTATGGTGTTGCCCCGTATGATAATGACGACTGTTTGGTTTATGTTCCTTATTATGATGTATGTTTATCTTTCCATAACTTTACGTGTTATGATAAGGAATGAACGAAGTATTATGTAACGTAAAGTGAAAGATATGAAAGAGGAACACGATGTTGAATGCATGCATTAATGAACGAATGAAACGTCTTGCACGCATCGGATACGGGTCCTTCTTTGTGATTGACCCTTAATGTAGAACCTCTACCGCTCACCCCTAGTACTGTGGCATACGTTTAGCTGTTCATTTATTGACTTCGGCCCAGTAGCTAAGACTGATGGTTACTCCTAGTACCGTGGCATACGTTTAGCTGTTCATTTATTGACTTCGGCCCGGTAGCTACGACTAACCGGGGTAGCACATGGTATTGGTATGGATGATGTCCGATGCGCAAGTAAAGTCATAAAGAATGAATGAACGAATGAATGAATGAAGAAGATAATAATGATATTATCTATGTGTACGTACGATGTGTGATCATGTAAAAGTAACGAATGGTTTTATATGAAAGTAAAGTATGTTTTGTAATAAAACTAGAACTCACTCAGCAACGCTGACTTTTTATATGTTTTCTAGTTGGCAGGTAATGTTTGCTGAGGATGGCACACCGTGAAGCTACTCAGCTCTTTTGGGATGGCATTCTTTTGATTAATGGTTTTGCATTGTAATGCGAACAAGCTATTTTGCAATGAATGTTGTATTAACTTGCAAAAGCATTTACATGGAAATGAAAGATTGTTTTAGTTTTCCGCTGCGATTATGAAATACAATGCAATTATACGTTTTATGTGCGATGAGAACCCAGCTGTAAGCGTCCCAGGAACGGGGCTTACAATTTGGTATCAGAGCCAAAGTTTAAGTGAAATAGGTAAATTTTCAAATAAACCTAATCTTAACTGAGAATGGGACGAAAAGGAATGGGATGCCAATCTGAGTAGCTGCGTGCCATCAAGTATTTTCGTAAAGTTAACCGGTTTTATGTGCGCATGGTATGTGTTATGTGTTGTATGTAGATTTAAATACTGATGTAGTCAGGACAGGTAATACTTGGGGTATGAGAGTAAAGTAAGTGGCTAATCACAACTGCCATTGTAATTAGGGACTTACTATACTTGACATAAACTGAGCTGTTCCCTTGAATGACGTGTTGGTGTTTGAATCTTTCAGTGTGTGTGTGATGGCCGGAGGTATATCTTCGAAAGCTTCTAGGGGTGGAGGTCACGGTGCTGAACCGCGACCCAAGAGAGGGAGACCCAGAGTTAAGAGGGTGGTTCATGAAGAACCAGAGACCCCCCATCCGGAGGGTGGCGACGAAAGCGCCAATCTGAGAGCCTCAGTAAAGGAGGCTGTTGTAGAAGAAGTCCATCAGGTCATGCAGACAATCTTACCGTCTGTGGTGACTGAAGTTATTAAGGCTGTACGAGAAGGGGAAAGAAAAGAAAGAAACAGATCCTCTGGAGAACGGGAACACCCAGAGCCTAAAACGATCATGTCTGATGATGAAGGAAGAAGAAGAGCGTGTGCCAGAGGCAGTGCGAGGATGTAACTACGGGGCATTTATGAGATGCAATCCCCCTACTTTTGACGGTAATGGAAATGTTACCGCTGCTCACCGATGGGTGAGAGAGATGGAGGTCGTTCTCGACATCAGCGAGTGTCGGGAAGATCAGAAGGTCAAGTTTGCCACTCATTCATTTGTGGACTCGGCACTATGTTGGTGGGACAACATTGTCCAAGCAGAGGGTAATCGGGCAATCGGAGAATGAAATGGCCTGAGTTGAAGAAGATGGTGATTGAGGAGTTCTGTCCTCACAAGGAAATGGATAAGTTGGAAAGGGAGTTTCTGCAGTTGGAGGCTGGAACCATGACACACCAGCAGTATACCACCAAGTTTAATGAATGGCACGACTCGTGCCTGATCAGGTGACGCCTCTGTCTCGGAAAATCAAGAGGTACATTCAGTTTACCGTGGATGTTTCGTCAGCATATGATCGCTGCCCGACCAAGCACGTTTAGGTCGGTGGTTGATTTGGCAGGGAGGCTGTATGACGAGCGGGAGGTGGTGGTGACTGAAGCGAGTAAGAAGGGTGGTGGTGATCGAACTGGAATGGGAGGAGGTTTGGTCGGGGTGATGCCTCGACGGTAACAAAAAGGCACGGGTGGATGACCGCCGCGTGGCCACATCGGGAGTGGGATCAAGGAGGTGTGGTAAGTGTGGAAAGGAGCATGCGGGAGAATGTAGGCTGGGTTTGAACGTGTGCTTCAAGTGTGGGAAGACAGGGCATATGGCGAAGGATTGCCTGTCGGGCAAATGTTTTACTGTGGGGAAACTGGTCATATGAGCAGAGATTGTAAGAAGCCGAGGACTGAGGTTCAGGGGCGAGAAGACGGGAAGTGAAGGACCGAGGGCAAGCACCAGGGCATTTACTATGACACGAGGAAGCTAGGACAGACCCTGATGTCGTGTCCGGTACGTTTCTAGTGAACCAAACTTTAGCTTCTGTGCTATTTGATTCTGGTGCTAGTAGGAGTTTTATTTCTGCTACTTTCTGTGCTAAGCTGCCTACTAGTAGTAGACGTGTTGATGCGCCCTTTGAGGTAGAAATTGCCATAGGTAAGTCTACCGGGATTTCGGAGATGATAGAAAACTGTGAGGTGGAATTAGAAGGTCACAAGTTTCCTGTTAGACCGTTCGTGATGACCTTGGGTGGTTTTGATTTGGTTCTTGGGATGTTGGTTGGCGGACTTCGAGGCGAACATTGTGTGTCGCAAGAAGATGATTCGGTTGACAGCGCCTGATGGAAGTTTGGTAACGGTTTATGGTGATCGGGTTACTACGATCCCGAAGATGATCTCAATGGCTGTGGCGGGAAAGTGTATGAGGCGTGGATGTTTCGCTTACTTGGCTTATGTAAAGGATGTAGATGCATCAACACCACACTGCTGATGTACCGGTTGTGTGTGACTTTCCAGACGTGTTCCCCAAAGACTTACCAGGGGTACCACCTGACAGAGAAATTGAATTTCAGATTGATCTGATACCGGGTGCCCAACCTGTTGCCAAGGCACCATATCGTTAGCTCCGACGGAGATGAAGAGTTGATGGAACAGTTGAAAGAGTTGCTTGATAAGGGGTTCATTAGACCGAGTATCTCTCCTAGGGGTGCTCCGGTCCTGTTCGTAAAGAAGAAGGATGGTAGTATGAGGATGTGCATTGACTACCGCGAGCTGAACAAGTTGACAGTGAAGAACCGATACCCCTTACCGAGAATAGATGATTTGTTCGATCAGCTTCAGGGTGCCAGTTGGTTTTCAAGAATAGATCTTTGGTCTGGCTATCATCAGTTGAAGGTAAAGGAACAAGATATCCCTAAAACAGCTTTCCGCACACGCTATGGTCATTACGAGTTTCTTGTCATGTCCTTTGGTTTGACCAACGCGCCAGCTGCTTTTATGGATTTGATGAACCGTGTGTGTCGACCGATGCTGGATAAATCAGTGATTGCGTTTATTGATGATATCCTGATTTACTCAAGGAGCGAAGTAGAGCATGCCGGTCACATTCGAGAGGTTCTAGAGACGTTGAGAAGGGAGAAATTGTATGCTAAATTCTCCAAGTGCGCATTTTGGTTGCGCGAAGTTCAGTTTTTGGGTCATGTGGTGAATCCTAATGGGATTATGGTGGACCCGGCGAAGGTGAAGGCGGTTTTGCAATGGAGGTCACCAAAGACACCATCCGAGATCCGTAGTTTCTTGGGCTTGGCGGGCTACTATAGAAGATTCATCCAAGACTTCTCTAAGATTGCTTCTCCACTAACTAAGTTGACCCGAAAGGATGTGAAGTTTGTATGGGGTCAAGCTCAAGAGAAGACGTTCGAAGAGCTGAAGGCAAGACTGACTCAAGCTCCTGTTCTGTCATTACCCGATGGAAGCGAAGATCTGGTGGTTTATTCTGATGCTTCCTACTCAGGGTTGGGGTGTGTGTTAATGCAGAGAGGGAGGTTATAGCCTACGCATCCTGGCAGTTGAAAGTTCATGAGGTTAATTATCCCACTCATGACTTGGAGCTAGCACCGTGGTCTTTGCGTTAAAGATTTGGAGGCACTATCTCTACGGGACGAAGTGAACCATATTCACTGACCACAAGAGTCTGAAGTACTTCTTCGAGCAAAAAGACCTGAACATGAGGCAGAGGCGATGGTTGGAGCTTATAAAGGATTATGATTGCGAGATCCATTACCATCCGGGCAAAGCTAATGTGGTGGCGGATGCCCTTAGCCGAAAGGAAAGGCCCGAACCGATTCGGGTGAAAGCTTATCAACTAATCATGACCTCTGATGTGATGAAGCACAAGGAGTTTCAAGATGAGGCATTGAAAGAAGATCACCTTAACTCGGAAAGAATGAGAGGTCTGGTTGGGGAATTGGGTGAAAACACTCGGTGTTAGAACTCGATTCGGTCGTGTGTGGATTCCTCGTTTTGGGGATCTACGGGTGAAGATAATGGATGAAGCCCACAAGACTCGATACTCCATTCATCCTGGTGCCACGAAAATGTACCATGACATGAAGAAAGATTATTGTGGCCGGGTGTGAAGCGTGACGTGGGGGAGTATGTGAGTAAGTGCCTTACTTGCTTACAGGTGAAGGCAGAGCATCAAAGCCGTATGGGAAGATCCAACCTTTGGATATACCGGAATGGAAGTGGGAGCACATCACCATGGACTTCATTACGATGCTGCCACGTACTCCGAAAGGGTATGATGCCATATGGGTGATAGTTGATCGTCTGACGAAGAGCGCTCACTTTCTACCGATCCGCGAGACGTATTCATCTGAGAGGTTGGCTAATCTGTTCATCAAGGAAATTGTAGCTCGTCATGGTGTGCCGGTGTCTATTGTGTCTGATCGCGACACTCAGTTTACATCTAAATTTTGGAAGAAATTCCACGACGCTATGGGGACGAGGTTACATATTAGCACGGCTTATCATCCCCAACCGATGGTCAGTCAGAAAGAACCATTCAGACACTGGAAGACATGCTCCGGGCATGTGTGATCGATTTTGGTGGAAGTTGGGATGACCACTTACCGTTAGCTGAATTCTCCTACAACAACAGCTATCATGCCAGCATTGGTATGCCGCCATATGAGATGCTATACGGTAGGAGATGCAACACACCCGTTTTGTTGGGGTGATATTGGTCAGAAGGAATTGGGGAGCGTCGAGATAATTGAGGCTACGACAGAGAAGCTTGAAAAGATTAAAACCTTCATGAAGGCAGCCAAAGATAGACAGAAGTCGTATGCCGATAAGCGACGTAGGCCAATTGAGTTCCAGGTGGGTGACCGGTTATGTTGAAGGTCTCACCTTGGAAGGTATTATCAGATTCAGAAAGCGGGGCAAGTTGAGCCCAAGATATATAGGCCCTTTCCGAATCATTGCTCGAGTAGGGAGGTGGCCTATAGATTGGAGTTGCCAGATGAGTTAAGTGGGATTCACCTGACATTCCATGTATCTCATCTGAGAAAGTGTATAGCTGATGAAGACATGATTGTTCCACTAGAGGACATGGAAATAGATGAACGGCTCAATTATGTGGAGCAACCAGTGGCAATCATCGACCGAAAGGAGAAGAGGCTAAGGAATAAAGCGGTTCCTCTTGTGCGTGTATAGTGGAAGCACAGGAAGGGATCCGAGTCAACGTGGGAGACTGAGGAAGAAATGAGACAGCATTACCCACGTTTGTTCGATGAATAACAGGTTTCGGGGACGAAACCTATTTAAGGGGGTGGACTTGTAACACCTGGATAAGAGGGGAGGGCAGCCCACACCTCCCCACACTTCCAAAAAAAACTCAGCCAAAGAGAGGAGAGAATGAGAAAAGGGAGAAAAAGGGGGAACAAGCTTGATTCGGGGGGATTCGAGCTTGAAAATTGAAGTGTAGCGGGTCTAATCAAAGCTCTACTCGACGGTGTTGTTTGTGTGAGTTCTAGGACCCCTCTTTTACCCGTTTTCAACTGATTTGGGGCTGGAACACATAGTGAAAACCCGTTTTTGAAATGTGTGTGTTTGACCCGTGTGTATGTGATTGTGTGTTATGCGAGTGATGTATGATTTCGAGCTTGTGTGTGCTTTAATGGTGTTGTGGTATGCATTCCTAAGGTTTAGGATAGTTGATTTGGGCTTAGAATGGGTTTGGAAGGGTTTAGAGGCCGAAAATCACAGATTAGGTTCGGGATGAACTGCATTCTGCATCAACTAGGGCTAGGCAACCGAATGGAGGCCATACGGCCGAAAGGAGTGCCACTGAGGTTCATTCGCATGTGAATCGTGCGACTAGCGTCCATACGCTTGTGTGTCGCACGACTAAGGGCCATACGCATGGGGATTCATGCGACTGATGGTCCATTCGCCTAGGTGTCCATCCGCAATAGTTTCATTCGCATAGGGTGTTCATCCGTGTTTGTGCTCAATCGCACAAGTGTCCATCCGCATTTGTTCCATTCGCATGGGACTCATCCGCATTGTGTTCATCCACATTGGGTCCATTCGCATGGGCCCATTCGCCTGGTGTCCATCCGCATGGGTTCAATCGCCTGGAAGGCCATGCGACTGAAGGGTGCCCATGCGCCCAAGTAGGACTTGTGTACCCGAGGAAAACGTAGTTTAATTACTGATTTTCGGGGGAAAGTGCAGATGTAAGTTTTGACGTGGAAGTTTCCCGTAAGTTCATGTAGATGATTGTTAGGGCCTTAGAGGTTATGTTGGGCATGATGTTGGTGATGATGATGTATGATGTTGTATGATTATGCATGATGTATGCTATGTATGTATGATGATGCCATGTATGATGATGATGATTGTGTATGATGATGTTCCTTATTATTATGTATGATTATTTTCCCTTGGCTTTACGTGGAATGTTAATAAATGAAATGAAAGTATTACGTAATGTAAAGTGGAAGATAACGAAAAGAGGAACATGATGAATGCAAGCATTATGAATGATGTAAGTAATGAAAGTCTTGCAAGCCTGTATGTCGGGACACGCCCTACTGTAGGGTGTTAGCCCAACGGTGTGCGGGTTCGCTACCCCAGAAGGATGCACATCAGGGTCTTTCTTTGTGATTGACCATTAGTATGGAACCATTGTTGCTTGCCTTCGGTACTGTGGCTAAAGGTGCTGTGCACCGTGATCGAAGGTCTATGATAGGCTTCGGCCCAGTACCATGAGACGGAAGGGCATATCACATGACAATGGTACACCTGAACTTTATCTTCGTACTGTGGCCAGAGTGATGTGCACCGTGATGGAAGGTCTATGATAGGCTTCGCCCAGTACCATGAGACGGAAGGGCATATCACATGACAATGGTACACCTGAACTTTATCTTCGGTACTGTGGCCAGAGGTGATGTGCACCGTGATGGAAGGTCTATGATAGGCTTCGGCCCAGTACCATGAGACGGAAGGGTAAAGTTCATGGTTTTGGCGGAAAGAAAAGATGTAATGATGAACGAATGAATGAAAGTAAGAATATATGAATGAATCGAAGTTAATGAATGATGAAGATAATAATGACATTCTATGTGTACGTATGATGTATGATCGCATGGAAGTAAAGAACGGTTTTAATGAAAGAAAAGTATGTTTTACTATAAAACTAGAACTCACTCAGCAACACTGACTTTTATGTGTTTCCAGTTGGCAGGTAATGTTTGCTGAGGATGGCACAGGGCGGCTACTCAGCTCTTTTGGATGGCATTCTTTTGGTTTAATGTTTTTGCATTGTAATGCGAACGAACGATGTTTTGAAATGAACGCTTGTATTAACTTGCAAAAGCATTTGTAATGATATGAAAAGTTATTTTTATGTTTCCGCTGTAATGTTTTATGAATGTTAAATGTAAAGTTATATGTTTTATGTGCAATGATTTACCAGTAGTAAGCGTTCCGAAAACGAGGCCTTACATAAAACGAATTTTGTTAAAAAAATGGAATTTTATTATAATATTTTTATTTCTTTATGAAAGAGGGAAAGTAGGGGAACATTTTTGTGTTTTTATTTTTTTATTTTTATGTTATTTTTCAATTTAGAATTTTTTAATACGTTTTTGTTAATTATAATTTTGTCATTAAAAACTAGTGGTTGAAATTAGTTATTAGAGTTCTCACAAAAAAAGTTAGTTCTCATTTGATCCCTATATATATATATAGGTTTAGTAGTAAACTAATGAGGTCCATTTAATTAATGAATATAAATTTTGATCCATGTATTCCAATGTTGGATATATATACGCTCATATATATGAAAATAAAAAGATCAAAAAGAAAGACGTATGGTTTCTTCTCTCAGAAATCAAAAGTTTGATTGTCTCAAAAATCTTAGTTTTACATTCGATTAAACAAATGAGATTTACAATCAAATGGTTTAATCTTTGTTGTTATTGGGTGAACAAACTCAAAACACAATCTTCTAAAATTTGTGAAAGATGAACTAATACCTTTAAATCTAATAGTGTTTCATCACGTTTCTGAGATTCATCCAAGTATTAATTCGAAGAATTATGATATGTTCGCTTGCTTCAAAATCAGTCTTTGGTTTCAAATCGCTCAGTTCAAAAGAATAGGCTTCTGTTATTTATCGTAAGGATTCAAAGGTATTAGTTCTTGTTTCACACATTTCAGAAGATTGTGTTTTGAGTTTATTCACTCAATAACAACATAAAGTGTTATTGAATATGAATATAATAAAGGATTTAAGCAAATAAACCAAACAAATTTGAAACACATAAACCTCAATCGATTTAAACCAAAATATATTGAACTATAAATCCTAAGAGCGTTCTCAATGGGGATGTTTTGATTGTTCATGAGGGACATGAAGCTCATCATAAGAGTTTATTAGTAAGTTTATCATCATTGTCTAAATATAAGAGTTTCAGTTCAGTTCTACTCTTGACTTGTGAGAATACGACATAAAGCTGACCATGTATAAAAACAGTCTATTTTTAAGTACAAACAAACTCTTGACAAATATTGACCTTAACTTTTGTTTAGGGATGGACAAAAAAGTCGAAAACTAAAAAAATAAAAAACCAATCCGTAATCATAACCGAAAAAACCAAACCGAACTATGAATTCGGTTTACAGTTTGGTTTCTAACCAAAACCGAATTATGAATACAGTTTTCGGTTATATGTAATGCTTGAATTTGGTTTGTTTGGTTTATTCGGTTAACCAAATTACGGAATTCAATATGTTATGATTTATATATATATATATATATATAATATATATATATATATATATATATATATATATATATATGTAATTGTAAGTTTATCCTAACTACGAGAGCCTAAGTTTTGTAAATCGGTTTATTTTTAGCCCAATAACAAAAAAAATTATATGTTATATTGTCCCTAAACATCAAAACTTACTTTCAAATCTTAACTCTCAAATAGCCAAGTCGACCACTTATATATTTAAGAAATAAAATTCTGAACATTTTAGGAGTTTAATGATATGTACTTTTAATAAATGTACTAGCGGTAATCCCTCACGATGCCGCGGATTAAACAATTTACGTATTAAAAGATGATAGAAGGTTCATGTACTGTGTAGTTTGCAAACTAAGAATTGATTGTTTTAATCTTTCATACATTGATTTTAATGACATAAATCATTGTTTAGGTTGGATGCCAATTTATTGTAATTAAATATAATCACAGCTTGCATAATCACCCAACAACGAATCTATACAACTTGAATTACACATGCTCTAATCCACAAATCAGATTGAAGATATGATTAACAAGCTCAAGCTCAAATAAATTGTCATACATCACATAAACACACAAACACAAACGTCAAACACAATTATAATCACGCTCAATAAAGGCGGATTAAAGAGAAATGGTTAGGAGTAGCAAAATGCACTAATCAATTGATCAATCTATAGAGTTCTAATCTCAAACCAACAAATTGATCAGAGATAACCATGTAGAGAGTAATCAGTTGCCAAATAAATGGACTTTTATAGTAACATAACAAAATTAAGCATGAAATGAAAACAAAATGCTTTATGTGTGTGTATTTGTACATACGCATACATATTGTAACTATGATGATATGCTAGGATATGATACCAAGTGTGTTGAAACTATAACTTTTAAATGTTGATTTTCACTTCTATTTTAAAGATGACAACACTTTAGAAGCTTCATTTGTGTGCGATCATTGCAGTTTTTGCCACTTGGTTTTATAAGTATTGTTATCTTCATCCAACATCGAATAAGAATCAACATAAATATACAGTAAAGTTAGTAAACATGAATAGGCAGATGTTAAATAAATGGGTTTACAATTCATGATCATACATATACAAACCCAACAACTTATTTTTTTTATTTCAAGAAATTTCTTCCCATTCTTTTGTTTAAATTTACATCATTATAATTGAGTAAATCCACAACAGATGTATTCATGAAAGCATACAAATCTAATGATTTAGAACTCGTTTTTAACTTACAGTTTAAAAACAAAACATAAATGTAAATAAAAGGTGAACCAATAAGTGAATCATCTTAGCTAAGGTAATGATGTTTTAAATACCTGGCAAGGGAAAGGAACCATTACAACAATGCATCGACAATTAGCTTTGCCACAATCACCTTTATTGTCAAAAAATTGAAAACAATTTCAGCTTCTTATACCTCCAAATAAGCAGTTTTCAGTTCTAGCCAAACCTATGTTTCTGTAAATTATTTAATAACCAAACAAGTTAAAGTGTATAGTACCTCAAAAAGCCTTGGAGCAAGACCTCCTACTTTGGCTATAGAAATATCTGTTTTCTCCATATGATCTTGCAGCTTAAAAGGAATTTGCATCAAAATTAACTGCAAATTTTGAAATCGTTTTCACTATTAAAGACGACACAACATATCTCTACCGTCAATTTATCTAGAAATAAATTTAATAATAAGATTAGATTTTAGTGCTAATCATGGTTTCGTTATTTATATCAATATTGTTTAATTCTCATTTGTTTTTATATTCTTATGTCCAATTTCTACATACTTGATTAGTTTTCTATATCAGTTGCAAAGCTGATGGATTTCAAACATTATTGTTCTACAAGTAGCACAAAACCTACTTCATGCCCACCTCAAAACCAAAGTCAAAATATTTTTTTGTTATAAAGATCAAAATGATTATTTGGACACAACCACAACCGTAACACTATGATCAAAAGAACAGCCGTATAAATCATTACTATGCACACAACCTCAACACTATGATAAATAGAAACATTTTAAAAAAGTTTCTAAAACATGAGTTGGAAAAGTACCATATGACCCTATATTAAGCAAAGAAAAAAATAATTTGAAGCAAGTACCTTTATGAAGCTATGACAACAACCTGATATTGAAAGTTGCCACCTAAAATAATATTGTGAAGATCCTTAAGAAATGAATAAAATGAACTGTTGAACGAAGGAGATTAAGCACGCACTACCTAACATTTAACCATTAATAATTGAAGTCCAAGCACTCAACAGAAACTTGATAAATGATTAAATTTTTGATACAACGAAACATATCTTAAATGAAACCTAGTATATGTGACTCAATAGAAAGTTATTCTTAATATTGACATACAAATTTTACTTTTGTAACAAAACATGCCCTCTTGATCATTTGGTGAACCGGATGCTACTAAAACAAAACCATTTTTTTGCATCAATGTTACTATTTACTTTAGATTCAACTCCAAGCCGTACATCATGAATTGCATTGTCCCATACAAAATCAGACAAATAAAAAAAAGTTAAGTTTACAATGAAAGGCAATAACATTTGAGAAAAATTAAGTTCAATTACAATTTTCTAAAAACTTTTCTCTTGCAATTAAAAGAAGCCTCTTATGGCTGGGCCGACCCATACCTCACTTTGAATTATGATTATATTATAGTATTATTCATCTTTTTATATACGACTTTTCTATATTTTGCATCACAAAATAAGATACTTGTTGAGTTTAAAAAGATTACACATACCACCTGTACAAAACAAGAATCTATTTCACAAAACCCAGATAATTAAATATGATCGTTGCAATTGATCACACAGAATAAATGCATAGTTTGTGTTTTTGAATGAAAATAATTCGAAGTGGGGAGAAGCTGACATGGATATTATATGTAGGTCTAGTTAATATTATATTCTAGTAATAACAACTACAAGATGGGTCTACAATGAAATACTCGATGCATATAGGATTAGATCCAATAGTTTCAAGGCATTTGACCCCCTAACAATCTTCGGTGGTTATTTACTTTTCTGTTTTATGGGTTTTTTTATAACTTTTAAATAGTTTGATAATTTTTAAATATTTAAATGTTGAATCAATAAAAAGTATGAATCATTAAATGTTGAATTATCATTAATAGCTAGTATATAATTTAAATATTCAAATATAAATATAGACCAATTCAGATAAGAGGTTTTAATTATTCAACATTAGACCTGTTAACATTCAGCATTAGTATAATGTTTAATTATTCAGAGTCAAATGTTTAAACCATTCAAACATTTGCTCACGAAACAAACAGTCTCACCAATTAAGTGTTGAACCATTCAGATATTTGAACTATTAAAAGTACGAATCAGATGTTGCCAAACAGCCCTTAGTAGTAGGTATGCGCACATATGCTTCAAACCTTTTTTTTCAATATTCGAATCAAATACAAAAAAATCAAAATTCGATTTGATTTAAGTCGGAAATCACTTATTCGAATTTGATTCATATTCCAAATTCAAAGTCTAATTGTTGAATTCAAATTGAATTGCGAATTTGTGTTTTTCAGTTTGATTCGATTCAAAAAAGAAATACACACGGTTAAACTTAATTATTTTATATAGTAATTTACAAATGTATATGAGAAATTAAAAATTAAAAGTTTAAAATATATAAACTTTAAAATCTTAATTGGTAAAATAAGTGTAAGTGTGTGTAATTGTATTCGAAATTCAAATCGAATCAAATCGAAAACCATGAATTTGCAATTTTATTTGTATGTTATGCTTGTTTATTTGTTTTACTCATTTGAAATTAGATTTTTTGTATGAATTATAAAAATTTTGTGAGTAGTTATTTTTTGATTATTACGAATCGAATAAATTCGAAAATCGAAATTTTCTTCAAATACGAATCAATTTTGAATCGTTTTTGAAAATTTTCTAATAGTTTCGATTCAAATTCGACTCATCTTTTTCGAATTGGAATCGAACTTCAATCCGATTTGGAACTTCATTCGATGAGCACTCTATTCAACATATTTGTATAAGATGTGTAGCAGTGTAGGATTATATCTACAACATGTATGTGAGAATATCAAATCTTAATTAAGAACATGAGAGCACGAAGTCGAAGGATGTAATCAAACCATTGGATGAATTTACATGCTAATTATACAACAACAACTAAACAAACTTCTATGTGGATGATAAGGGAATCCAACATATTACTGCAAATTATATGTAGTTAGCTTAGCAAAAAGTTTTCTTAAATGTCAGAAACATTTCTGAACCAAAGAAACTTGTTCCATATGTAAATCAAATGTAACCAGGAACACAGAGAATGTAAATAAACTTAAAGGGTGATAAAATATTAAAATCTTGAATAAACTTAAGTGATTATTATAGTTAAGACTCATGGACCGTTGTTAGAGAAGGACAACTTTGGGCTCTTAGGAATCTGGGGCCCAAGCCTTTTTAATTTGTTTCTTAAGGCACTTGATTAATTATTTTTTTGGTTTGAAGAAGCGGAATAAAGATCATAAGTTAATAGGTTTGGTTTAGAGATGTAGGTTTTTAAAGTTGTGTAACCGACGAGCTGGTCGTCAAGTATTTGAGATATGCTTGTTAGAAGCCTTATTCAAGTCGAGCTTAAATGAGTTTGATCCTAAGTCGAGACTTTACCATCCTAACGGGGTTGTGTTGTTGATTCATGAGATTTAGACTAGCACCTGGATACATTATCATGATGTGTCATCTCTTTAATGGTAATCTTAACGAACCAGTTTACACCCTATGGTTTGTTTCATTTGGGTTTTCTTTTATCTCGCAACTGGATTACTAGTTTAGTTTATTTGTCTTGATTTGATTAAGTTTTCCGCTATGATTTTGACGTTGGTATTGAAAAAGGCTAAAACTATACAAGAAATCCCAACAGCGGTGTCAAGAAAATTTGAACCAAAATAAACATTGAGTTGCAAGTCTAAATCTAATAGTATTTAGAAAATATATGAAACACAAAACATCAAGATACATCATCATGATCTATTCAAGAACTTTAGTGATGTAGATTCCTCATATTGATTACCCATCAGATAAGTTACATGAACGCTAGTGAGAGCATAAAGGTATATATAAGATTGTATATATTATAGAGATTGAGTTCTATATATAATAACATGGCAAGGCTGCTTAAATGGTGTTGAATGAGATCTACGAGATAGATCGGAGTTATTCGTCAACTTAACATAACATGAAAGAAGAAATTCTTGAATAGCCATGTTAGACCTAGTCATTTGTAACGCATATCTTGGATCATCGGTTAATCATGTAGTTTTAGAAATAAAAAGAGAAAAAATGGAAGAGTTTTGTGTAGGTTTACTATGTTAAGGTTGATTTCTTTTATAATACATATTTTATATCACCAAGACCATGTTAGAAGCCCATTGAATTAAGAATTAGAAGTGTGATCTCAAGGTTAGGATTTTAAACCATCAACTAGGAGACGATTCGAGATATTTATTCACAATTTAACGAAAGGTTGCAAGTTTTAGCAATAAAGAACAAATCATATTATGATGTATGGCATGAGATGTAACAAGAGGGAGTAGGTTTGAAAGAGCTTAAAGGGCTACTTAATTAACATATTCAATGGCATACGAGAATTAATGGAATATGGATACATCATCATCAATGGAAAATAACCATGTAGATTTAGATCAAGTAGTCTCGTTTTCCTCGTTTTTATTATGTAACACATCATCGTTACATAAGTTTTTTTCATTTTTCTCAAGATTTTTTCAGTTTTTTCCTATTTTACATTGTGTCATCTCAAGTTTTCATGTTTACCCATTATCTCCATTTTTTTCCAAAATGGTTGGGTTGTGTAACGATGAATCCCGATGAAAATTTACCGGGATAGTAGCTCCACGGATCGAGGGCGTGATGTTCCTGGATAGCCCTAGGTTTTCCCAGGCATTCTTAGCGTTTTCTCATCTCCATGCATCGCACGAGGCCTAAGGGATCTAATACAAAGTAAGACTATTGTGAATTAGTAGGTTAGATTTTCATGGGGTGAAAATATGAAAATTGTATTTTTAGTGAGCTTTGGTTAATCGGAAACAACCTTGAATTAGGTCGTATTTTTTTTAGTACGGTATGATTTTCAAATGATGATAAATAATATGTTTTTTTCTTTTCCTACTCCGTTGTAGATTTTGATGTGAGCCCTCTTTTCCCATTTTGTCGTATTTTTTTATGTGAGCCCTACATTTACTATAAGGTTATTGGATCTGTATTATGATGTGGTATGTTGTTTTTGTATGTATGGTTAGTCTTGCTAATGTTACTTGGTTAATGATGGTGACTATCGGTTCATTTGAGACTAGTATTTTTTTACTCTAGTTGTGTTGCTATCAAAATCTACTCCAAGTGGTTTATGGACTCAGGTTGTAGTGCAAAGAGGAGAGAGATCCGGTTTAGGTTCACCTTTATGTTGTAGTAACGTTGACTTTCATCTTCTCAAGTCCGATCTCGTCACTTCAAACCTCTCTTTAGCGTAGTAGAGCCAAAATAATGTTACTACTAAGATGCATGGTAACATATTGTGTAGTGATGTTAAGGGAGGAGACGCCTCTGACTTAGAATATCGGTCATCACCGCCTTCATTGTGATACATCCATGCATACAAGGATGTAAACACAAAAGTGATAGTTTTAGGGTTAGAGAAAACAACATGTGTTTGTTGGTGAAGAAGACCTCTAATTTATAAGAGGTTTAGTTGGGCCAAAATCCTAACGGACTTTGACTGTCTTTAGGCTTGTAAAGATATCCACACTTGAAGTTGGCCTAATATGGTGGACCTTAGGCTCGAGGGTATCTCATCAAGGTGTAATATATAAATGATTATACAACTATTAACTCCACACTTTATAAACCTTATTATATCTACCAAACTAGGTTAGAACTCATATATTACATAGGTGGAATAAATTAAACATATTATAATTATTAGTTTGATAAGTATTTTATTTTTTAAATGTGGTTCTCAATTGATGAAATAAAAATATAATAAATATTCAATAGTTATAACACATAATGAATTAGAAATTATTACTCTGTATTTAAGAAATATGTCTGATATTATATAATTTAGTAAGTATTAATAAATTATTAAAATAAGTATATTTATGTTTCAAATGTTTAATAGTTTAGTTTACTTATTTACAATAATTAGTATTTATTATGAGAGAGACATGAAACATAAATATAGATATATTTGTTTTAACATATGTTAGTTAAAAAAAGTCAGATTAATTTTTATTATGATTTTTGTATTTATTATAAGAGAGATACAAGAAAATTATTTTTTGATATGATAGAATGATTACACGTGTCGTTTGATATGCTACAATAATAACAAGTGTTTTAAAAATCTTCTTTTATTATATGTTGTAGATTATAGATATTATATACAAAATGTACTTTAACTTGAAACACTACTTTTTCTTTCTTTTTTATATGTTTTTAGCCGTTGGGATTTTTGAAGCTTAATCAAAGTACATTATTTAGCCTGGAAGACTTACTTCGTTACACTTTGTGCTTTTCACGCAGTTTCAAAATGGATTTGTTTTTCAAAGGATTACATCATGATCTTAGATATATCGTGATTTTCTTGTAGTTTTCGTGCACTCTGATTCTTTGCATATAATGATATATACCATAAAATTGAATATATTTAGGATAAAATCTAATACAATATTTTAGGGATAAATACTTGCGGTGGTTGTTCAAAAGTAGAAAAAAGGTTATATTTTTACGCAAGAAAAAAGGTTTCAGCAAGATTACATATTTACATCATACAACACAAGAAAAGCAATGACAATGTTGCAGCAGCAGCAGTCGGTTTAAATTCCATCAAAACCCCCAAATCTCAACACAAGCAAGATCACCCATCTTCAAAATCAACCTCCTAATCCGATTTGGGGCATCAAACTTTCAATCAAACCCACTGATCGACGATCGTTTGTTGATTCTTGAACCATCAAGAACATTAATCAAAGATGGAGGATGGTGGGTTGTTGTCGGAATCAGATAAGCAAACAATGGTGTCGACTTTTGTAGAGATTACTTTTGGGCAGACCCCTGATACCGCTAAGCAGTTCTTGCAGGTAGTGATTCGTCTTTGTTGTTTAATTGGGTGTTTTGATTGAGTGATTGAGGGGTGATTTGAGTATGTTTGTGTTTAGGCTAGTGTTTGATGTTGGTTTTGAAAGTTTATTCGAGTTGTTGTTTGAGAAATCTCATGTGTTTGGAGGTGAATGTGTGATCGGATGAACTGCATCTAGTGGGGATTGATGAATTGAAATTGGGTTTTTTTGTGATTGTTGATCGAAAGAAAAACATTAATCCTGTTGTTTATCTATAGAAATTTGCAGGGTATTTGTGATTTTGGCTTCTTAAGTGTAAGTATTGTTATAAGGAAGAGGCATGTGTTTATACTTTATAGAGGATTTATATTGGTTTAATATTGGCATGGCTTTGGAAGTATTAAAGTGTTATTATGATTATATAGAAACCAAGACTACCCGTATCATTTTTCCAATGCCGTTTCTCGTGTGATCAGTTTGTTGCTCGGTTCTCATCCATATGAAATTCGAATTGAAAGTATTATTTCATGTTTTGTAAGTTCTAAAAACAGTATCCGTTGGTGTAAATTTGTGTAAACATTATTTTGTATACGTTTTGGCTTGAAACTTCAAGGTTTAGTTAGTTTGAGTTGTTGGATCTTAATGTTATATGGAACTAAGTTGTGATCGTAGTGGAGCTCGAGTACTATGATGTTAGTGGATGATTAGTTATTGTAATCTTCATTAGAGGAGTGTAAGGTCCTCTTCATTTTGTATTTTTATTAAATTTAACTGAAAGTTGTAAAGTTATTGCTTTGAACTTAACACAGAAGGTAAGTTCAAAGGCTATATTAATATCGCAGTTTATATATTGTTATTGAGATCTTCCCTAAGAAATTTATCCACTTTATATGTCCCGCCGTGATTGTATGAGTATGTGTATTATCATCTATGAAGTTAGAGTTTTTGGTATCGATGATGGTGTTCTTTATATTCAGGCAACAGGATGGAAGCTCGAAGAAGCTATTCAACTTTTCTATGTAGAAAGAGAGTCTGGCGGTGCTTCATCATCTCCATACATTCCGCCACTAGATAATGAGGCGTTAATGTCTGATCAAAATTTAGAGTAAGCAAGTATAAAACTTGTAATAGTATTACATGAGTGTGCATTATAGTATGCATTTAATTGGGTATCTCCTTATTGGGTCATATTCTTACTTCAGAGCGGCAGAGAATCACCCGAAAACTGAAAATACTGTAGAGAATGATGGAAGTGAGGTTCGTGCACCTCTACCGGTTAAAAGAGAGGTCTTATATGACACACCCGTGCTTTACAGTGTCCCACTTTGCTCATTTTCACTTTCGGTTTCTGTTTTGTTCTTTTTTTTAGTCATTAGCAGTTTCATGACATTGCAAATATTACATCTAGATCAACTTGATTTAGCTGCCTCAGTAGCTGTTAAACGATCTACTTACTCAGATTGTCTCTATTGTTAAGTTGTATATTTTTCCTATACTAATTCTTTAATGGAAACGTAGTTACTTGTGGGTCAAGTTGTATATTTTCCCTATACTAATTCTTTAATAAAATACTTACCAAATGAAATAATTGTCGTCCAATTACAGTTTATTTTTCAGACAAAGAAAACCAGATGAAGAAAATGGTGATTGATTTGATTTATGTAACTGTTTTTTTTGCCTAACTAAAGAAGCAATATTTGATTTTGTTATCCTTGTGTGAGGCTTTTGGAGTTCTATACTAGAATGAGATTTTGGTAGCAATACCTTAATATTTGAAAATTTTCTGTGTGTGTATATAAAGCCAATTAATAAAATACTTTATGAAACCACACTTGGATTCTTTTACCTTTTTGTTTTTATTCTTGCTAGTTACTTCTCTAATATATGCATGAGTAATTGATTTTATCATCTATACCCTATGCATAATGAGTTAGCGGATCACGCCATTATTGATTTCTTGTAAACCTTGTTTATTACGTTATATTATTCGTGATGCCCATATCTCATTCTACGTTTTCCTTTTTGTAACATCTTTAGAGGATTACGATCGGGGGTTTCTCCAAATGAACCTCGGGCAACAGTTCCCTTTCGCAATTTTGATGATGAACTAAAACGACCCGGAGTCTGGGGAGCAGGCCAAGGCTCCACATCAGCAGCAGAACCTTCTAGAGAAAATCTTGCTTCCTTGTACCGTCCTCCTTTTGCTTTGATGTTCCAGGGTCCATTTGAGAAGGTAATACTTAATTAAACTTAATGATTTTTGTAATTCCTGTTTTGTTTTTTATTTTGTTTTTTTTTTTATTTTATGTCAAACTTAATGAGCTTTTTGATAAAAGAAGCTTAAAAATAAAGACTTTTCTATATGTTGAAACTTCTCAGCATTTTTTTCCCTTGTAGTATTCTTATAATTTCATTATTACAACTAACCTCATAAAAGGATTAGCTTAACACTCAAAACACTGATGATTTTACTATCACCACTTCTACAGTCAATTTTATTGATTATGATTGTTTGACATCATGCAATTACTCTTAAAATGCATATCCAAACATCCACTTTGTTACATAGCATCAGATATTTTGTTCATATGGAGAATAATGAGCTTGGATATTAACATAACAGCAATTATTATGTTTGATCAAGGTGTAAATGGGGTTTTTTTACTGGCAAACATATTTTCTTTCATATGATAAGTTCATACCTGATTTACTACATTGTCAGGCAAAAGAAGCCGCTAACAAGCACAACAGATGGCTCATAGTGAACGTGCAATCTACCAGGGAATTTAGCTCACATACAGTATGTATTTTGCATACCCTTTCAACAACATATGCAACGTTAACATACTTGGAGCTTGTCACTAAATATTGTTTGTAAATAATTGTTCTGCAGCTTAATCGTGATACGTGGGCCAATGAAGCTGTTGCTCAGACAATCAGCTCTAATTTCATCTTCTGGCAGGTTTGTATCTTTCTAACGCATATTTTGTATCCGAAATTTGAATTGTAGTATGTAGAAGTGGAGAAATCAGTGTATGGGTAATGGTTAAATGGTCAAAATGGGTTTTGGTCAAAATGACTTAACAGGTTAATTGGGTTGACTAAAGCAATTCTACAAAGTTGTAACTCTTTCATGATTAATTAGTGTGTCAAGTATCATTACATTATATTTTGAAGTGTGTTGCATACTTGTAAATAGGTATGTGATGACATTGAAGAGGGCAGCAAGATTATTACATACTACAAAGTGGATTCGGTTCCCGTTACTCTTGTAATTGATCCTATCACGGGTCAAAAAATGCGGTTATGGCGTGGAATGATCCAACCAGAAAGTTTATTAGAGGTACATAATTTACTATGCACTTGTTAATTATACACAATAGCTTAACATTTTCTTGATTATAGGATCTATTACAATTTTTGGATGCTAGCCCGAAGGATCATCATCTTAACTTGTCTCACAAACGTCCAAGAGAGACTTCTGACTCTTTGCCTCCCAAAATTCAAGGTCCAACAATTATGTTTGATTGTTGTTATTTACTTATTTTGTTAACTTTTAGTACTTAATCTACTAGATCTTGTGCCTGCAGATGAAACAAATGAAGAAGATGATGAAATGAAACTGGCATGTGCATTATCAATGGAACCAATGGAGGGTAGCAGTGAAGGGAGTTTAAAAGACTCGACCGCCAGTAAAGAGGTCCCAACGAAAGAAAAACATAGTTATCCACCATTGCCTGAAGAACCCAAAGGCGATGGGAGCTTGCTTTGTAGGGTTGGGGTCCGTCTTCCAGACGGACGAAGGGTTCAAAGGAATTTCTTGCGCTCTGATCCAATTCAGGTAAAATAGAACTTCAGTTGAGGTCGTATATATATGCCAAAACGGGTAACTTCTATTTTGTTCAGTTGTTTGTCGTCTATCAATGATTCGTGCGTTCAACACAGTTACAAACAAAAGTTTTATTACAAAAGTAGTTTGATCATTATATAAAGTAGTTATAAGTAGATTGTATGCATTAAAAGTACACCTTGGGTGGCTTTTGGCTCGTTTGACCTGTTTCTTATTAAGGTAAAGTTTTAATTTGATTGTATTTTCAGTTGCTGTGGTCATTCTGTGCTGCAAACTGTGGTGATGAGAAGCCATTCCGATTGACTCATGCCATTCCAGGGGCTGTGAAAGACTTGGATTATGACAGCAAGCTAACATTTGGTGAATCCGGTTTGGCGAATTCCATGATCTCCGTTACTTGGTAGTGAAGTTTAAAAGTGGTTTGACTGCTGCTACGATCTATGTTTGGTGCCTGCAGATGTTACCTTTCTGTTTATGGATCCTTTTTGTAGTATGTGTATACACCCGTCACGCCTAATTATGACCCCAAGATGAAAATGTTCCAAGTTATGAAACATTTTTAGATTTCTTGCGTTCGTTATGGTTCTGGATTCTGGGGTTCGGCCTCACTTTATCATTTATTAGATAGTTACTTTGCATGTAACATAGTTTCATATTGGACCATCGATCAATATTTGATCACTATGCTCTTTGTGCTTCAAGATAAACATGCTTGTCTAGTCACAACTTTAAAAAACTAAGAACTGTGTAGACCTTTGATTATCTGTGTTAGACTGAATCCATTGGTGGCTCACCATCAGTCACACCATTAGAAAGGTTTTGAACGACCGGTTAGTTATTAGTATCACCAAGTTAGTAATTATTCATCGATGTTAAAGTTTGAATCTTGAATCTCTAGAAGAGGCAAAGTCACCCCATCATATACTATAATACTACTGATATATCAAGTCCTTTTGGTCTCTCCTTTTGATGTTTTATTGACGCTGTGTGATAAAATATGTGCATCAATCCTTAAATAAATTTATTTGTTATATTTTGTTGTAAAAAGTTTACTTCTTATATTGTTTTTGTACACGTAAAAAGTTGCGTCACTTGAGTATTGACAGGATATGGAAATGGAGGATGGGAAGAGCCTCTAACAAGTACTTATGTTTCATAATTAGCTCCATGATAAGAGTCGACAACTGCTATCAAGAGGCAACTATGCGTAGTACTTTTGGTCAAACCACCTCGACTGAGTGGTACGCGTACAGTTTGACTCATACTAAACGCTGATTAGGTCTGGCACTACAAAAAAGGTTAGTGATCATAATAAGGTTCATAAAAACCAAATCAACTTGGATGATAGTAACACTACATAGTTCATTGCTTCTAGTTCTTTAGCTGTCTCCAGCACTTACAATACTATTTTGCTCAAAACTCAAGTTAACATGATTGTCATGGCTAGCGAGTGGTGAATCGAGTCAAGAGTTTGGTGGTGAGGCTGGGTTGGGTTGAATGGTGTGCCACAAATAATACTGCTGTTGGTCACTTATCAGTGATCACTGTTTAATTTTTAGATACAACTTATATACATGCACTGATGCACAAGGAGTCAAAATTCTAATGTAATGTACAACCAAAATAATTCATCAAAGGAAAAAAAAAACAAATGTTTCAACTATCGCCATCATTAGACTCCAGTTGCTTACGGCTTATTAGAACACCTTCATCCCAAATCTCAACATACCTGGAACTCATGAAATAACATATGAAAATAAAAAACATACAATTGTTTATTGTCAATCTTAAAACTTATGTATTTCTTTCAAGATCACACAAACTTAGACTTGACAAAACAGGCGGTTGGCTAGTTCATGGACCGTTTTGATGAAAATTCTGGGCCAACAGCCAAGTACGGTTTCAGGAAAAGGCTGAATTGAGCAGGTTGGCCTAACCAGCAGGTTTTGGCAGCTTGGTGGTTGGATCCAATTAATTTTTTTCAAGATTGTTGGTTTTATTAAAATTATAAAATGAAAATTTTGGTTATTGAATTTAACAGATGTACTGCATATTCCAATAACAAAAATAACTTAATAAAATATGTAAAGGTTACAAGTTCCAAACCGTCAGCCTTGACAGTTAAACCGCCAAAACAAAACTGTACAGATTTTAAACCGGCCAAACCAACCAGCCCGCTTCATTTTGGAGGTTTGATCAGTTTCAATGGTATACATATATCCCTAGGTACTAACACGTCAAAATAGGTAGATTTTGTCCACAAATTTTGCATTTTTCTAAAGAGAATAGGATGTCTTCAGTCAACCATGTGGAGAGGTTGGATATGTAGTTGGAATTTATTATAATTCCAAGTTAGGAGTGAAAATGCACAGCTTATATAAAACAAAGTGAATGAATGAATCAAACCTTGATCCGCTAACATCAATACAGAGAAAATGGCCGTCGCGCCATCCATTTTTAAATTGGCCAAAAAAGATATCACCGTTTTTTGAATAAAAACGCCCTTCTCCATTTGCCTTTCCCTTCCAAAAATTCACAAACCACCTATCTCCCGTGTGAAAGTAAAACCATCCCTACATAATTATGGAAAAACATTTACTGAAATTTGCGAAAACACAAGCCTAAAACATATAATGACATTCTTACCTTCCCATGCATGACATCATCTCTCCACGACCCACGGAAAACATCTCCATTGCTGAAGCAGAAAGTACCCAACCCTGATCTTTTACCATAACGCCATAACCCATCATACATGCTTCCATCAATCATTGACAAACGACCCTGGGAAACATACTTCTTAATCGTCACCATACAAAATGAAAAAATACATTTTACAGATATATGGGCTAAATAAGCACCTTTCCTTCAGGAAGACCACCCTGGCACCGCCCCACGTATATTCCTCCACGGTACTTTATTTCCACCACAGGATTCCACTTTTTCTGTGACTCGCGTTCAGATTCCTATGTTATTATAAACATTAAAACTGTTCAAGGCTGTAAAAACATCAATGCAATCATCTATCACAGATCCAATTTGTCAGAAAGTTTAGTACTGTTTTAAAGGTTATCAAAAGGGCTATAATTGGATAAGAATGGATCCAGCTTTTGTCTTGACCTCTGCTTTGGTTACCAACTCATTTCAGGGCAGAAATGACCATCAAAGTTTTTCTTATCCTTTTCCAAGGTAATTAAAGATATTTTGGTTTTCAAAAGCCATGTAGGTAAAAATTAATATGACCAAAAGTTACCGACATGTGAACCATCATGGCACCATTTTGAATGGTTACCAAACCAGATTACCTAAAATATTGTGAGTATTGGACTATTGGTTATTGGTTACCTCGATCAAAACATTTGAAACATTGATGGTTTTTCTGGCCTAATACAAGTTGGCTGCCAAATGACAATATACTAAGTTGACTAAAATTAGTGAAAAGGAGCTCTTCAACATAAAATTAGACAAGAAGAGATGTTCCATTTTTTGTTGGTCTAATCTTGAATAAAATAATTTCCAAAAATAAAGAAACCAAATAGTCAGCAAATTAAAGCATATATTAATTATCTTTTCTATATTAGAAGTTGTTTTTCCCTTTAAATAGATAGGTAGAATACGTTGCAAATTGTACCAACTAGTATTAAGCCCCCCGCGTTGCAGCGGGGGGCACAAAAACATGTCAAGTAGCACGAATGACACACTGACGTCATTATCCACCATCGAAAATGCTTCAATTAGAAAAGAAATAATAAACGAAAAAATAAAACCGAAGAAAAAGTAGATATAGTGACGTACTGACGTTGAACCAGGCAGACGAATTAAAACGTAAAACATCTAAAACAATAAATAAGTCGTTCTAGGACCAACGCGTTATAACGGGGTCGTTAAAGGAGAAAATATAAGTGTAAAAATGTTAAACCACACACACGTTGCGGTGTGTTAACTCCTAAAATTTAGACTGAAACGTGCTAAATAAGGAAAAGTAAGTGTAAATTGTTAAACTACACACACACGTTATGACATGGTAACTCTTAAAATTTAGACTAAAACGTCGAAAAAAAATTATTGAGGCTAAATTGTAAAGGATGTAAAAATAGTGTGTTAAAATATAAAAAAAATTATATATTTTTAAACAAATGACAAAAAGAGTACAACCACTAACCACATGGTACAACATTTTCAAGCGTAAACTTGATAAGCATGATGTACCACATCTCTATGCACAAACTATTTGGTAATTAGTATTATATATAATTTCCTTTATTTTGAACAGTAGAAAAGAGTCTGGGAGTTCCCCTAAAATTATGGTTCTTGTTTTTCTTTGATCCAATTGTCTAACATTTTTTTGTAAAAAAGAAACAATTCTACATAAAAAAGGATTCTACTCACCAGCATAGAAGCTGCACGGGCAGAAAGTGTTCCATTCTTTCTAGAAACATCTGGATACACTCCATTTTTGCTGCTAAAATCCATTGGTGCTTGCGGTTTGGCATCAGTTAAGTCATCCAATGTCAAACTAAAAGAAAACTGATTCTCATCCTTCATTTCAAGTTCACTTTTTGCCTCTGGGTGCATGACTTGTGGGCCATTAAATCCATCTTTTGGATGTCCTGATGGCTTTACACCAACTGGAAGTTTAAAGGTGTTCAGGTTAATCATTAGGCTATCATTCGTCTCACTGGCAGCTTCCTCAGTAGTAAAATACCCTGGCCTTCTGTTAATCAAAGGCTCCCTCTGAAGAGTTTGCGATTCTAGAAAATTAAGGTGAGTTTGTTATTAGTTTGACTACAATGACCGTCGATGACGGACACAACACATGTCGTAAAGATGTAAACTAGAGGCACTGATTTCAACTCATTACTGATAAATAAGTAGATTGGGTTCTGTTTATCTCTTAACCAGTCACAAATCAAAATTATACCTAAACCGTGAACGGGTCAAATAAGTCAAACATCACCCTAAATCAGATAAGTCATCATATATTTTAATTAAAGGATTACTTATATATAATTTTTCAAAAAGAACTAAAAATGTTTGTGGTCAACCTAACTCGTTTAGAACCCATACTACAACCAACCAGGCCGACCCAAATGTATTGCCACTTCTACTATCAACCATAGATCATATTTAGAAATGAAAGCAACCTTCAGCTGATTCATTGTAGAATGTTGCTTGTGGAAATTCAGTATTACTCTGTTCAGTAACATCGTTGTCCCTAAAAGTAGAAAAAAAAGAGACGTTTACAATCATTGAAGAGGAAATTCAAGTTTTTTAGATGGCATGAAACCGTGGCAAACCTTGTTAAAGATTTTGCACCAGTAGCATTGTTCAATATTGACTGAAGTTCCAAAGACCAATTGTGAAAACCATCAACGGGACCATTCATGGAATTTACATTTGGGTTTTCATATGTTCCCAGATATTTTTCCTGAGAAGAAAATGTATTATCCAACGAACTACTTTCTTGAGTGGAATCCAGCTGTGAATTTGGCCTCAACATGTTAAAAATGAAAGGAAAGCGTTGGACCAGTCTAGAAAATATGCCATCTTTTTTAGAAGATTCACGCCTTATACAGCTGAGGAGAATTAGACACATGTCAAATAAAACTGACAAAAATGAATAAGGCATTTTAGCTATAATATAAATAAATGTTACCCAATAGTAAAAATTGTTGTTGAGATTGAGCCAGGACTCATATCTGGTTCATGAACCATTGAAGTTACAATGTCCCCCTCCCATTCTGCAACTTGGCGAAATGTACCCATAATGCCATGCACATCCTTGCTGTCAATGACAGCTGGACTTGTGAGGATGAATACAATAGTCCCATTTAAGTCCTGAAATCTCATAAAGTAAAATGAGGAACAATGGGAACATAAAAAAAACATATCATAATAAGGGAAAAACAATGTACTTATAGCCAACAAACCTTTACACCTGAGCCAAGGAAAGGGCAATCATATATGGCTTGAACAACCGATGTTTCAATGTCACGACCTACCCCATATCCAATTTTTGCCTCCTTATAGCTTCCTAAAATCTGAAAACAATGAATTCTTTAGTGTTCAACTAAAACGGTAAGAAAAAGAAAAATGTTGCTGCAATAAAATTCAACAGAAAAAAGTAAGGGTTGATTGCATAAACTGGTAACTAACTTCTGTCCAATTTCCATATATCTCTTGCCCGGAATAACCTTAAAATTTTCAAAAACTTCTGATTAAACCTCTTGATTACATTAAAAAAATTATGATAACTTTCAGCTATAAATATTTAAAAAATTCAATAGGAGCCCTCCGAACTTTCAGCAAAAACCATATTGGCTATAATTATTTGAAAGTTCATGGGTTTTTCAAACAAAACATGTTACACGAAACAGAAATTGAATCATACTTCCTTACTTTTTATGCGATTAACTAGAACAGCAATTAGCCTAGAAGTTCAGAAAGGTGTAAAGTTTGAGAAGTTCTTGTTTATCAGTTGAAGCCACACCTTTTTGAGGTCTGTAACTCCAAGTTCTTTCATACTTCCATGTGGAATATCCAGAAATTTTCTGTTGGTTTCCTAGCAGTGATAGAACCAAAGAGTTAGAAGGCCAAGATGCATATGGAAATACCAAGTGTGATGATCCCTTACAGAGGTCAAAATGGAGACTGCATTTAATGACATCAACACAGCATTATTTGCAATCTGCAAGGCCTCATCAAAAGTTACTAGGTCTTTTTCTAGAAGTGCATCAGCATCAACCACTGCAGTGCAAAAAAACATATTATTAGCATATTTTTAATTGACTAGATAGGTAATGCAAGTATGGCATCAAATCTTATTAAAGGCTTCAGAAGCAAACTCTAGACGTCTTCTTTGTTGGGTGTAAGCTTCGGGTGGATTAATTTGGAATAGTTGGGCTCGGCCGGCCCAAGTTCTAATTAGGCCCAGTTTTAGTTAGATTATTAACTAAAGGGTTTAACCCTAGTGTAGTCTATATATACTTCTTATTGTACTTGTAATCAATCATCACTCAATAAAAGAAAAAACCCTAGTTGCCCCAAAGAGGACGTAGGTTGCACACCGCAACCGAACCTCTATAAATCTCGTTGTCTCTGTTTATTATTTATTGTTCTTAATTCGTGTGTTTTCGTACCAGTTTGATCCTAACATTCTTTATGTGCCCAATAACAACGAAATGGTGACACATAAAAGACATTACTTACTGATACAGAAATCTGTGAGGCCCTCAAGTTTACAGAGTAAATCTTTCACCTGCAAATAAAGCATGTATTACATACAGTCATAACATGATGGCAAAAGCAGATGGCCAACCAGGCATCACTAAACATTTCATGATTATTTTGTGTATTCTAAACACTTCACCAAGGAAAAAAAATTAACCTCATTTTGGCGCCTTTGTCCTTCAAATCTAAAAGGCTTCAGAATGATGGTTACAATAAAGCCATTTTTAAGCTTTATTGCTTCAAGTATATCATGCACTGTGGCAAGATCTGATCCATAAGATGCCCCAGCCACCTAGAGGAAAGAAAGAAATGACATACATAGATACAAGAACATGAGCATTAAAGAAGCAAAAATTTTTTCTTAAGATCCATTATATTCTTTAGCAAAAATGTGACAAACATTTATCTAAAAGTCTAGCCTTATTCTAAAACAGTTTCATGTAGGTAAGAGTTAAGGAATGTACAAACAAGTATAACCGCTTTTGAACATGACGCCATGGACCTCCGCTCTTCCACAACTGTTTTGCTTGTATCTGTGAAATGAATAAGTAATAAAATCCACAGAGGTATTAATTTCACTACAGGACAAAAATGAGTAGAATTTCCGAATGAAATTAAAAGCTGTCAATGATCAAACTTATAAGGATCCTAACCTTACTTCTATGCACATATAACAATTTCTCAGTTATCTATATAGAAAACTCAGTTGAGTTGATAATATGTCACACAAGTGACTAGTTTTGCAGGGTAATTTGTCTTTCTCACTATCAAGTATCATCTTCTTCATCTCCTTCATACTCTTTTCTTTCTTGACCAATATTGGAACAATTGGTGCATTCGAATCAAATAAATGCAACCTAAAAATAAAATAAATAAACAAATGGATCCAGATCCCTCATTCTCTTAGTTTTCATCTTCAAAATTTAAAGGCACGAATCTTCTCTAAAAAACAAACCATGAAAACTCTCTCTCCCCCCTCCATCTCTTGCTGCCCTTCTTTTCATCTTCTCAATCAATCATTACAAAGCCTACAATGATTAAAGAAAAATCAACTTCAGAGCTCTCAGTTCTCGTCTTTTTTTACCTACACCATAATTCTTGGTGCCCAAATGCATCACTTAATGAGATGGCTCCTTTCACATGCACTTGGGATGAACTAGACCAAGCAGTGAATGTTTATCTACAAGGTAAATGACTTTCCAGCCAAATTCTAAGATTTTCTACATTATACTTGCATTTTAGTGGGTTTTGTGATGTTGGTTCCAGCTTATACCAGATTTCAAAGGCAGAAAATGTGGGATAATCACATATATGTCAAACCTGACCAGCAGAGAAATAAGCTGGCGCTTTATCTCTATATAACTGTATATTAGTTAGCAAATAAACAAGTGCTCACCATCCCCAAGTAACCGTTGTTGTAATTTCACCTTAGATGTTTCTTCCACAATAAAATTCCTGCCATGAGAAAGAAATAGATATACATAATAAGCATTTATAGTTCCCTTATTATTCTACTTTATCTTGGTTTTCATTTTCCCTCAATGTTACTAGTTACTACCATGCAAAAGAAAGCAGAATGAGCGATTGACGATGGTAGATATTAGCTCTCTACAAAAGTATCACCAAGCAACAAAACAAACTGTTAAGGTGAAGTCCGTTAGGTTGATGTCAGTTGTCACCATGGACTTTAATTTCTTTTTTGTTGTATATGAGAACCCGTTACCAGTAAACCAAAGGGACCACCAATACCATGCTAACAATGGGCTCGAGTAAATCAGAGTTTGCACTGGACAGGTAGCCTACGGTTATACCAGAAACCAGTGGAGGCAGGATTCAAACTTTCTACAACTTCTATAGAAAATATTCCATGTCCTTCGTTGACTTCAGAGAACGAACTCCAAATACTTTTAGGTTTTCAATGTTAACTTACAGCTCTATCCCTTTAAGAAATGGCTGAAGCCACCAAAAGAAAAACATGATTTCATCACTACACATGACTCGTTTGCTTCTCTAATCCACCATTACAATCACAAATCAGCATATGATTCTAAAATCCACATCTAGCATACATTTGTACCTCACAATTCCACCAATGCCAAACAAACTAGTATAGTGCAGCAGCACATTAATAACCAAAAAAAGCCCCAAATCGACGTACCAGAACCGTAACCGTGGCGAAAGCGACGGCGAAAGCAAACAGAAGTCGAGAACCGCATCCTTCCGGCTTCCAATGCCAATTACCTCCACAATCTCCGTTTCATCCCACAGATCCACACCCCCATTCCGTTTCAATTTCATTGAAGACGAAGAACGATGTTTATCGAAACTCGATACGATTAAACGCGAGCGTTTTGATTGGCCCCAGAGATTTAATCTTCTGAAAGGGGGATGGCGAGGAGTGGAATTGTGATAGGCGTCGAATGAATGATTAGGGCAGAGTGGTGATGAAGGTAACCTCCGTGAGATGTTGATGGTGGTCAATGGGAGCTCCATAGAGATGTATGAGGTGTTAGAATGGATGTTATGGGCTCACGCGGTGGCGCCGGCGGCCGTGTGGGGGGCTTCAGCGGCGGAGCATCACCGGAGTACTTGCAGTAGTGGTTAGAGTGAGGATAGCTTTGCTCGCGTCTCGTCGATTATCATTGACACACTTTTTTTTTACCGGAACTCAATCAACGAAATATAAAAAAATAAAAGCATAATAGAAAAATATAAAAATGAAAAATAATATAATAAAAAAATTAAAAACAGAAAAATGTTTCTTTCATTTTTCTCTTTCATAAAAAATATATCATTTGTTTTACGAAACTCGTTTTACACATGCGTGATACCGGATATATACATATGTAAATACGGTATTACATATGTGTAAATAACGAGTGAACGATTTATTAAAAATATATATCAATATGGGAGGCGTTAGAAAAAAATATAGAAACTAATGGTGAAATATTTTTGAAAAAAATAATATGAAAAAAAAATTAACATATAGCTTGCATGTGATTTAAATATTTGACTAATATTGTTTCCTACGGTTCACATAAAAAGATGGTTATAACCCTACCATGATTTAATATATGTTATAGATTACATATCAATAAAATAAGTTTATATAAAAAAACATATTTAAGTTATAAAAATAGTAAAAAAGTGATTTTATTATTCATAACTATCCATAAAATTTCTTTATACATTTCCAAAGTATTTTAGTTTTAATAATAATTAGCTACAAATTAACCTATATTTTAATAAAACTAAGTCTAATTAAAGTATTTTTAATAAAAAAATAATTATTTTTAGAAATAATTATCTTGATTAAATTACAGTTATTAAAAAAACTTTTAATCAATATTTATACCAAAATTGTAACTTATTGTGATTGTAACACAGACAATATTAGCTAGCGATAACATTAACATGCTAAAAATCAACCATATGACTAACGGTTATTTAATTTACTATAATAGATTTTGACATAATCTAATTTTGACATAATCTAGGGTTTAGTGAACTCTTTTATTACCACCTTTACCTTTGGTAATTATATAATTAAATTTAATAAAACTTCTATAAAATAATAATAATAAAATTTCAATATTCTTTTGAAATATTCACTTATGATTTTTTTATCCCAATCAAATAACTAAAGCTTACTTTAATAATCCAATTCTAAATATTTAATTTGAATAGTAGATTTGTTATCCTTTATGTCATTTAGATATTGAAAAATATTTTTAAAAGAACTAAATATATTTGAAAATTTAACAATATTTAATGAAAAAAATAATTATTAGAAAACTTTGCTAATTATTGTTAGTTATATTTTTAGACATAAATTATGGTAATTTTAGGTTGTATTTCTGCATATATTTTACATTAATTGCATGCATTTTTTATTTTAATTATAAAGTAGTAGTTTTTGGTATGATGGATTCTACTCTTGTATATTTCTTATTTTTGTAGGATAATTAAATGACTAGAAAAAAAGTGATAACAATTAAAACTTGAAAGCCAAGGAAAGAGGAGAGTTGATTGAGAGAAGGGGGAGAAATCATAAAGATAAAAGGAGAGGTTGCACAAAGAAGAAAGACATCGACTAGAGGAGGAGAAAAAAAAAGGAATCTTTGTGGAGGCTGGAAGAAGAGATCAAGAAAACAAAAAAAGAAATCTTTGTGATCTAATTTTCAGTGGAAGACGTTAAAGTTTTTGTTGGTTTCTTTTGGGTATTCGTAAGTTTTTGTTTTCAATAATCTAGCCACCATGTCCGGTTAGGGCACTCATAGTTTTAACATTAAGGTTTAATTTATTTGATTTTGGTTTTAACTTATGTGAAACGTTTATGAGATATTTTTATTTTAATGATTTGTTTGTTTGATTCTTGATCTTAAACCCGGATCCAATCCGGTATATATTAGATTGTTAATAACCTGATCAACTTATTAATTTTTCTAATAAAGTTCTTTAAGATTTAAAACCCTAATCAAGTTTTGATTTTTGATATAAGGAACAATTAACGGTTGAGTTTGTTTATAAATTCATTCTCGTTATAAAATCACACATTCTAGTTAAACATACCGAACAACGTGTGTGTTTAATTATAATCAATACTTCTATTGTTGCAACCCGCACGCTAAGATCCGAACGGCGTGAGCTTAGAGTAGCGAGCTGGCTCCAATCAACGAACTGCGATTGATTGGACATTAGATAGATGGGACATCCGAAATGCGTGATGTCTGGGATCGATACAAATCATTAATTGAAAATAATCATTGCACCGTAATCGTTAATGATCGTAAGCCAAATCAAAAATCAAGAAATTATCTTAGTGTTGGATTTAGTCTTTGTATTTGAATTTACTTCACCATTTTATTAACGTTTTTATTAATACCTTTTACAAAATAAAAGAATATAAAAATATGTCAATTTTTGTTTTCCCACAGAACCTTAACACGGTCGCGTGGAATTTCCTTTACAGTTTTAACACGGTCGTGTCAGCTCACTGGAACTTTTTCTACTTTTTGCAAATTACTTTAAGTTTTTTTTAGTTAAAACCCTCATCTTCCTTAGTCCATAGTCAATCAAAGTAATTGCGCTAAAACGTTTTTTGTTCAAAATAATTGACACGTATCCCTGAGAACATAAACCCTGTTTTCGTTCATACTATTCTTAGTGTGTGTAACGGTAGGTTCACATTATAATATTTTATTTGCTGGATTCGACACCCAATAATTATTTAAAAAATACAAAGAATGAAAATAATCTAATTATAACACTTTTACAATTTTAGTGACTAAATTAAAACAAATAAAAGTTTTTATGATCTAATTGAAATAAATAAAAATATAAGTAATCTAACTACAACACTTTTAAAACTTACTTACTGTTGTCTGAAGTTTACCCTTAAAACTTATTCATCTCAAACACTAAAGATTTGACATTTAACACTTTCACAATGATGCAACAGTTTCACTTGTTTATTAAACATTTCATATATTAACAGACTCACTAAGTCTTTCACAAGTGAACTATTAGTAGCAACCGACCTGTTAGTAGAGATTTTCATCTTGAATCATTGACTCGTCAGCATGATTTGTCATATCAATTAGCACAATGACAGTAACATGTGCAGGTAAGAGTGTCTTGAACTCTTTACTCTAAAAAAATGAATAAAATTTATAGTCACTCTTAACCCAGCTCAACACAAACTCTGATTAAACTAATTTTAGTACCGTTAAAAATGGATCGTCAAACCTTAAAGCTAAATCTTGAATTTTAAAATCTAAAATTTAAAACCTAAAAGTCAAAGTACAAGAGCTAAATCCTAAAGTATTAAACATCTTATCATAAACACTAAAAGCTAATATTGAGTTTGATGTAGCCTTAGTTTACTTGAAGTTTGTTCAATTGGATTTCATTTGTTTTATTTATGAATGACTATAAATTAGTAGTAGGTCTTTTACATTAACATATATTTCATTTGAACCCAATTTTATTAGAGAACTTGATGTTAATATTGTTGTTATTTTAAGGGATGATCATGAGTTGTTTCTCACGTGTATTTTGATAATCTCATCCTCAAATCTACTTTTAATTGTATAATGTACATGGTTTTATAATCGTTAGAGACTTGTTACTCAATAACCATAACACATGAGTATACTCATGAATCTAGTTACAACAAGCATATTTCCAACAAATTGATTTGTTTATAAAGTTTTGAGCTTACTTAAAACCTATAGATAAAAGTTAACATCAAAATCAATCGATTCTTAGCTAAACATCATCAAAAATCAATCGATTCTTAGCTAAACATCATCAAAAATCAATCGATTCTTAGCTAAACATCATCAAAAATCAAAGTGTCTAACTTCTTAGACCATAAGATATGTCACATGGAGGGTGGCTATAAAGATGAGTTGTCGATGTGGATTCACGAACACCATACCGAACATCATTCTGGCCCGCGCTCGTGAGAGATCCGTGAAAATATCCACGAGTGTGAAAAAGAATTTAACTTTTTGTATTTTTCTAATTACATATTCAATAATTATTTAAACAACCAATACAAAAAAGTAATAACTTATACTCTCAAATCCAAAAAAACACACACACATATGTTTATTTATCAAAATATATACGTTTATCCTATGTTTATAACGAACTAATTCGTGAGCGATATACATTTTTCAGTTTTCACCCCTAAACTCCATTGTAATCTGTAACCCTAAAGCATCTGCAGCTCATCAACGAAGCAATCTCCAATGGAGGTCGAAGGATCATCAAAGCCGATGATAGCAACACAACAGGAGATGGTGGAAGCGAAGGTCCCTCTGGCATACAGAGACCAATGCGCACACCTCCTCATCCCACTCAACAAGTGTCGTCAATCGGAGTTCTACCTCCCGTGGAAGTGCGAGAACGAGCGCCACTCCTACGAGAAGTGCGAGTACGAGCTCGTCATGGAGAGGATGCTCCAGATGCAGAAGCTCAAAGAATCCAAGAAGCAGGAGCAGGGAGCCTCCATTTCTCTTATCCCCAAAACGGCCAACGCCTGATTTGCCCTAGTTCTGTCGGATCGGTGATTGAGGTTCGTTGTTTTGGATATTTTGATCGTATTTGGTTAATTGATGATGTTTGGTGTTTTGTGGATTTGGAATTTGGATTGGTTTGGGATCTAGGGTTTTTGTGATTTGAATGGTGTTGGTTAACTGCTGTTTTTTTTTTGGAATAAATTGAGGTATCGTGTGTGATTTGACTGGGATCTAGTTTTTTTTTCTTAATCATATTTGCTTTGATTTTATATTGGCATTGGATAGTGGTTAGTTATCAGTTATCACAGTCGCGTTTTGGTATTGATTGGTAATAGTGTATGAGCATTTGGTGATGGGAATAAGAATTTTGTAGATTACGATTGGATGCATTGTATGGTTAGATAGTGTTTGGATAGTTTGTTAGGGATTGATATGGGTTCAATTAGCAGTAGATCACTCAAATAGGTGTTTAATGTTTATGAAAGTAAGATGTGAGCATTTGGATTCTCCCTAGTTCAGTTGATTTAAATAAGAGCTTGTAAGTGATTGGCTCATTGCATCAATGAAGAAATGAAGCCACTAGAATATCGGTGTTGCAAAAATGTAATATGTTATAAAGTAAAGTAAAATGTTTTCATTTCTTGTTATCATTCTTTGTTTGGGTGTTCTTTTTTTCTTCTTCTTCTTCTGTTTAGGTGTGCACGTTTTTTAGTCTCTTTGGGCTATATTCATATAATTAGTGTTTAATTGGCTATTATCATGTGCAACTAGTTATAGTGTATCATTTTTTTTACTCGGGTGAGTTTAGTTGATATTAGTTTATACTCTGTATTAGTTGGATAAGGTGTAGTCTGTAGTCAAAGGGGTGAGCCTGGTGTAGTGGTGTGTGTAGGTGCTCAGGCAAGGGTAGGCGAGATCTAGGCACCTTGAATAGACGCAAGGTGACCTTCTTGATCAGGTCCATGTGAGGTGAGCGCCTTGGTCCTGGCGTAGACAAGATGAGGTGACCAATCCAACATAGTTTAGGCCGAGCCGTATGGAATGATCTATGCATGGCCTAGCCTCCTAGCATTTCACAGTGCTTTATGGCGCTCCTTGTAAATCATAATGGCCTCATGTAATTAACACCTGGGCTCTTTGGTATGTACCATTATGTAGCGCTTGGATTCCTTAAGATGTTTCTGGATTAGTTATTATAAGAGCCAAGTTGCTATGTCTTGCTTGCCATAATGCCATCTAGCATCTGCAGCGTTAAGCCCTCATTTTTATGGTACCTGCATCATGATAAATATTGCTGGAAATAGTTAACTCTATATGTGAATAGTTCCCAGAATGATTTTGCAAAAATAGTCTACATTCAACTGCTTAAAAACATTAGCTTACAAAGATTCTGGAGATCATTATTCATTAGTGAGTGAATCATGTCAATTGATTATTTTAATTTGAGAAACACGAAGTTTGATTATGTAATAAAGACTGGACATTGTCGGGGTACACGATTTACAGTTACATATATCAGAACCTGCAACAACATTAAACTAGGAATTCAAAACATGCCTTACACACAACCTAAGATATAGTATGGCTGATCTTCCATCTTTTTCAGATTGCATTTTTTAAATTTGCTTTCTGGTTTGATAACAAATATGTTCTCCATCCTCTTTCAATTTCGAAGACCATATCATTTTTCTCATCATGGAATGTATATGCCTCACTAACCTTTACCTCTACTGCCATGAAATACACTTGATTGTTCTATGTATATACTTTATGTTTGTGTATTGTCATAAATGCCTTGGAATGTACATGCCTACCAACTTTATATTTTTTTCATCCTATAGTGAATTTTTTTATTAGCACTAATTTTTTTTCACATTTATTTCCTTCACATTTCCAATGTATTTTGTTTGGGCGCTTTATTTTCTAAAATGTAGGTAAGGTTTGTACATTCCATGACATATACGATGCAGAGTAATAGAGTATAAAGCGAATACACGGATGTTGCTAACAGATTTCGTGATTATTGAAAGAAATCTCGTCTGATATGGACAGTAACATAACAATATTCTCAAAAAATGTTATTCTTGTGATTTTGTAGTAGATAGGCTACAAACATGATGTGAAAGTTGTATTTTATGCTGTAAACACTAAAACAATCTCATAATGTTGACAGGGGGCTTTAAATTTGCAACTTTGATGGACTTCCAGTTGATCTGTTTTATGTTTCCAGAATGTTTAAATATTTTCATCATTGTTAATAAAGGAGGTACTCTCTCTTTACTCTAGTTTCTTGAAATTACGAACCAGTGGTAAAATGGAAGACAGTAAATAGTGCAGAGGCTTAAACCATTATTCCATCTCTCTGCACTTATATTCATCATTTTATTTGGGAGTGTGTACTTTGAGAGAGATATTACTTTTTCAATTAGGAAGGGTTCATAAAGTATGTGAGAATAGAGGTGCGTTTAGTAGCACCCCTCTGTTTCTGTCCCATCTGACAATCTTTGCCATCATCATGGACTCTTTTCTCCTAATCACAATTTTTTTAAACGGCGAGTGGAGATGAATACTGTAGTGATGGTTGTTTCCGATGGATGATGAATTGTTGATGAACTAGGGTGTTAGACTGGATTGCAAAAACACACACAAAAGAAAATAGGACACAAGAATTTAAAGTGGTTCAGATAGCGTGACTTATGTCCACTAGCGATATAATTTTATTTATGAGGTAGATGAGAGACTACGTACTACAATGCCAATTTAGAATACTAGGATTAGGGTTTATGGCTTCTTAATCAAGCTAATGTAAATATAGAAACATGTCAATCTTCCCCATTAGAAAGAAACCAAGGCTAGCTGCCCTTTGCACTAGGTTTGGTTGTTCTTTTTGGTTTACGCCTTCATGCTGATAATCTAGGGTTGTTCAAAAATTGAAAAAACCTGAAAACTGTGGTGTATTCAAACCTAAAAAGACCAAATTGAATTGTGAATTTGGTTTTGTTACGGTTCCTAATCGTATTTGAATTATGAATTTGGTTTTTAGTTAGGTTATCGTTTCCATAAAATCTTTTTTTGGTTATTTGAATGCAATGGAATTTGAGTTGTGAATTTAATTTAGTTGGTTGGAATTGGTTTCATTAATCATGTTTTTAATTTGGTTTGGTTTGGTTAACAGATAGGCCTAAAAATTAATAACCGAATAAAGCATTAGTCGTATTGTTGAATCGTTAAATGATAAAGTAACCAACTTTCCTGCATATGAAACATGTCTTCACTCTACATCCTTCTTAATGATAAAACTTACGCTTGTTGCATAAAGGATTAGACCTCTAATTTTCTAACTCCGAACTTGAAATCATTCAACACTCTCTTTTCTTCTGCTTTATGTTAAGATGTTGATTAATTCCTGATCAGTTAGAGTTTTCATAGGCAGAATCTCATCTTGAAAGGTAGTTGGCATAGCTAAATAGATGAGTACTCCATGTAAGCAGGTCCAACCATCTCAAAAGATGGAAATTATGCCTTTATCTTTTCTGACAATATTTTTCGATAATCAAACCCCTAAACCCGTCCCATGTCATGTGATTTACCACATCTCTTTTGTCCTACCATGAAAGAGCCCCGCCCATTAATGAGTGAGCTGTATAGATCACCTTCTCTTCTTAACACAATTACTTATATCAATCATTGTTCATAGGGTCTCAATGTCTTTTTTCCCATTAAACCTCTTTCATGCACCCCTAATTTTATGTTCACCTTCACATGTCGTTATTACGGACTCTAAGGTACATTATCATCATTACCCTGTTACCATCAGCATTCACATTAGTGTTAAGTTGTGTCACAAGACGGGTAAAATTTGACAAAAGTATAATCAATTTGTGTTGGTACATTATAATAATGATGAAATGGAAAGTGGAATATAGTCTATCCCTATAAAACTACTTGGAACCTGTTCATCAGAATGCCTCGACTATGCCTTACTACTCTGCTAGTGTATGCTTTTGCATAACTTGAATCTTGGATTTAATGACGCATCTTGGTTATCCTTCTGCATAGTTGATCACTTGTCTGCTACTATATATTGTAAGTAGGCAGCATGATAGTCCAAAGATGAGTATGCAACTTTGTTAATAGCACACACATGTAATGCATTCTGTTGGTATAAATCAATAGCATATGTTATGTCTAGTGGGATTTGTAGGTGCTGATGTAACCTTAGGTTTTTGCTATAGTAGAAAATCTCTACGCATATGGAAAGTGAATCTAAAGCTGGATCCTATCATTTTTTTATGGTGTTTAAATGATGCAAGGGTAACACCTAACGGGTGAAATCTCATGGGAAGAGTGCGATGTCGTGGGAGTTTTAGGTGTAGATGATCGTGGTGCCTCATTGGATGTATCTAACTTCTTTGATAGATTTTTCTTCTTTGAATATGATCTCATATAGTTGTTAGGAACGTATTCTATAGAGTCATTTTCGTGTCTGTTACCATGGAAAGTATGTAGTCAAGTATAGGTTGTGAGTGCATTGAGTGTGAAGATCTCGACATGACAGTAATATAGTTAAAAGTTTTCAACTTGATAAATTAGTCATGGCGAGATCATCATATTTAGGGTACTCAAGTTTTGTATCTAACTATTCTTTTTGTAGTCACAAGGGCGACAATGACTCTGGTAAACATCCTTAACTTGTACCTGAGATCATAATTCGAGGAGACAGATCCATCTGAGCAGTCGAATCCATGTGAAGAATTAAGGAGTCAACACGATCATCAACACCTAGGAGTCCTACACAATCACATTCGTCTCATGAAATTTCACATGATAACACGACCCCCGCATCATTCATATTGTAAGAAAGAGGGTGCGATCTGGCAATATAATCACGTTTCATATGGCTAGAGATTTTCTACCAATGCTCAATACTACATCATCATCTGTAGTGCCAACAAGACATGACATATCTACTTTTAGTTGTTTATCTACTACACATACTCCCTTAATAGGCAGTATGAGACCTATCTCTCACTTCATATTCATGAGACCAAAATTTTTCAAACTTACATTAAATAAAAACTTAAATAGACGAATGAAATTAACTTACGAATTGAACTTTAGCATACACTAAACGGTGACACGTGAGGTAAATTCACGTGCCACGGGATTTATACAAAGTTTCATGGAATAAAGAGTGTCACGACTCACGGAGGTAAAACAAACATGTGGCAATGCAATAATCTAACACCTAACTATATGCTTAATTAATCAATAAACGACTATAAATCTCAACAAATACTATCATGATTTTCCCTAATTTCTTTTATGAAACATCTATACTTACGATAAAAATATAGCAAATATCAACAATATTGATTTGAATCTTTTTAATGAATGAATAAAAAAATTTCAATATTATTCCGGACGAGTTAATAAGTATTTAACCACATAATGACAGAAAAACTTTATATGAAGCTTCAAATTGGACTGCCTGCGAACAGTAGGCCTTTATGATAGATAAATGGCAATGACAGAGAGTATTGTCATTTAAGACATTCTCTTGAATGTTCATCATATCCCTCTTTGTCTCTATGTGTATTAGCATGTTTCACTTTTATGACAACTGCAATCATTTTTCAATTCCACTATTCTAACTTTGATTTGACACAACTCAAAAACATCTTCATTAAGTAAACTTTAAATATCTATTTGTAAAATATATGCTTTCTTCATGTTTAAGTTCAAATCAATTGATTATGTAACAACCATATTAAGGTAGCGGTAGGCGGCTTGGGCTCTCTAGTGTAGCCCACGACGATGATCGGAAGCTTAAACTAGGGTATTAGTGTAAGGCGGTGTTGAGTCACAGATTGTAGTTCAAACTCCACGTCTTGTCTATTGGTGACACCGTGAGCCGCATTACCTCCTCTGGGTATATTGATGCTGGGTGCCACAAGCCAGTTAATAAGTTTAGTAAGACTTGCGTTTTTAGTTTATGTAATGACATAACGTATCTTTTATCATAAAAAACATGGGTTGGAAGTAAAATCATGAAATCTAAAGATTTGTCAAGATGAAGTGTCTATGAATGTTACGTGCCTCCGGATATGTTTTATTTCATATTTTTTAGGATTTGTAACGTTAAAACTATTAAAAATTATGTGATTTTAGTTGTATCCACTTCTAGCTCATTTGTTTTCATGCATGTAATATATCTAGTAGTTTAATTCATATCACAAAAAAACCATTATATATTTCAAATTAAAAGAGTGGGCATAATTGCATAAACCATATGTGAAAATGCAAATAGAAACACAACATATTATCTGTAATAACTTCTGAGGTCCAAACTGATACATTTCAAAAGCAAACGTTTCAAAATGGGAATGATAATTTAGAGTCTAAGAAAATCCAAAACTGAGAACGATATTTTCTGTACACGTACATAAATGACAGAAGTGAAAGTAATCAATAACAGTGAATCATTAATTTTTGTTTTATTTGGAAGAAATATAATATAAGCAATGGCATCTTGTTATCATGACTGAGGGGTAGCCCTATTACCTTACTACTGTTACTATTCTAGAGAGACAGCCACTAAAATGAAGAGTGACAGAGAGCAAAGAGTCAAACATCAAATATTGTTTGTTAAGATGTGTGGATGTCAACATATACATACATATAGATATAGATAGATATCATACTTCACACACATACATATACACCATCATACATGTATATCAAATACACATAAGAATTGGATATCATATATGTTAGATATTTTAGTGTTATTGGATTAACTAAATTATTAATGTGATAATAATATCTATCAATAATTTAGAAGGTGTGTAATGCAAGCTTATTTAAGTTTATTATGATCCTCGAAGCGAAGTTTTAAAGCAAGGGTGGTTTTAAAGAGCAACGCCCCCTTCATGGGAATTTGGGGGTAGTGCCCCCGGTATCAGGGTGTGGCAGAACCTCTGGTTGAGATCAAGTTGTCAGATCAGCTTAAAAATTTTATATTTTTGTAAAATTGGCTTTATTAAAATTATATTAAAAAATATTTTCCTGGAATTTTACATGTGAAATACGCGTTTGAAAAAGACGCACTTTTTAGGCTATTGTGATTTAAAATTGCAACAATCAAATGACAGTTTTGAATCCCATTCTCTTGAAATTCGAATTGCAAACATTTAGTCACTTCTCTCTTGAATTCTCTTATTCTGGTTCACAAAAGTACACACAATATCATACTTAGTTTATGATCAAATCTGAGTTATATGATTGAGATATTCAGATGAACCATTAGATAATTTTGATCTGAAAGTGTTATTTATGTCTTTCAGATTATTCAAGTTTGATTTCAAATTCCTTACAATATACACCATGAGTAATTTGTTTTTGAAAACTTTATTTATAAAAGACAAAGTATAGGTTTTAGTTATGCGAGGCTAATATTTGAAAGAATAGAAAGTAACATTTGAAAGAAAAGTTTGTGACCTCAACATGTATTGTATTGAATTTTGAAATATAATACATTGACAAGTATTTATAAACGTATGAGTGAAAGAAAGCAAACAAAAAAGTCAACTGACCAACCAACAACGATTAACTACTCATACAAACATTAATTTTGACCTCAACTGATAAATTTACAACTACTTTGTTATCACGTGTTACTCAAGCTAAGCGATAGACTTATTGCAAAGCTTGGGACAATTTTGTTGAGTTCGACAAGTAGAAAACCGCTGAGTAAGAAAGTTGGCAATTAGCTAAACTATATCATACAAATTGAGTTTGTACATGTCAATGTTAAGATTTTACGAAACACATGATTAAGTACAAGGAAGTACCACCTATGTTGTAATACCAAACCATATGGTTTGTTAGACACAATTGAAGCTCACACATGGGAGAGCAACCAATTAACATGGCTCAAAGGCGGCTTGAGCTAAGGCAAGACACTAAAACTTAGTGTTGTATATTAGAAATGGTGTGTTGCTTATGATAACTACAACTAATAAGATCCCAAATAAGCATGAAGTGAAAAATCAAGCGACTATTGAATCAACAATCCATGATAAGCAGTACCATAAAGATAAGTAAAACAAACTAGACTATAATCTCATGATGATATGTTGGAATTTACATAAATTAAGAACCTGACTGAAAACATAAGTTGCAAAGGGAGAATAAGTATTATATATATTATGGCATTGTCTGTCCTCTAGGATAGAGAGGGATTAGAAAAGCAACACCGAAATTGAGATTACTTTCGTCTAAGAGGTGTGTTTTTACCCGAACCCGAATATTAAACCCAAACAAAATCAACCCGAATCCAATTAAAACTAACCCGAGCAATCTAACCCGATTATTACACTAACCCGAACCCTAATTTTTATAAATGGTTTGGTCTTTGGGTTGAGTTTGTAAGATTTGAGTCAACCCGATTAACCCGAATGTTAGTTTTTAAAAAATTCCAAGATATATATATATATATAATATATATATATATATATAATATATATATATATATATATATATGTGTGTGTGTATTATGCTACCATTTACAAGATTTGAAAACATGATTTTTCAAACTTTATATTATATTGTTGTGGTTCAAATTTATTATATAAACTTTAAGGATAATCTATATATAATGTCATTTAATAATTAAATATGCATAATAAATAAATGTAATATGCAAAAACTTTTCGATCAAGATAATAAACAAAATTTTATATTTATAACACATGTTAAATCTCATACATACATTTTGATTATATATATATATTATATATATAGTTTAAACAAACATTTGAGATAGCAAATAATTTTAAAGCTTAATGGTTTAGTCTAACCCGATTACCGATTAACCCGATCCAAATAAACCCGAATATCGAAACCCAAAAACTGATTAATTGTTACTTATTTGGTTTGGTCTTCGAGTTGATTTCTTACCCGAATAACCCGAAACCCGATTAAAAAACCCGAATGACACCCCTACTTTCATCCCGAAAAAAACTAGATTAGACCATACAATTAATGTCACACCCCAACCTTGACGGTGGAAACGTCGAGGTGCGAGAGTTAAGATCGTTCACAGCCACATAACGCTATTATTAAATCCAAATATATTATTCATAAGTTTCAAAGGTAACATTACAAACATAAGTCTTAACAAGCATAATAAGAAATATAACAAGCTTATTCATTTATTTAACTAGGTCTATTCCTAGGTGTGAACAAACTTCAAAAGTGGCGATCAAACTTGAGTATTTCCTGAAACATGTTAAAAATAAAAGGTCAACAATAATGTTGGCGAGATTTCTATAGTTTTTAATACATAAGTATATAAAAGATGGCAATTCATGTTGTAAGTTAGAGAACAAAGTAACCAGAGATGTAAGACAGAATGCACAATCAAACATTGACAAAGTTTTACAAGTCTCAAACGTTTACAATATATACGATTAGCTAAGTGTACTTGGATCAACCAAGCATGCTTGTCAGACCCATAGATCTATGACGTCACCAGGCTAGCAATAGTTAATGATTGTACATATATTCGACATTACATGGTAGCTACAAAGGTCAACTAACCACAACATACAGGTGAAATGCCATAAGTTTACAAGAATCAAACGTTTTTACAAGTGCAATGTTTATAATGTAACATGTTTCACCCCAAAGTGTAAAAATATTAAAAGGGGTATAGAAATACTCACTTGGCCAATATATATAGTTGAATGATTAATAAGAAAAATAATACGCGCCGTTCCAACGTAAACCTGCTCAAGGTACCTAAGCATTTATGAATATTCACAAGGTTTAAGTTTAATAATGGGAGTAGTGATTTAACGAGAGCTAGGGTTTCAATTGCAGTTTGGGGTTTTTATAAATAAGATTTGTTATCGTAAACCTATATATATATGTACATTAATAAAATGAAAGAAAACTTAATTACTCCTTTTATAATGATTTAATTATGAAATGTAAATAAAACTTTATAATTAACATAATTAATCTGTAATTAAAGATAACGAAATGACCAATAGTCATTTAGTGATTTCAACTAAAAATAAACTAATCATAACATTGTCAATGATGTTAAAAAAAATAATAAATAATAAATAAATAAATAAATAATTAAAAATGTTAAGATGTCTAAAAGAATAAATGTATATAAAATAGTTGAATAACTTTAAAAATAAACAAATTTTATAAAACTGATTTTTAATAACTTTTAGAAATATTTTTATAATTTTTAGAAGCTTAAATAGCCCCAAAAAGATATATTGGAGGTCGTCGGGTTCAAACCTGAGACCTCTAGTATAGAATGTGAGTGTGGAACCAGTGAACCAAGGGCAGAAGCCGTGCTAAAACCCGGTTTTAAAATCTTAAAAACATAACCATACGAAAACCCCCAAATCCAAAACCCTAGATTGTTCTTGAATCAAATTGAACATGAAATCGATGTTGTTAATGAATATATTCATAGGGCTTTTGTTTTCCATGATAAAACGATTGTTTAGGTGAGTTCAATTACCCGGTTTGATTAGATATTGAGGATACACACTGCAATGAACACTTCGCAACCGAACGGTGATCGACCGATGGTTAATTGTTGATGATAACACAATTAATCTTGTATGAAGCTTCGTTTGTGTACTGGACCAAAAGCCCCTTGCCAATTTTGGTCCAATTGGTTTGGACAGTGGCCTCGACTAGGTTGCAGGTTCACGACTAGGATGAAGCTTAAATCAAAGATTGTGTTTGTTTCTAATGCAATTGAGTGTTGTGCTCGATTAATGAATGGTACAGTATCGTTTAGGTTGGTTTAATTAGGCTATTAAGAAGTGTTAATGCTCGAACGACTATGGAGTTTAAGACGTTTCGGTTAATCATTCGATCGGGTTCATAACCGACGTTTAAACGCAATCAAAGTTCATAATGGTGTTCAAATCGAGTTCAAGAACGGTTTGGGGATGGTTTTAGATCAAGAAAACGTCGGGTTTTGATGGTTTTAGGGGTGGCCGGCGTGGGTCGCCGGAAATACGGGGGTTGGGCGGGGGTTTGGTTTAAGTTTAATGAATTTACAGTTTTGGTCCCTCAACTATCAATCTTTATTATTTTATGTTAAAAATTCTATTGAAAGTTTATTAATTGGCAAAAGCAACACCCAAACTTAGTTAGATTTTGTGTTTTAAACATTATTTAGTTTTAATAACCCTTATAAGTTATTGTTATAAGTAATCTTACTATTACTAATATTGTTATCATTATTATTAACATAAGCTTGGTTATTATTATCGTTATAATTATTATTATTATTAATCTTACTAATATTATTATTATTATTGATATTATTGTTATTATTATTATTATTATTATTACTTACAATTATGTTCAATTTCATAATTAAACTATTAACTTTCAAATTGAATAATTAAAGGTATACTAATAAATAAGCATAAGCAAACCATAAGTTTCATAATTGACAACTTTAACCCTTACAAGAATAAACGATGTTAACTTTTAATTAACGTAAAAATACAGGATATTACAATTAAGATGTTAAAAAAATATCAATCTCTACACAAATGCAAGCTGGTTGATGGATGCACGTCGGCACAAATTATTATCCCAAATTTAGAGCCTAATATATATAAACCATAGATTTTAGGATTAACTTGGTTACAAGGATATACATTAAATACATTAAATACATTAATTATTATATCAAGTTCAATAGTAATAATCAAAATCTTATTAGATAATAAACACATATACCTGATATTATTACATAATTATATATTTATTATAAACTAATATTTTAATAATTATCTAAACGAAAATATTAAACAAATAAACACTTACTCTATAGGAGTATTTATTTACCTTAATATATATAATTGTATTATTTTTTCTCTAATTATTAACAATTGAAAATATGAATTTGTTGTGATAATTATTTTTATTATAATATATGTACAAGACTGATTCGTGTTAATGAGTTTAAACTCTTTACACATTGATTGGTTACTGGTGTCGTTGTGTGACCTTTTATGATCATACATAATTGAAATCATTGTCATATTTGTTATTTGGCGTCTAGGTTTAGTGGCGGAGCTTGAACATCTCCGTAAAGGGGACGGGTGCGAATTTAAATTTTTAAAGGGAGCGAACTTCATATTTATATAAAAATTTACACTATCAAACAAAAAATTTACATTAACGGACTAAAATTTAACACTACCCCAATTCTTACTATACTTATCATTCCCAACAATGATTTATAACTAGTTAAAGGGCATATTAAACCATGTAAAAGAACAATCATTTGTATAAAAAAGTTCTTGTATATAGCTTAGGTTGGATGATACAAAGACAATATATACTAGTTTCTATAGTAACTTATGAACGTGATTCATGAAGTAGTTTTAAAGTTGGTCACTTCAAATATTTACTAGTCTATATATATAAGTGTGTGTACGCGCATGCGCATGTGTGTGAATTTAGTTTGGAATACCTTGCTAATTTTAATCCCTATGAAACAAAACCAACATATACACAATAGTTTTAATTAAAATCATTACCATAACTCTAATTTACAACGATTAAATGTCATGAACCTAATATTAAATAGAGTAATCATTAATGCAAAAGAAAATAACATTTCTTTCAAATAAGATACATTGACATTGTTTACAATGTTCAAACTACCTAAATAGTGTATAATAATTAATCATATATGTTTCAAAGGCCATATTACTTCTTAAGAGTCTTGATAGCTCTTGATAAATAATGGTGAGCTTTATTAGGTTACATGACATATAAAAAAGTTAAACTATATTGTAATGAACCAAATAGATCATAGAGAGAAATACATGTCTTAATAGGCCTTAGTAATCATAATAGCTCCCATGGATCATGATGGGCTTAAGTGATCTTCATTAACCAATATTAACCTTATTTGATTTTAACTAACAACAACCATCATGGTCCATTAAGAGGATGATGACTATTAATCCCCTGGTACACCAGGACATGTATGTTCTACTATTGCCCAGTAGTTTCTAGCATAGCTACGTACCACAACCTGAACTAACTTTTTAGGACAGTATGACATGATAAAGTCTATCATAGGACCAACAAAAGCTATAATAACTATGAAAGCCAATATTGTTTATATAGACATGCATAATCTATTATTGTGCAAAATCATCTAGTATTACTCACTACAACTCGCTCTAACCTTGTAATACCTAATATGATATGATCTAAGTGTGAACAGAATGATAATTTTTTATAAGTTCTAAAAATTAATTAATCCTAACTTTATTTTTTTATAACATACATAAGTAACTATTTTAAAATCTAGAGTAAATTACCATTTGCATCCCTGACGTTTGTTCATTTTAACTATTTGCATCCCTATGATTTCAAAATTGCCATCCGACTCCCAACGTTTCATGTTATCTTCATTTGAGTATATGTTGTTTTATTTTTATTTCCATTTGAGTACAAATTACTAACACCGTTAGTTTTCTTGTTAATATTATTGTTAAAAAGACTAAACTACACTTCATCACCACCATGACAACTAACCATCACCACTTTCACAACCCCTCATCACCACCACCGCAACCCCTATCATCACCACCACCGCAGCCCCCCATCACACCACCGCAGCCCACCATCACCACCACCGCAACCCTATCATCACCACCACCGCAGCCCCATCACCACCACCGCAACCCCATCACCACCACCGCAGCCCCATCACCACCTCTCCAGCCCATCACCACCACCGCAGCCACCCATCACCATCACCATCACCACCGCAGCCCCCATCACCATCACCTCCGGCTAAACTGCAACGGCGGCGACAACACGTTGCAGGGTCCCACACCTTTATTGACGGTGGCAACCGCGACGTCCTGATCTGCTTCTCTAGAACAATAATTTCACAACTTGGTGGTTGTGGTCTACCGATCACACACATACACAAAGAAAAGAAGAGAGAAAAGAGATAGGGGTGGTCGTGGTTTTACTAGTCTTTGAGGTGCGGTGGTGGTGCGGCGACAGCGGCGGTGTGAAGACGATGGTGGTGCGGCAACTGCGGTGGTTGCGGTGGTAGTGGTGGTGGACATAAAGAGGGAGAAGAGAGAGAGAGAGACATAGAGAGAAGATGAAATGGGTGAGGTGTGGATGAAGGGTATTAAATAAGGGTATTTTTGTCATTTCATTAAACTTAACTGAAAAATCTAACGTCGTTAGTGTGTTGGACTCAAATGAAAATAAAAATGAAACGTCAGGGGCCGGATGACAATTTTAAAACCATAGGGATGCAAATAGTTAAAATGAACAAACGTCGGGAATGCAAATAGTAATTTACTCTAAAATCTATAAATGTTATTTGTATTAACAATTAAAAAAGTTGATTAAACATGAAAAATATGTATTTGCATGGTCTAAAGATAATTATGATGAAAATAAAGGAACGATAATGATTGATGTTGAAAGGACTTAAAAAATGAAAGAAGGGAATACCTTGACACTTAATAACAGAGATGTATATACACATATATACTAAACTTTTACACTACACTATAGAAGACAAATCTATTTTCATTATGTTCACACCTGATGTAGTTTCACGTGTACAAAAAGTTTAAATAATCAGCAATTATATTTGTTTACCTTTATATTTAATTATAAACGAGACATTTTGTATGTTTCACACACAAATACTACAAAATGTTTATGTGTGAATAGAATAATAATAATTATAAAAACCTTTAACATATTAAAAAATTATCTCAAATTTGAATATTTCTTTTCAACCTTTTTATGGTTATATGGTGTGTGTATATATATAAATGGGTATGACAGCTGACTGGACCCTAGATCAATTTAGTACTTCAATCCTCACTTTTTCTCTCTATATCTACCTCTATAGTCACACAGTTGTTTAGAAAATAAGCAAGAGTTTTGAAGAACATTCATGTGTGTTGAAAAACTGCATACGTACTGAAGTAATTATTAAAGAAGCCCTTTTGATTAAGAAAACAAATGGGAAGCTGTGGTAGGAGTGGTGCAGTAAGACAATACATAAGATCAAAGTTCCAAGACTTAGATGGACTCCTGAACTTCATCACTCTTTTGTTCATGCAATTGACAGGCTTGGAGGTCCTGAAAGTAAGTTTTTGCAACCAATTTTGTTGTGAGTTTATTATGATTCAACGGGGGATCATCGCGTTGTTGATCATGATTGATCGATGGTTGTGACGATGATATATGATTGTCTTGTGTGTGTGTGTATAGAAGCTACACCAAAGCTTGTCCTTCAGATGATGGATGTAAGAGGGATCACCATTTCCCATGTTAAAAGTCATCTTCAGGTTCTATTTTTCATCAATCATCATGAATTCTTCTACTTTTTTATTTTTTTCTTTTTGTTTGAAAATAAACTATCTTTTGATGTAATCATGATTTTGTTTGTGTATCAATGAAACCTTTGACAGATGTATAGAGGCATGAAGAGTGATGGAAATAAACAAGGTATGCTTCTATATATTCTAATATCTTCTCTCAAAAACACCATTTGAACAATCAAACCCTACTTTCATATTTCTTTAATTTTTATATTTTTAATCAGATGGCAGAACTAAAGCTTTTTAGTAAGAGATAATCATAAAATTCTCTTTTTTTCTCTATCATAACTGAGGTTCAAAGTCATGTTTTCTTAAATAAACACAACTTTTATATGTAAAAATCGACAAATTGTAGTGACTTGGGTGTTATGACCTAGCTCCTCTAATTCCTCCTCGCTTTAGACCAACTTTATATCAAAACAATCATCTTATTTTGAAATGTTAAACATTTTACTTTCAAATTTAATGTTCATATAAATCCTTCATTTATTATCTATCTACCCAAAATGTGATTTCTTTGACCTAAAAAGAGAAGCAATCAGTGAAATATTTTAACCTTGTCCCCACTAAAATTTATGAAACCTTCCAAACATTCCCTTCCAGTTTCTTATGATTTTACTAAAATCACTTGTTAAATTGGTGGTTTTCAAATTAGGGTTCTTACAAACGAGTGAAAACACATTCATACTTTCTTAAATAAGAAAGATTCACCCTTTTCCTCTTATACCACCTTTTTGTTTATTTCTCTTTATTGCCTAATGTGGGGACACTAATTGGTCTCACTTATAGCAACTAATAATGATTATGAATATTTATGATAACTTATATCAGGTGATCAAGATCCCAATTCCATTGGATCACGAAGAAGACAGTCTCTTGATGATGGATGTCTTGATCATGGTCATCAGTTGAATCCCAACTTTCAAGATTCACATCCCTTTTACACTCTCTCTTCCAAAGGTTTTTTCATCATTCTAAAGTGTATAATGATCATGCGTTTTTAGTATACAAATAAGCTATAACTTTATTTTTAATTAACAATTTTTTCCTCCTAATGAGATTTAATTACCTTACACTTGTAAAAATTAAGACATATACCACATTATTTATAGCTGGCAATCACTAATGTCACTAAACTACAAGATCATAAGCATAAACTATAAATTTATGTTTCTACCCTTTAATATTTAAAATTTGGGGTTTTGTTGTCTTCTTTCCGCACCAATTTGTATGATTAATTTACCATCTATTTCATGCGCCATTGTGATAACCTCACATGGGTGTTTTGTCGAAATTTACATTTTGAAAGTTGTAAATATGGTATCGTTTTCCAACATCAGTGATACTCACTTGTTTAGTATTACAAGTGTGAATAAACACATACAAAAACACAATAAAGCTATTAAAGCTATTACTTTACATTAGCATGTTTAGTATATATGTAACTTTATGTGTATTTAGAGCTAGAATGGAGACAAGAAATGGAAAGCATGAATGGTGGGGAAATGAATCAGAAAGAGATCAGCAACAGGAAGCTGTAGGGAATCTCACATGGCAGCATCCTCTTCATTCTTTCCCACATTTTCTCTTGCATCCTTCTTTTACTCATGTAAACGCTCTTCATCCTCACTTGGTAAAGGTTCTCTTTCTCTATATAAATACTTATGAAATATTATATACGCGTGAAACCTTTAGAACCGCATAAGTACTTGTAAATAACGCTACAATCTTCAATGAAATGGATAAACTGAAAAAATGGCGTATTCTCTCTAGCTCGCTACATATGATTATGAACAAAACACGATAAAAGTTATATTACTTTTGAAAATAAATCTTCAACATCTTAAGATTGACTTGAAACTTGTTTGGTTTATATAATGAATAGTAGAAGTGAAAATGGTTAAACTAGTATCAACATAATATTGGTTACCCACTTAGCACCCTACATATTTTATACATGTAGTTTGTTTAAAGTTTAAACAATAATATCAATGTTTATATATTATTAGTTTGATTTTTGGCTTGTTTAGACATACACGTACACTTAACACATCCATAAACGAATCCCTAGAATCCTGATATCCACGTGACCGGGTAGCTTGTATCCTTCCAATATATAGGGTGAATGCATGAGAGTGTTGTACAGTGATGCTTGTGGAGTTGTACTATATTGAACGTATTTATAGCAGTCTTTAAACTCTAGTAAACAAAGTGGATGATTTCTTGGCATGCATATGTTGCTTTCAAAAGCAGAGAATATGCTGTTGCTCTAAAAACCTGTTAAATGGTTGCTTCAACATTTATTCTTTTTCTGTGCTTTGTTTTTTACACCACAACCACCCCCTAAAACAAAACTACTTCTAAGCAACAAATTTGTACTTTCAACATTGTGTTGTCAAAACATAGATATACAATAAGAATCTTTTGTAATTATCTTAGCATTTTTAAAGTAGTTTAAAGTATAAAACGGGCATGTTATTCCAACACCACCCGCAATCTAACCACACACTGTTTTCAAATGGTCGTTTGATGTCGCTTTAAACTGCTGTATGTTTGAATATTAGGGCTTACCATTCAAAAGTTAGATTATAAATTATATGATATATCCATCGTACCTGAATTTATTGCGCTATTTTTGTTGAATATATACATAAAAGGAAAACAATGTTTTGATGGATAAATGGGTGTTTATCAAATCTGTTTTTGGTTTATTTGATTTAATTACAATTTTTAAAGGTCGAATTGAATTGTAATCCAACTTACCCTGTCTGTAGCTATATTTAAAATTACGTATTTCACTTGTTTTTATTTTGTCACATCTTGACTATTTATTAAGAGTCACTCAATTGGTGTCTAATTAAATTGCAACCTTTTATTTCCTGTGCAAAAGGTAAGGTTGATTTTGTTTGGTGTGGAAAATATGTTTGGGGGTACACATTTTTAGGTGGAAAATTTCAAAGGTTTGTAAAGGTGTTTGGTTGGAAATTAGGTACTCATTGATTTATGTTACCTTTTAGTGTTTATAATTTTTGAAAGTGTCCAAAATTTTTGTTCCAATCTGATTCATGCACATGGGTAAGATTTTTGGTCAAAGTCTTGATTTTACAAACAAAAGTAGCATTATCCAAGTCCTTGAAAACTACAGGTAGTTACAATGTTGTGTTCTATATGTTTTACACAGATTTTACAAGGTAATGGAACATGTGGGCGGTATAAGAGACGAAAATTAGAAAGCTCAATAAGCACTCAAAATGAAGACGAAGATGGAGATGAGGATGAGTTACTACTGACACTTTCATTGCACCGTCCCTCTACACAAAGGAGTACTAGTAATGGTTCGTCAACGAGTGACATTAGTGAGGTGTATTCAACGCAGAATGTTAATTTAGACCTATCTATTGCTTTATGTGGTAATTGAAGAGGTTTTGGAAAACAAATATTTTGTAGTTTCATCACAAAGTATTCCATTTGTTTGTTTTAGTATGGTATTAGGTTGATAATAAAATCTTTTTCATCTTGCAATGTTCCTTAAACGTGTGAACTAGGTGAGTAAAGGGCATAGGTTAGACAACCCTTAATTTTTTAAAAAACAATCCACATGAGTTATGGCTCAAAGAGACTGGATTGATTTATGTGTACTACATCTTAAATCAACTAGATGGACTAGATGAACTATGCAAGCAATTGAATGAGTGTTTGTATAAAGACTTGAATCATACAAAGCTAAAGCTAAAGTCAATACAAACAAATTTTAAACCCCTAAAACCCTAAAGTCATTTGTTTGAAAATGTATACAAAAAACACATATAATATATTGTTCGGTCATTAATTGACTAGAAACTATAACAAAAACAGACGCAAGTTCAATGCACCTCAAGGTAAAAAATATATATTTTACTTTGTATTTTGATGATCGATACATCGATCGCCATGGATCGAGTACAAAAGAATTATGTCAAAAATCAAAATCTTCAACTACAATTCTCGGGTTTCCGAAATGCTCAATTGACTATTAATATACGTAATGTGTGATGTCTAAATAAGTTAAACCTTTTAAATGCATAATTCACAAACTTTTAAATTATCCCTCATCTATTCTATAGCATTTTTGGTACTTAATTGTTTTTTTTTTCAAAATTCAAACATTCTATGATATCAACATGTGATTGTGTCACATTCTTCACACTTCAAGAAATGTCTTTCATCTTAGACGACAACAATAGCGGTGACAGGGAGCAATAATCACTAATAGTCAAATTCTTTGTAGTGTCACGACATGGATATCATAAAAATATAAGCATATATATACTATTTAACGAAAATATGTCATCATGAGATGACCCTGCTGCTTAAATTACAATATGAGCTTCACATCAAATATCAAGGGATTTACATACGCAATCATAAATTAAATGGTGAAATACCTAATATCATTACCAATGAGATATATCACTTTGGTATTCACTATCAAGTCCTTTACACTAGACTCTACCTTATGGTGTAAGTTGCAAATATAGTTATCAAAATGTTCCAAAGTTCCAATCTATCAAGCATCTTGTGAAATTTTTGTTCATTTCCTTATATATTTACACAAACCGTTTAATTCATTATGTATTTATCAAGTAGGACACATGAAATGTATTTCGGATATCAATTGTTTCCTCCAATAGTTCTAGACACAAGCCACCTATCACCCACATGCCACAAACCATTAGTTAAACTATGTGTCATAACTTGGTGTGCAAACGTCTATTATGTTGGGTTGTGACACAAGGTTAACTTCTTGAATAAGAAGAAGATGGCAAAGTAATCTAGACACTTGAGAGCTTAATAGTGCGACCTATCACCCACAAACCAATAGTTAAACTATGTGCAATGTTCAGACTCTCAATACACTTGCAAACATAATTGACTTCTCAAAAGTTAGAACTATATGCCATATATTGGTGAAGTTTTTTATGATAGCATCACCAATCATATATTAAGATTTCTTCTTATGAGTTCTTGTATATTAAAAATTAAAGAGCATTAATTTTTTTTGTAAAGTAGGTCAAAAGATCTTGATGAGATCAAGATTGTGTGATCAAAGACTGTAAAATTTAACAAAATATGTGAAATATCAAAAGTTTCTTAAAGCTGACCAAGGTTATATACTATTTGGTGGAAATGACCAACTCCATTCTTTATAGGAGAAAGAATGAATTGAAGGTATCATTATGAAATATATATGCGATTTGATTATGAAAGTGAGGCAAGTTTCTTTCTAAATTAATTAAAAAGTTTAGAATTTCTACATGAATCGCAGTGTGTCATGCGCTTAGAACTGCCAGAGGAAGTCAATGAGACATGTAGCACATTTCACATGTCCCACTTGACAAAACATCTAGCTGTTAAGCCAACCATACCATAACCATAATCAAACTCAAATGTCATCCATAGCAAAGCTAGGTATTGAGGTAATACCTCCATCTCAAATGATAGATCGAGTGATTGTTTTAACCCCCGACTCCAAAAGCACTGATAAAACCAAAGTAGTATTTTCACTTAAACTACTTAGTTTAGCGTTATATTTTAACATTTGATTATTAGAAAGCTTAGGAAATTAGAAGAACAATCAAAACATCACAATGGTCAAAGGGTCAGATGGTCAGTGCGTCGATAAAAAAGAAGTCAATGTCGATGTCATGGCGCTAGTTAGTGATCCATCAGAGAAACTCTTGTCGTTGATTCACAAGTAATCGTTGTTAGTAATTTGTTGTTAAATTCCTTACCCACGCCATGTTTTCTAATGGAATATCATTGATCGGTTACCACTTTCATCGAGGATTGGATAGGTGTGTAACTTACTCAATGACGAATTGAATACGTAAATAACTTATGTAAACAAGCTTAAATGAATTATTGAGTTACATCAGATGAGATCATAGTCAATACTATAATTTAAATCTTTTGGTATACAACTATTTATTTAAATTAATGACAAATTTAACAATTTATCTTTTACGTACAAAGTCATCCTAATTATTGAATAAAGTTTAATGATTGAAGAAAAAGGGATCCATCCTTTTTGACTTCATCCTCCAGGCATTGAACTAAAAGTAGGGAGAATGTGGACGTGTTTGATTCATAGTGATAAGTTTATACTCTCAAGGAATGGTAGACAATTCAACTTATCATCTTCTACAAAACACATGTCTAGAAAAAATAATGATTTAATTAAATTTGATATATATAAAATTTATAACGTTCAAAATAATAATAGTGTTTACATGCATGTGTATATATGTAGTGGGGGAACCAAATGATTATCGTTAAACTTTTGATTGTGTTTCGATTGTTTGGATTGATCTATACCTTTTATATATGTTCTATTCCATAAATTTTTATTTTTCTTTTATCCATTTCTTGGTCAAAAAACAAAAATATTATCCATTTAAATATTATTTTTATACCTTTTATATATATGTCAGCACTAATGGTTATTTTTTTTGCAGTGTATTAGAGCATTCACATCAAGTTTACTATCTTTATTTTTATAAAAAAATAATTATACTAAAAAATCATTATATTTCTTATATCCTTCTTAGTCAAATAATGTTTTTCAATACTTTTATCATTATCTTTTTCTCTCCTTCACTCATAACCAATTTTAAATATATTAAAAAGTTTATAAGGATTGAATAATGATTTCCCAAATATACAGATGAAGAGTAATTTTTTTCTATCATCTACTCACAACACTTACAATCATTTCTTAAAGCATATGAAACACACTCATATAAATACAAGAAACTACTGTGAATGCTCTTAGAGACATATTAATTTACTAGTATAGAAACCCGTGTAATATATGAATTAATAAAAATAATAATAGTTATTTACTAATATATAACAATTATAAGATATTTTTTAGATAAAATATGATTGAAATTACATATAATTAACCATTAAGGTAATAAAACAATAACAATATTTTTTCAAACATTCATCTTCAACAATTGTTGATTTAAAATTTTTTAAGCACTCTAATTTTTTAAAATACAAATTTAAATAATGTCATTTTTAAAAGTTCTTCATATTAAAAAACTTCATATTTTATAAATTTTTGTTTTTGAATAAGTTATGTTTTTTAAAAAAATAAACAAATTTTAAATTATCAAATACTAGATGAAACTTAGGTGGACAATATAAAAATATACTATATGACTTTTAGATATTATGCTTTATTAATATATATATATATATATATATATATATATATATATATATATATATCTATATATATATATTATATATATATATATATATATATATATATATATATATATATATATATATATATATATAGGGATCAAATGAGAACTAACTTTTTTATGAGAACTCTAGGAACCAATCTCAACCACTAGTTCTCAATGGCAAAATTGTAATTAACAAAAACATATTTAAAAAATTTATAAATCAAAAAATAACATAAAAATAAAAAAAATAAAAACACAAAAATGTTCCCCAACTTTCACTCTTTCATAAAAAAAATATAAAAAAATTATAAAAAATAAAAAAAATTCCCGTTTTTTTAACGAAATTCGTTTTACACATGTGTAATATCGGATTTACACATGTGTAAATCCAGTACTACACATGTGTATAACTAGATTTACACATATGTAAACAACGGATGTACGATTTTTTTAAAAAAGTATATCAATATGGTAGGCGTTGAAAAGATAAAAAATACTGAATTTTATAGTGAATTTTTTTTGAAAAAATGATGTCGTGAAAAAAGTTACGAACGTTTAAAAAAAGAGGGAAATGACATGTGATTTGCAGCGGATAAAAAATTAGTGGCTGAGATTGGTTCCTAAAGTTCTCATAAAAAAAGCTATAGGCTATTAACAAATTTATTACAAAACCAACGGTAATTAAACTTAAGGCAAAAAACCAAAGTGAGCAAAGGGTATTATTGCATTGATGTTTTTAAGTAGCAGGGAGTTGTGCCGCATCAACAACTTTTACTAGTCGCATAATATGTTGTACAACTTATATTATTTTACATAAATAAAATGAGGATAAAAGTGGAAGGTGTCCGATAAAAAAAACATGAAAAGAACAAACATTACTCGTGTTTAAAAACACAACCAAATTATTAGCTCTCTTTAATAAATAAGCTATCACTTCTCACTCACTCTCTCAAAGTCTTAGTCCATCACATTCGTGATCATGAATATCTTCCTACCTCTCATCCGTCATTCCTTTACATGAGCTTTATGTCCCTCATGAACAACCAAAACATCCCCATTGAGAACGCTCTTAGGATTTATAGTTCAATATATTTTGGTTTAAATCGATTGAGGTTTATGTGTTTCAAATTCGTTAGGTTTATTTGCTTAAATCCTTTATTATATTCAATAACACTTTATGTTGTTATTGGGTGAATAAACTCAAAACACAATCTTTTGAAATGTGTGAAACAAGAACTAATACCTTTGAATACTTATGATAAATAACAGAAGCCTATTCTTTTGAACCGAGCTATTTGAAACCAAAGACTGATTTTGAACCAAGCGAACATATCATAAATCTTCGAATTAATACTTGGATGAATCTCAGAAACGTGATGAAACACTATCAGATTTAAAGGTATTAGTTCATGTTTCACAAATTTTAGAAGATTGTGTTTTGAGTTTGTTCACCCAATAACAACAAAGATTAAACCATTTGATTGTACATCTCAATTGTTTAATCGAATGTAAAACTAAGATTTTTGAGACAATCAAACTTTTGATTTCTGAGAGAAGAAACCATACGTCTTTCTTTTTGATCTTTTTATTTTCATATATATGAGCGTATATATATCCAACATTGGAATATATGGATCAAAATTTATATTCATTAATTAAATGGACCTCATTAATTTACTACTAAACCTATATATATATAATATATATATATATATATATATATATATAATAATATATATATAGGGATCAAAATGAGAACTAACTTTTTTTGTGAGAACTCTAATAACCAATTTCAACCACTAGTTTTAATGACAAAATTGTAATTAACAAAAATGTATTTAAAAAATTCTAAATTGAAAATAACATAAAAATAAAAAAAAATAAAAACACAAAAATGTTTCCCTACTTTCCCTCTTTCATAAAGAAATAAAAATATTAAATAAAATTCCATTTTTTAACAAAATTCGTTTTATGTAAGGCCCCGTTCCCAGGACGCTTACAGTTGGTAAATAATTACACATAAAACATATAACTTTACATTTAGCATTCATAAAACATTGCAGCGGAAACATAAAAATAACTTTTTATATCATTACAAATGCTTTTGCAAGTTAATACAAGCGTTCATTTCAAAACATCGTTCGTTCGCATTACAATGCAAAAACATTAAACCAAAAGAAGGTCATCCAAAAGAGCTGAGTAGCCGCCCTGTGCCATCCTCAGCAAACATTACCTGCCAACTGGAAACACATAAAAGTCAGCGTTGCTGAGTGAGTTCTAATTTTATAGTAAAACATACTTTTCTTTCATTAAAACCGTTCTTTACTTCCATGCGATCATACATCATACGTACACATAGATAATGTCATTATTAGCTTCGTCATTCATTAACTCCATTCATTCATACATTCTCACTTTCATTCATTCATCATTACATCTTTTCTTTTTGTCAAAACTATGAACTTTACCCTTTCGTCTCATGGTACTGGGCCGAAGCCTATCATAGACCTTCCATCACGGTGCACAGCACCTCTGGCCACAGTACTGAAGATAAAGTTCAGGTGTACCATTGTCATGTGTTATGCCCTTCCGTCTTATGGTACTGGGCCGAAGCCTATCATAGACCTTCCATCACGGTGCACAGTACCTCTGGCCACAGTACCAAAGGCAGGCAACAATGGTTCCATACTAATGGTCAATCACAAAGAAAGACCCCGATGTGCATCCTTCTTGGGTAGCGAACCCGCACACCGTTAGGCTAACACCCTACAATGGGGCGTGTCCCAACATACAAGGCTTGCAAGACTTTCATTACTTACATCATTCATTAATGCATGCATTCATCATGTTCCTCTTTTCATTATCTTCCACTTTACATTACGTAATACTTTCATTTCATTTATTAACATTCCATGCAAAGCCAAGGAAAAATAATCATACATAATAATAAGGAACATCATCATACACAGTCATCATCATCATACATGGCATCGTCATACATGAAATCATCATACATACATAGCATACATCATGCATAATCATACAACATCATACATCATCATCATCAACATCATGCCCAACATAACCTCTAAGGCCCCAACAATCATCTTACATGAACTTACGGGAAATTTCCACGTCAAAACTTACATATGCACTTTTCCCCGAAAGTCAGTAATTAAACTACGTTTTCCTCGAGTACACAAGTCCTACTTGGCGTATGGGCACCCTTCAGTCGCATGGCCTTCCAGGCGACCACCTTTCGTGAAAAAATTACGAACATTTAAAAAAAGGGGAAATGACATGTGATTTGCATGTGATAAAAAATGAGTAGCTGAGATTGGTTCCTAGAGTTCTCACAAAAAAAAGTGGTTCTCATTTGAACCCTCCCCTATATATATATATGTATGTATATGGGAACTACTAAACATGTAGTTGTCATGTTTTGAAAAGTCATATCTATACTATATATATAAGGATGAAGAAGGACAAAATGATCATTTTACTTAAAGTTGAAGACACGTAATACAATTTATTAAGCATATGATACAAGTGATCTATGCAATACTTCCTATTTTACCCTTATTTAATAAACTTTTTATTATTAATACATTATTATTAATACATATTAATATATATTAAATATTTAATAATATTAGATCATTTAAATCACTACATTAAATATTATCTTATTTTAATAATATACATTGATATTTAAATTAATATTTATTATTTATATTTTTATAACTAAACACTATTTAAGTTACGTATTATCTTATTTAAATACCTAAGTATATAGTTACTAAATAATAATAATAATAACAATAATAATAATTGCTAGACCGTTTAAGGGGTTGGTCACTTACAACACCACACACAATGAGAAGAGTTAAGTTAGAACACCTAACAGATCAAATGGGGAATTACCAACCAGTCACACTTTAATACTAAGTAACATAATTAACAAAAGATAGAACAAGAATAAGAATAATACACACGGTTTTGGTTTTCAGGAATAGTATATTAATCTCAAGTTTCTTACAAGTGTTTACAAAGCATAAAGGATTAAAGATTACTAAGGGAACTGATATATTTTATACTATATCCTACAGCCGGCCATATTTTGAAAGCCGGCTGGATACATGATCTAGACAACAACAAAATCAATGTAGAGTCAAAAGGCTGATTGCTTTTGACTAGTGACTATGACATGCTATAACTCACATCCTAATATATTACAAAAGGATAAAATTACGTAAAGTAGAAAGTAGCAGACTCAAGACCTTAATGTACAGTTTATCAAAAGTATGGACCTTTCACTAACTTGTGAAAGTTGGTAAGTCAAATAGAGTCGCAACGGAAAGGTGGTACAACTTTATGGTAATGGTACATCAGATAAAGCATGTACTAAAAAAGTCTTCGGAAGAAATCTGTCTTCAAGTGTTGGCATCGAAAGACTTTGTCTTTGAAGTTTGAAAGACTTCATGTTTGGCTTCGGAAGATATTGGTCTTGGCTTCGGAATACTTCACACTTAGAATATTTTCTAAGGTAGAGTGAAACTTCCGGAGCATTCTGTTTCAGTACTTCTATGCATGCATGCAAGATAAACTTTAGATGTTTTGGGTTGCATCAGCCTTATATGAATCCTTACAAACTCTCCCTAGGCTGATGCTACCAAAACACTTGAAGACTTCAGATATCGACAGTCCTCATCATGATGATGACCAAACCTTTCTTCATTAGATGGTCAGGATCACTCAGACTCTCATAATATCTTCTCATCTCAAAGAGATTATGCAGAGGTAGATTGAGCATGTCTTGCCATGTGTAGACATCTTCTATACCTTGATCTTTGATGACATGCCATCTTTCTGGATTAGTAGTGTAAGTCCAGGATAAGATGGGTCTTCCTGATGCCAGAGGAGCTACTTGAATTGGAGTTGGTGAAGCTTCCTCTTGTTGAACATCCTCAGAATGTTTTGACCCATCTTAAGGTTTGGAGATGGATGCTCCTTCCTTTTCTTCTTAGACTTTGGTTTAGAAGCCATCCTTTTTAACTCAAAAGACTGGCCTACAACACCTTGCTGATCATTTTTGTATTGCTGTTGGGTTTTCCTCTCTTACAGGTTCAGATTGAAAGGGGACTGAACCCTGCTGTGGATCAGAAGATGAAACTTGCTGAGATTCAGAATGAGGTCCAGGTTGTATTGTCTTAAAAGGTTCAACCTTAACCTCCAATTCTTGAGGGACTTGACTTGGTGGGGAGTGTAAGTCAACAAGTTCTCATCTTTTGATCTTCTGCTTGATCACCCTAATGTGCTCATCCATGGTAGATAGATACATAGGGCCAAGTTTCCTTCCGGAGAATCCATATAGCTTCACGAAGTTCATCATCCTCTTCTTATCAGCAGACTTCCTTTGACTCTTTTTGATGATGGCTCTTGCCTTGGAAACTTCTTCCATCATCTTCCTATTTGTTGCCTTTCTTTCTTTGAGTACTTCAAGTTCAAGTTGCTTGAGATACTCAAACTCAATGTACTCAAAAGACAAGTGAAGAAGTGTATCAGCCTGATCGAGACCTGTGGCACTCAGGTAGTTATTATATTGATCTTATCAGTTTCTTTGTCTACCCGAGGTTCTTGTGAAGCCATAGTCTCCTACACAAGACTTTCTTGAACTGGTGAGAGAGTAGGAACATGTTTGTAGAGTCTTTTCAGTCTCCTTTACTCTTTGATTTGAAGAAGCAATCTTGCATCCTCTGCTTCCTTCTTCTCTCTTAACATTCCATATCAGCCAGTTCATTTAATTCCTCTAAGGGGAGGGAGATGATATTATCAATATCATAGTTCCTAGTCTGTAAGTAAGCAATTATGACTTCCCTCAACTCATCATTTTGAGTGTTTAGTCTGGGAGCAACCCTGATTGCAGTTTCCATGAAACCAGCAGAGGAACTTTCTCCCCTTAGCCTCCTTTCCTCTCTCTCTCTCTCCTCCTCAATCTCCTCTCTAGAGTCATTTTCCTTTTCCCTTTGTCACTCAATGACCTTTGTGACTCAGGGTGGAGAGAGCTTTGGCCTTCATTGCTTGGAGTATCATCCATCCTTTGGCCAGAGAGAGGTTGAGATACACCTTCACCAACAGGTGTCTCATCAAGGAATGGACTTCTGAAGCAGTTGTGGGTGTGACAGGGCTCTCAGGTTCTATCACTGGGCCTTTAGTCAACATTTTCCCTTGAAGCTAATCTCAGGGTCTACCTCAACATCTAGTTGACCAATGATATTGCTTGATTGCCTTCGTCTCCTTCTAAGGCTGAACTCTTCACTAATCTTGTCTGAATCCTTTGAGCCAACTTGTCAGCTTGTCTAGATTGGCTTGGATTGACAAGTGGCATGTTGATAAGGTCAAGACCTTCATATTAGTTTAAAGTCTAAAAGTTGAAGACTTATAGTTGCCCTTGAATTCTTTGAAGAATAAAGGGCTCTTCTGTTAGCATCATACATCCACCCTATGATGTAGTTAGAAGTTTATTGAGGTGGAGATAACACAGCCATTGGTATGCCTTCCTAAAAAAGATTCTAAATGAAGGAGTCTATAGAGTCCATATCAATGTGAACTTGAGGAAGTTGCTGAGTATGGGCAGTTGCAAGTGAAGATGGTGAGTCCTCAAAGTCCATGCTCTATGAAGAACTCCTAAATTCTATGATTATACTGACTTTCTCCTCCTTCTTGGTAGCATCACCCTCTTGCATAGGTGAGCTAGGAGTTAGGTCAATCACATTCACATGTTCTTATGTTTCTGGTTGAACTCTTCTTAAAGGTCTCCCAGCTAGTTTCTCCTCGTGATAAGGAATCTCAAGTTGCTAATCATTGACGATTCATTGGGGGATTCATGAGATAATTAGCCCACATGTTTCTCCTTGACAAATTTTACACATTTAGTCTCAGATTCCCCTCTTCTTCATCAGAAGATTCATTGAGGGATGAGATAACTGGACCAAAGTCCCTAGTATAATATCTCGTATTCTTTGTTAAATTAAAAGTTAATCTTGTAAAGTTCTTATAAGGACTACTTATGCCCATTATGAAATTTATGGATTACTTATGCTTATCTTTTAATTTGTCTTTAAATGCTTTAATTTGAAAGGCTATAGTTTATTAAAATTGTATATAATAATAAATAATATTAATATTGCTAATAGTTATAATAATAATAATAAAAACTAAGATAATAATAATATTATTAATAATAACAAATAACTATGATAATCATAATGTTAACAATAATAGTAATGTTAATGATAAAATTTATAATAATAATGATACTTATAATAATTATAAGTTAATAATCTTAAAAGTGTTTAAAAATTAAGGTAATAAAGTTTAAGGGGTTAATATGTTATTTTATGAACTTTAAATAGAAACTTTGTGCATAAAATAATAAGAACCAAACTACAGGGACCATTGTGTAACATTTCAAAACCCAAACCCCACCCCTATTCTCAATCCCGACTTTCCGGTCACCGGTCGACCAATCTCCGGTGACCACCTAACACCCAAATTTAAATGTTTTTAACCATGCTAAAGGTACCAACGACTCGGGGAAACACCGCGAACTCGAATCCATGACCAATTGGACCATTACATTCGGCATTTAAGGGAATCGACCGAAATCAATAACCCAATCGATTCATAACCGTTCAACGTATACATTGTGATGAATAATCAAATTAAACGATCAGAAACGTTCTAATAATCATTTCTAAACTTAATACATCGTTTAATTTTAGTTAAACAATCGTTTAACCAATCAATTGTAAACGTTATATCCGAATGAAACTGAAACTCGTTCGACCCTCTATCGTACAAATTGAACTCATTTAACAGAGGGGAAAGCTTTAATCCGACCCCTTTCAACTCTCTGCAACTTCAATTTCCCTAAATTATCACTCAAACATCGATTTCAAAGTCCCTGTTCTTCGCGAACGAACCGAGACAAAACCCGAGCATATACACTTCAATTCGATCGTAACCAAGTAAGTTAAACACATGATTATGCTCGACTATACATTAAAACAAAAGCCCTATGATTTCAATCATTTATAAAATCGAATTGCATTTTGATTTGGAATTAAACAATTCTAGGGTTCATATGTGATTTGGGGGGTTTTTGTTAACTTGGTATTTTAGAATTAAAACCTGTGTTATATCGCGACCGAGAGCCTTGGTTTACTGGTCACAGTCACGCATCCCATGCTAGAGGTCCCGGGTTCGAACCCGGGGACCTCCATTATTTTTTTTGGAAACGTTTACAACTTTTTAAAATATATAAAAATTCTAAAAATTATAAAAAAATTTTTTTATAAACTTCGTGTGTTTTAAACCATGTAGATATTTTCTGTAATTTATTTTGTAAAAATATCCTTATATTTTATTCAAAATTTAAAGTGAAAGTTATAGTTAATATATATTTTATAAAATTTAAAATTAAAATACTAGTTTATTATCTCAACCATTGTTTATTTAAGTTGTCGATTTAATCTTGTTCATTTTTAATTAATTACAAAACCTTAATTAAACTTTATGAATAATACTAAATTTTTATAAAGCTTAGTCTTGTTCCATATTTTACAATATAAACAAATCGTTTCCACGAAAATATAGTTGGTTTCGTTTGTTAAATATAATTGACAAAACCTCAAACCTCAAATAGAACCCTAGCTTATAATAATTCATTGAATTTAATATTAGACTTTAATCTTGTGCTTAAATATATTTAGGCGCCTTGTGACGATACAACTTGGAAAAACGTTTATTATTATTTTTTTTATTAATCTTCATTGCATACTTATTGATCAAGTGAGTTTTCCTTGCCCCTTTTTATATTTTCACGGTAATTTGGGGTGAAACATGATACTTATTCTCATACACTTGTAAACGTTTAAACTTGTAAGCACTTGCAATTCATATTTTTTTATCATGGTTATTGTGTGTTGTAAGTGTTTATATGAGATACATATTTTTGTTTGCAATCATTAACTATTGCTAGCCTGGTGACGTCTTAGATCTTTGGGCCTGACAAGCCTATTTGGTGCTAAAGCTGAGGTATTACCGGCTCCTGATGACGTATGCTTGTTCATCATGGGAACCAAATACACTTAGCCAATTATATATACTTGTAATCAAGTCGAGGTTTGGTTGTAACGATGTGTTCTATAACTTTCTAACTTATGACTTATGACATGAATTGCTATTTGTAACCTTATCATATTATGTATGAAAACCTTAGAAACTCACCAACTATTTTTAGTTAACTTTTTATTTTTATCATGTTTCAGGTAACCCTCAAGTTTAAAGTGGTCTTTTGAAGCTTGCAATAAAACTAGGACTTGGACCTAGTTAAATGAATAAAATGTTTATGTTATGCTTTGTTTTATTTGAAACTATTTCATGTTTTGAGACTTATGATTGTAATATCTTTGAAACTTATAATTTTAATATTTACATTTAAATATAGCGTTATGTGGCTGTGAACAATCTTAACCCTCACATCTCGACGTTTCCGCCGTCAAGGTTGGGGTGTGACAGATTGGTATTAGAGCCCATAACTATAGGGATTTAGGTTATTAGAAATGGTGACCTAGACTATAGCTTATGCATGAACCTCATAGAATAATATTTATATTCTTGTAATATATATATTGTTTGCATGCTACATAATGCTATACCATACTTATGTGCAACTTGATGCCTTAGCATAGGTTTGCCTTGTAATTGTTTAAACTTTGTTACTTGTCTCCCTAAACTTAACTTTGACCCTTTGACTCCCCCCAACAAATGAAACTTCTTAATCTTATTCTCGACGACACGTGGAATCGTATACTTATGCTTATGACTTGGATCTTTAGACTTATGTCTAATCTATGTAAATCTCATCAAGCTTTTGATTTCATGAACCTAAGAAAATTGTGTGACACATAGACACATGTATTCTGGATTTCCTGGCAAAAGGCCCTCGAGCTAAGGTAAGCATATCGCATAAATCCTGCGGGACTAGTTATGCTTACCTGGGGATTTTTGGGATGAGTGATAAACTATGGTCAACATACACAAATTTCTAAGGCGAATGGGTCAACTTACCTTGACGTGTCAATGTTTCCAAATGGTAATGCGTTACCAAATGGAACCATTCCAAGTTCCTTACAACTCTTGCCTTATCCTTATTGAATTATAAACCTTGTTATTCTCTTTCTCGTGTCTAACTCATTTTGCATATTCGAGCATGTCTCGTCATCATGGAAAGCATGGAAGTTCCGATCGCAAGCTAGCCGCCATGATTGCTTGGCAAATGGTTGTTGTCATCCCGACGATGGTTGTTGAACTCAATAGCATCTTAATGACCAACTCTAGCAACAATGGAAATGGTCAAGGAGAGAATAGTGCTAACCAAGGGCGCAACAACTCAACCTGCACTTTCAAGCATTTTAGCTCTTGCAAGCCCACTAGTTTTAGTGGCAAGGAAGGAGCCACTGGTCTTCTTGAATGGTTCGAGAGCATGGAGAACACCTTTGTCAATTGTGAGTGTCCCGAGGCACTCAAAGTTCGTTATGCCACTAGTATGCTCCGACAAAGGGCGTTCACCTCGTGGAATAACGAGAAGAGAAATCGAGGAGCTGATGCTATTTTGGCACTTACTTGGAAGAGTTCAAGAACATCGCCATCGTGAAGTTCTGCCTGAGAAGCGAACCGCAAAATTTAGAGGAAGAATTTTGGAACCTAAAGCAAGATGGTGGTGACCATTTGGCCTACTCAACTAGGCATCATGAGTTGAGTATATTGCTGCCTCACATGGTCTTCACTGTCCCCCGCAATATCGAGAAGTTCATTAAGGGTGTACCACCCAAATTCAAGATGCTGTGGTGGGTAGCCGACCCACAAATTTGGAGGAAGCCATCACTATCACCGCTCAACTCACCGAGAACCATATACGAGCAGGAACCATGTCTGTGAAGGGTGCAAAGAAGGTGGAAAAGATGGCTACCGAGGCTGTTAAGGAGACTAAAGCTGAACCGTCTCACAACAACAACAACAACAAGAAGCACAAGTTTACACGGCACGCAACTATGCCGTGGCTGCACCCAAACAACCCCAAAGGCAACTTGTACCTGCGGCTACACCTATGGCACAAGTGCTTGGGGCTAGGACCTATGCTGGTCCTCAACCTATGTGCAACACTTGTAGGTATCATCATCCAGGGAATCAACCGTGCCGCATCTGTACCTTATGCGGTAAATATGTCATTTGGTGGCGACTTGCCACCGTGCACCTAACAATGCCGCCGTGGTCACAAATCGTGTTTGCTATAACTGTGGGGAACCTGGTCATTTCCGCCCACAATGCCCTCGTCTTGTGGGTAATGTTCCACAAGCCCGAGGACGCGCTTTCAACATCAACGCAAATCAAGCACAAGCAAACAATGATGTGGTGAATGGTATGTTAACTTACCTTTAACTTTTGTGACCTAATTCTTTTCGTGCGTTACCTGGATCATTAAATACCTTTAAAATTTAATAGGTATGTTTCTTATTAATAAAACTTATGCCTATGTCCTATTTGATTCTGGAGCCGATAAGAGTTTTGTTTTGTTAGAGTTTGAACCCATACTTTCTAAGCCACATACGAAAGTAGAAAGACCTCTCACCGTTGAAGTTGCCGACGGAGAACCGATCACCATTGACATCATTATTCATGATTGCATCTTAAGTCTTGGCATGCATAATTTTTTTATCGATCTTATCCCTATGAAACTTGGAAGCTTTGACGTTATCATTGGTATGGATTGGTTAGCCAAACACCATGCTGAGATTATTTGTTTCGAGAACTGCATCCGTATACCGTTACCTTCTGGAGATACTTTGAAGGTGTTGGTGAAAAATCTTCCAAAGGACTTAAACTCATGTCTTGCACTCAAGCCTGAGAGTGCTTAAGCAAGAAGTATATCGCTTTCTTGGCTTATGTGGTCAACACGAAAGTCAAAGGGAAAGAACTTAAGGATGTCCCTATCGTACGAGACTTTCCTGAAGTATTTCCCGATGACCTTAGTGGTTTACCTCCCGTGCGTGAAGTCGAGTTTAAAATTGACTTGATACCGGGAGCAAACCCCGTAGCTAAGTCACCATATCGACTTGTACCATCGGAAATGCAAGAACTCTCTAGTCAACTTCAAGAGCTATCCGAGAAGAGCTTCATCCGTCCTAGTTCTTCGCCTTGGGGTGCACCTGTCCTTTTCGTAAAGAAGAAAGATGGGTCGTTTTGTATGTGCATCGGTTATCGTGAGTTTAACAAGCTTACCATCAAGAATTGTTTTCCTTTTCCTCGCATTGATGACTTGTTTGATCAACTTCAACGAGCTGCTATATTCTCGAAGATTGATCTACGTTTTGGATATCATAAATTACGAGTTCATGATGATGACATCTCAAAGACCGCATTCCGTACTCGTTATGGGCACTCTGAGTTTATGGTGATGCCTTTTGGTTTAACCGATGCTCCTGCTGTCTTCATGGATCTCATGAACCAAGTATGCAAGCGTTATCTAGACAAGTTTATGATCGTCTTCATTGATGACATACTTATCTACTCCAAGTCCCACACTGATCACGAGCTACATTTACGACAAGTTCTTGAGTTGTTGAAGAAGGAGCAATTGTATGCGAAGTTCTCGAAGTGTGAATTTTGGCTCGAGGAAGTTCAATTTCTAGGACACGTGGTGAATAGGCAAGGAATTCACATTGATCCTACAAAGGTGGAAGCTATGAAGAATTAGTGCGTTCCTACAACTCCTATTGAAGTCCGTTCTTTCCTAGGTCTGGCTGGTTATTATCGGCGATTCATTGCCAACTTCTCGAGGATCGCGAAGCCACTTACTTCTCCGACACAAAAGAATAAACCGTTCGAGTGGGGTTCCGAGCAAGAAGAAGCTTTTGAAGCGTTAAAGCACAAGTTGTGCAATGCTCCTATCTTGACCCTACCCAATGGAAATGATGACTTCATCGTGTCTTGTGATGCATCTAACAAGGCCTTGGTTGTGTTCTCATGCAACAACGAAAGGTCATAGATTATGCATCGAGACAATTGAAGGTTCACGAGGTGAATTACATAACACACGATCTCGAGCTTGGTGCTGTTGTTTTTGCCTTAAAGATTTGGAGACACTACTTGTATGGTACGCAATGCATTGTCTACGCCGATCACAAAAGCCTTCAACATGTATTTATCAAAAAGATCTCAATATGAGACAACATCGTTGGGTGGAGTTGATTAGTGATTATGATTGCGGCATTCGTTACCATGCTGGTAAAGCAAATGTTGTAGCCGATGCACTAAGCCGAAAGATTCACAACAAGATGATCTCATTCCAAGAAATTCGCAATCGACGACAATGGTTTGACACTTTGGGTGAGTTTGATACTGAGATTCGACTAGATGTCAACGAGACTACTGTACTGTTACAAAACTTAAGAATAGATAGTGACATCGAGTCTAGTATTATGGAGACTCAACAAATGGTGCAACAAGAAGGAAGAATGAAGGATGAGCTGGAGCATAATCTTTTAATCCGATTGGAAACGAAACCCAATGGGTTGATGTACTTTGCAAATCGAATTTGGGTTCCAAATCGCGATAATCTTCGTACCTTTATCATGAACGAAGCTCATCAAACTCGTTATTCTATTCATCCTGGTTCCGATAAGATGTACATGGACCTGCGTGGTCAATATTGGTGGCCTGGAATGAAGAAAGATATAGCGACTCACGTGTACGAAGGTTAAAGCCGAACATCAAAGTCCAAGTGGATTACTTGAGCAACCTAAGATTCCTATGTGGAAGTGAGAACACATATCTATGGACTTCATAACTAAGCTACCTGAACCTCTCGAGGACATGATAGCATATGGGTGATCGTTGACCGATTGACCAAATCAGCACATTTTATACCCATACGTGACACTTACAAGACATCGAGGTTGGCTCGTATATACGTTGATGAAACTGTAAGTCGTCATGGGGTACCTCTGCACATCATATCCGACCAAGATGCTCGTTTCACTTCGCATTTTTGGTCTTCTATGCAAGAACTCTTAGGTACACAACTAGATCTAAGCACGGCTTACCATCCTCAAACTGATGGTCAAACCGAGCGAACGATCCAAACCTTGGAGGATTTGCTACGCCTTTGCGTTCTTGACTTTGGTGGTGATTGGGATACGCATCTACCGCTCGCGGAATTTTCGTATAACAATAGTTACCACTCGAGTATCAAGATGGCACCATTCGAAGCACTTTATGGTCGTAAATGTCGTTCACTGATCTGTTAGACCAACGTTGGTGAAAACTTCATCACTGGTCCTGAACTTATACAAGAGACGCCCGATAAAGTTTCTATCGCAAGAACCTTGAAGTGGCAAGAAGTCGACAAAAGAGCTATGCTGATAAGCGACATAAGCCATTGGAATTCCAAGTTGGGGAGATTGTTCTTTTTAAGGTTTCACCGTGGAAAGGTGTTGTTCGCTTTGGAAAGAACGGTAAACTGGCTCCAAGATTTGTAGGACCTTTCAAAATCCTGAAAAGGGTTGGGAGTGTGGCTTATAAACTGGAACTACCTTCCGACCTTAGTGGAGTTCATCCTGTGTTCCACGTCTCAAATTTGAGAAAGTGCTGGCTGACGAAAGTCTGCATGTTCCATTGGAAGACATCCAGATCGACGAGTCATTGTATTTTGTTGAGAAACTGTTGAGATTATGGACCGTATTATGAAGAAGACTAGAACCACAACTACCCCAATCGTCAAGGTTCGTTGGGAGAATAAGCGTGGTGCTGAATTTACTTGGGAACGTGAGGAGCACAAGAAGAAAAAGTACCCGTTTTAGTTCGTATAGTTTCATTCTTAATTTCGGGATGAAATTCTATTACGACGACGACCGTAACATCTCGTATTCTTTGTTAAATAAAAGTTAATCTTGTTAAGTTCTTGTAAGGACTACTTATGCCCATTATGAAATTTATGGATTACTTATGCTTATCTTTTAATTTGTCTTTAAATGCTTTAATTTGAAAGGCTATAGTTTATTAAATTGTACATAAAAAATAATATTAATATTGCTAATAGTTATAATAATAATAATAAAAACTAAGATAATAATAATATTATTAATAATAACAAATAATTATATAATCATAATGTTAACAATAATAGTAATGTTAATGATAAAATTTATAATAATAATGATACTTATAATAATTTTAAAGTTAATAATCTTAAAAGTGCTTAAAAATTAAGGTAATAAAGTTTAAGGGGTTTATATTATTTTATGAACTTTAAATAGAAACTTTATGCATAAAATAATAAGAACCAAACTGCAGAGACCATTGTGTAACATTTCAAAACCCAAACCCCACCCCCATTCTCAATCCTAACTTTCCGGTCACCGGCCGACCAATCTCCGTTCGAGCTCCGATGACCACCGAACACCCAAATTTAAATGTTTTTACCATGCTAAAGGTACCAAACGACTCGGGGAAGCACCACGAACTCGAACCCATGACCAATTGGACCATTACATTCGGCATTTAAGGGAATCGACCGAAATCAATAACCCAATCGATTCATAACCGTTCAACGTATACATTGTGATGAATAATCAAATTAAACGATCAGAAACGTTCTAATAATCATTTCTAAACTTAATACATCGTTTAATTTTAGTTAAACAATCGTTTAACCAATCAATTGTAAACGTTATATCCGAATGAAACTGAAACTCGTTCGACCCTCTATCGTACAAATTGAACTCATTTAACAGAGGGGAAAACTTTAATCCGACCCCTTTCAACTCTTTGCAACTTCAATTTCCCTAAATTATCACTCAAACATCGATTTCAAAGTCCCTATTCTTCGCGAACGAGCCGAGACAAAACTTGAGCATATACACTTCAATTCGATTGTAACCAAGTAAGTTAAACACATGATTATGCTCGACTATACATGGAGAACAAAAGCCCCATGATTTCAATCATTTACAAAATCGAATTGCACTTCGATTTGGAATTAAACGATTCTAGGGTTCATATGTAATTTGGGGGTTTTTGTTAACTTGGTATTTTAGAATTAAAACCTGTGTTCTATTGCGGCCGAAAGCCTTGGTTTACTGGTCACAGTCACGCATCCCATGCTAGAGGTCTCGGGTTCGAACCGGGGACCTCCATTATTTTTTTAGAAACTTCTACAACTTTTTAAAATATATAAAAATTTCTGAATATTATAAAAAATTATTTTTATAAACTTCATGGTTTTAAACCATGTAGATATTTTCTGTAATTTATTTATAAAAATATCCTTATATTTTATTTAAAATTTAAAGTGAAGGTTATAGTTAATATATATTTTATAAAATTTAGACTTAAAATACTAGTTTATTATCTCAACCATTGTTTATTAAGTTGTCGATTTAATCGTGTTCATTTTTAATTAATTACAAAACTTAATTAAACTTTATGATTAATACTAAATTATAAAGGTTAGTCTTGTTCCATATTTTACAATATAAACAAATCGTTTCCACGAAAATATAATTGGTTTCGTTTGTTAAATATAATTGACAAAACTCCAAACCTCAAATAGAACCCTAGCTCATAATAATTTATTGAATTTAACATTAGACTTTAATCTTGTGCTTAAATATATTTAGGTGCCTTGTGACGATACAACTTGGAACAACGTTTATTATTATTATTTTTTTTATTAATCTTCATTGCATACTTATTGATCAAGTGAGTTTTCCTTGCTCCCTTTTTATATTTTCACACTAATTTGGGGTGAAACATGATACTTATTCTCATACACTTGTAAACGTTTAAACTTGTAAGCACTTGCAATTCATATTTTTTTGTCATGGTTATTTGTGTGTTGTAAGTGTTTATATGAGATACATATTTTGTTTGCAATCATTAACTATTGCTAGCCTGGCGACGTCTTAAATCTTTGGGCATGACAAGCCTATCTGGTGCTAAAGCCAAGGTATTGCGGCTCCTGATGACGTATGCTTGTTCATCATGGGAACCAAATACACTTAGCCAATCATATACTTGTAATCAAGTCGAGGTTTGGTTGTAACAATATGTGTTCTATAACCTTACTAACTTATGACCTATGACATGAATTGCTACTTGTAACCTTATCATATTATGTATGAAAATCTTGGAAACTCACCAACTATTTTTAGTTGACCTTTTATTTTTTATCATGTTTCAGGTAACCCTCAAGTTTAAAGTGGTCTTTTGAAGCTTGCAATAAAACTAGGACTTGGACCTAGTTAAATGAAAAAAATGTTTATGTTATGCTTTGTTTATTTGGAACTATTTCATGTTTTGAGACTTATGATTGTAATATCTTTGAAACTTATAATTTTAATATTACATTTAAATATAGAGTTTTGTGGTTGTGAACAATCTTAACCCTCACATCTCGACGTTTCCGTCGTCAAGGTTGGGGTGTGACACCTAGTCACCACCAACATCGTGTTCTTGGCTGCTGGATTTCCTTTGCTCACTGACTACTTCAGATGGAGTACCAGTGGGCTGAGTTACCATGGTTGAGGTCTTAAAGATGTAATGACTTGCAGAAGTGAGATCCACTTCCATATGGACTTACTGAGCAGAGTCAGGAAGATCCACCTTAGTAGTAGGTAGATGATGTAGGCTAGACAAGATAGAAGTAGGAGCACTCATCTCTCTTTGAGAGGGGGAAGTGAGGAGATACTCATGATACTCACTAAATCCTAAGTCTTCAACATCATAGAAGTCAAGGCTAGAGATTGGCCGGTTAAGATCTAAGGGTTAGGGATGGTAACTTTCCCCTGACGGTTATTCACTAGAGTGTTGAGACTCTGAGTGAAGGCTTAAGGTTGTTAGGCTAGTGTGCTCATCAGGCTGAGCACGAGAAACCTC